>JAMZEH010000034.1:2577500-3052500 GCA_024699665.1 Ostrea denselamellosa | reverse complement strand
TTTCTCCTTGTTGTGACCGTCTAATAATTATGACAGAATTACACATCATTCTTTAACAAAGATTAAAGGGCTGTATTTCTTGACGCCTATACCTTTGAACCAACTAGTAGAATCCGTCAGGAGACAATTTCATGTGAAAAAAAAAATTATACACCAGATCATAGAAAGAAAACTAGATCCCAGAGAATTGCCCCTGTTGTCCACAAAGAGAAAATATATACAAAACCTCCTTCTACTTTGGGCCACATTGTTCGCTGGAACGCTTTGTCTTTTGTTACTCTCAATGTGCTGAAGAACACAACAAGAGAGGGAACCAGTTCAGAAATGGTCCCAATCAAAGGGGAGGTAATGGGGGTTTTGCCTAGTAAATTTTTGTGCTTCCTTGCCTTTTTTTCTCAGTGTTTTAGAAGAAAGCAACGAGTCCTTCGAAAATACTTGTTAAGTGATGAGTAGACGTGTTAATTATCTCAGGGAATGCGAGGGTGATAAAACGCTGGCACTGCCAGAAAATGATAATAATATGACACGCCCATTGAAGTCTTAAATTATGCACTTCCGAAGGTTGTGTTCGGGGGATAAAGTACTCTCCTTGCTTTAAATAAAACTCTGGATATTTCTGCCTTAATAAAGACCGGCTTTGGCAGAATCTGTTCATTGCAAATTAAGCTCCCTTATAAGAGCCGAACTTTCATTTCGTGATATGAAGGCGTTTCTACCTTAATAGAAATTCCACAAAACATAGCATTTAAAACCATTCTTAGTCCGAAATGAAAAACAGTTCAACAGACAGGTATTTTTACCTCTTTTATTTGGCCAAAGCTTGTAGATTTACCATAATCAATTACAGAGTTGTACGTTTGGTGGCGTCCGTTTCCGAAATAAACATGTGATTCCAATTTCTTGTTTGCAGATACCCGAAATGTGACAGCATTATATCGTGGAAATATCTCCCTATTTGTTTCCTGCGAATGTGAAGATCCGACCTTAAATATCATCAATCAAAGAATAATAGCACAGAAACACCAGTCTGCAACAAAAAACATTGTATGTTTAAGGATAAGGCCTTGCCTATTAAACCCTTCTAATACCCCTCCATACAAAAACCCGGGGTGCACAAAATACCGGGATCTAGGGTGTTATCATACAAATCAGCTAAACACTTGTTGGTATATGTTCAAGCCTGGGCTCTGGTGACAAAAAGCAAATATTTTCGCGTGTCTAGTGTTTGGAAATACAGAAGAATACACACATTGGAGATTGAGATGTGTATAGACCTAGATAAACGCGTTAAACATTTTTATAACATTTTATACCCACAGGTCATATTGAAACAATCTTTAGATAAATTTGTTATTTGTGATAAAAAGTATTTTATTGATTTAAGCCTATCTATTGTTAGCTCTTCAATTATGAGAAAGAATACGGCACACGAACGGAGAAAGGGGCGGGCACCTGCAATTTTAAACAATAGTTACCGACCCGTGTAGCAAAAAGGAAATGGATTTGTATCGTTTCAGTTTTAAATATTAATAAAAAGTACTTACAAATTCTTATTGAAATATAATAAAGGCTAGAATATTGATGATAAATGTTTTATGACTTCAGCAATTCGGCATGATGCAAGGGCGTGGGCTCAGTGAATAAAATAATAACCACATTTCAGAATTCACATTGGGGGAAATGCAAGAAGTAGACGTTTTATATAGCTACAAGTAGCAGTAGCTGTGCATAAAATGAATGTTATCTTTTTTGGCTGCGGTGTCCTATAGGTCTAAATTTCAGCGACCGGGACCGACACGCCGCGTATCAAAGCTCTGCTGTACGTTATCACTCCTGCTGAATACTGTCGCTAAGGTTATCGAGCTATAAACTGCTTCTGACGTCACAACTGCACCTCAAACGTCCGACTTTTCTAGATACTCGGGGTACACACCAATAAAACAATCGCTTTTTGTTGTCTGGTACGTTCTAAATCTCGTATATTCATACCCATACAACATAAGTGTTACTCCAGAGCTTTACAAATTGAAATCTCCATTCCCCGTTATTACTGTCTTTCAAAATTTATGAATCGTGTAAAGGCTGCCATTGCTACATGTATCAAGCCCTGTTATAAGAACATAAATAATATATATACTTCAAATGTCACCAGTACTAGGGTTTCCATTTGTCATGGTATTCTCTATTTGTTCAAATGTTATATATTGCAGTGTGTCCGATCTCTGTGAAATCGAAGTTCTCTGTCAAAGATGCCTGAAATAGCAGTTGAAGAATTGAAACGATTGTCAACACACCAGATGGCGACACATGAAACTCCATTATGGGGTACCTATTGTTGTAGAGAGACAACGATCTAAATATTTTCACAAGTAAACGTTATCAAGTGTGATATTTACAAAATCTCGATGCATAACAAAATTCTCGAGTCCATTACGAGATTTGAAGCTATCTGATTAAGGACGTGATGGCGGACTCCTTAGAGGACCAAAGATAGTGACCAGTTAGGAAGATTACGGATTGATAACACAACTGACAAAAAAAAAAAACCAAAAAAAAAAAAAAAAACCGCGGGAGAACACCAGCAGCAGGAACTAATTTTTCGCAGAAAACTGCGATGAAGGAAGTGTTTATACTTTGATGAATATTTCATAGGTGCAGAGAAAAAATTTATTGCATTCAGTGTCAGTTTATTTGGCTTTATTTGTATCGATCGAGTATGTAATATACACGCTTATCCCATTTCTCAGCACGTTCTACGATTTAGGACAAAACAGTTTTTATTAGATAAATGCATCTAAAATGTATATGTTTCTGGAGTTCTTTTCAAGACGAAGGGGAAAAAATAGACACTACATCGTACCTAAAGGTAAAGCACATCAAGAGACTAGACTATCCAGTCTGTTTGTTTCTTGGTTACAGAGAGGAGTGTCCGAATTACATGGGAACAACCTATTAGTGGCATCCCGTTTTATAGATAGAAATAAGGGGTAATAAAGGTCATTGGTCCTCTAACACTTCCCCGAGTCCCTCACAAGAGGGGTCCAAAGTGGAATAAACTCCGGGTAACTTTATCATTCGGAATTATATATGGCTAGATTTTTGTACAATAAACTTTATTTGCCTTCTTTCGTTTTATCCGACAACTTTATTTATAGCTGGAACGGCTGTCATATCCCTTAACTCTCGTAAAATTGGCAATAAAAGGGAATATCAACGTTCACATAATGACTATGTCAACAAACGTTTATGAGACTCTAGATGTAAAACGTCATGTCCCTGTTCGATAGAGTGGCCGCCCCGACTAAATTCAGATTACAAGTTCTCGATAAATTACTTCAGAACGCTTTGAAATTCGACATCAGATTTAATTTTCTTTTGAAACTCTCACTCTTACTATCTTCTAATCAGCCTGTACATTACCATAGAATCTAGATATACGCGAGGAATTTATTATCGCGTAATTTCGCGAGAAGTACCACTCGAAATAAAATTACTCGCTATATTTTCATGTTGCTGTAATGCGTGTTAAACCTCTTCACCAACAAATCACTCGCATCATGTTCTCGAGATTAAACGTCTACGAATTATTTGGGTAAAATAGAGAATCTAAAGTATTGTTAGCTATACATATGAACTAAAATACTGCGAATCACGAACCCCCATCTCTACCACGACTAGGTCAACAACAGTGTTTCCGTATCCCTCACTAAAACCAGAAAATATATCCTTCATAGAGTAGTCGGTTTACTAATCAAAATTTTATAATAATGTGTCATCCTTGTTCATGACAAAATATCGGACATTTTTCCCTTGTTATCTAGCAGACATGATACGCCACTGTCCCGCGCGTGTACCGGACGTTCTAAAGCCGTTCCATAGTCTGATGGATTCTTCCAACTCAGTTCATCGCCTTACAGCAAGCTTGTAAGAATGACAAATTGTTCAAATTTTATCACATTTTCGATCGCCACCTTTTTTCGTCTTCTCTGAACGATAATCTTTATCTTCCTCGTGTTGAAATACCTAAATCTCCAAGATTTTCTTCCCGTGCTTCCTTGCCTGCGATATTATTCGGTCGTGCAAATTGCCGAATCAATACTAGAACCCCAATCATAGAGAATATACGGGACTTGGCGTATTTTGTTTTCCTATGCTCCTAAAGTCAACATGGACAAATTCAAATAAAACGCTCATATTTTACTGGTTGAACAACACCATCGTTTGCTTTGTGTATCAGTTGGGCTATAAACTGCTTTACATAGCGCCGTTACTTCAATTCGGTACAAATAGTTTTCTGTTTGGTCCTCAGGCATAGATTAATTCTCCCAAAAGTAGAGAAAGGAAGAGAAAGGTTGCTTGTCCTCTTGGATATGTTCTGATTGTGTTCACTTGTTTGTCTGTCATCTTAGGATGTAGCTGTGATGTCATCAAGAATTCGGTAACTATCTATATTTGCTTCTCTCAGCTTCTGCCTTCTTGGACTAGGCCTAGTGTTATGCAGCTATTACTGCCACTGACTTCTGCTCCAAATACGTTGATGATTTACTGTTATAGAATGCTTACGCAAATCATATTCTTGGAAGTGAGGTGTGATTCAAAGTGGTTTTATTTTTTTGAACTAAAGGTATTGGTTCGGTAGAACTAGGAGGATTTAACGATCTCGTCCTCTAGATTAGACGAAAATCTTGCTTGTATTATTTTGGTGTTGATCAGACGTCAGATCGTGTTGGGGTAGGCCGACAACCTTTGGACATTATTCGTCGATAATACGACACATGGTGATCCACGTTTCGAGGTCCCAGCTTCTGATATCAAAATCTTGATAAGATACACAGATTTTCTCGTACTCGCTTATTATTGTATCGGTGACATAACTTGAGAAGTTTCAAGCATTTACGTTTCATAGCTACTTTCTCTATTACAAGTTATCCTTGGTGGGGTTTTTTTTTGGAGCAAGAATATCGAGAAAAAATCTACATGTGTATGAATATGGTCAACATTAAATGTAAATCTGTGATTCAAGAAAAATCAACCAAAGAACACCTACACTAGACATTTAAATACCTTTAACTAAAGAAATAGAAATGGCTTTTCGGGGGGGACTCGGTCACATTTTGGATATTGCACATTGCCGGATTAGCTAGAACAACCCGACCGACGTGATTCCGTGCCGATTTCAATGGAAGTGGAGATAAGCAGGCCGTTTTGGAGCCATTACTAATCATAATTAGACAATTTGTGGGAGCATTTTATTAAAAAGAAGTCGAAAAATCCTCTGATGAATTTCTCCGTTTTCAAACTTCGGCCACCTGGTCCTGTCGTACAAATATGTAGCAAATGGCCGTGTTTGTATTCTCTTGTTGATGTACACCTGTCTCTGTGTTATACACATGTTCCTCCATTTTGTTTATTACAAGTAAATTTGAACACAGTAAGACTTATTGACAGACAGACTATTCCAAATATATCATAATGAAAAAGTCGATAAAAGTAACAGTTATATGACTACCCTGTATGCATCGAGATAATTCACTTTTATTTGATCTAAGTGACTTCCTGCAATATGTCTATAGATACCGATGTTGTGGAGTGGGAGCTGTGGAATTTCGCTTGACTTTCCCTTAATCATCCCGCAAGTTGTTTTTAAAAACAACCCACCCCCCTATATTCTTGTTCAAAATATTTTTCACTAGCAAACACCTTTGAGAAATACAATATAATATATATATATATATATATATATATATATATATATATATATATATATATTCCTTTTTCAGAATTAAAACAGTTTTGTATATATACATAGATAAAATGATGAATTAATGTTTAATGAAAATACCTAACTGATTTACTAGTAGACAACTCTTTAAAACAAAATCTTGCTAGTATTTTAGAATTGAACATTCATGTCGACATAATCATCCAAAACTAATCTCTGAGTGTCCCTTGCTAATAAACTGGACAAAACCAAGGTACTTGGTGCTTTTTAGGAGTAATTAGATAACTTAGGGTAACTGGAGGAGCGTCGGGCTCGGAGTGTCGATAGTTCGTGCGTAGTAGCAAAGATAACTATAGCAATTTGGACGACAAAATTACAATTTAGAATTCGTAAATCCAAAATGGACCATTTCCGTCAATGTCATTCCTAAAATGGATATGTAGTTTCATTACGTGAATTTATGGGAAAAAATATGGCATTTTATAGACATTTTGGAGAACGGAAACTCATTTGACACGAGCGAGCAGATCGCTGAATCAAGTGATCAGAATGTGTAGGATTATGAACGTTTCACGGGAACCAACGATTTTATCTTATCCAGCATCTGAAGAGATTTATAACAGTTCGTTTCGGAAAATGATTATTCCGTTTTGATGGCGGTTCGCTCAGGTGTAGAGATCTGGGCCATTATCCTACCTGATTTTATTGACGCTTGGCGCAATTCCGTCATTGAGATCCCAATGATTCGTTCGCCATAGTAAACACAATTTATTTGCAATGTCTGTTTGTAAAAGCGCTTAATTTTTATCATCCACTTTCAAATAATGCGATTGAAATGAACAAGAAAGTTTGATAAAGTCATTAAATTTCTCTTGTAAGCACACATCTATGGTGTGTTTGTATAAGTATGGTGAAACAATTCGAATTCTTTCCGGTCTATTTTACAATTACCGAATAACACAAAAGTAATTTATTTCTTCTGCAATTTTACTGTAGTCCAATTCTTTGGCAATGTCTTGTCAAATTGACTCGTCTAGTGAATGGGGAAAAACCTTATCTTTGTTTTGACGAACCATCTAAAATAGATAAAACATTACATATTTTGTACCGAAAATCTATTTCACGTATTTATTTACTCTTTTTTTTTTATTTGTTTGTTTTGTTTTTGTTTGGTTGTTTATTTATTTTTGTTGTTGTTGTTGTTGTTGACATTATGCAAATTTCTTCGTAAACGTCATTTTGTACTTATTCGTTTAGAAACTTTATTTATTGCAACTCACGAAAAAGTCCGAGTCAATATACACCAAATCTAGCCTAGAAATGTTATTTTAAAAAGTCAATAAATCATTGCAGTAAATCTTGTGTGTTCGTTTCTTATCCATAGCAATAGAGCTGGTCACATACATGATACTTTCATCATATACCGGATGTTTAAAACAGCTCCTAAATTCAAAAACAACCATTTATAGAAAGCTTGCACTCTAAAGGGCATTCAGTGAAATATTTTATATTCTAGTTTTTTTTTTTCAACTGAAAAGGAAATATTATACATATGTTCTCCGTAGAAAGTTGACAGCGTTTCATTGTTTATAGTTGTAAATTCTGGTCGATTTCTGGATAGAATAGACGGAACATGATAAAAATCGAAAGGTGAAAATCGACATTGATGATAAATGAAGTTGTGATGAACACAGAAATTTGTGAAAGTTTATCGTATTTACAGCAACATGTTTTTCACCAATCAATTATTTTAGCGTGACTGTCAACTTTTGTAGTTATCTTTCTCAGAAAGTTTTTATTTCTACTTTTTCAGAATATTTTCGAATATCATACTCAATATTAATGTTCATTTCTATTTTTTTAGGTAATTCTAAGTAATATGCTTGAAAATGCAAACTATCGAAAAGTCTTGAAAACTAAGATAGGTTTAGTTTATTCTTTCTTGTGTACACGTAAAACTAAAACAAGAAGTGAAGTAAAATAATACGGACTACATTAACAAAGAGAATTTTATCCTTTCCCAGGCAAAATGTCATTTGGAATACAACAAAATTTTGGTTGCTTAAGAAAGGAAAGCTTTAAAGTACTGAACTACTTGCAGATTTAGTTGAACCGATACGTTTCATCTCATCTGAAATGTTCCAAATTTAGAAGGGAAAAGAAGCTTTGGACAACACGTGTTAGGGCGTTGTTAAGGTAACGGAGATTTGCTATAAATCTCGGGGATCAATGGCAGCGTCGATATTTAGCGCCATAAAGGTTTATTTATCATATGGCAGGACGGACCGGCCAATCACGTTAATCACTATGATATCGTCAAAATACTCCCCGATTAGCCAGGCATTTTGTCCATATTTACTCTGTAAATACCCGCTAAATCAAGCACATGTTTTTATTTATGCATATTGTTGGCGAATCACAGCGACAATATGAAAACGAGTGTTTAGTACACTGACCGGATAAACATTGTTTAAAGAAGTTTCAAATTGTTACTAATCAATTTTATGTTAATTTACCTGGATGAATTTTAAAGTAGAATACCTTAGGTGTCGTATGTACAGATTCACAATTCTTTAATTTACGCATGCGCATTTTATTTTATCTTACTTAAAGAGGACTCTTTCTGAAATGTGCCATCTTAATCAAGTACGCATTTTCTGTGGAGCTTAAGATACCGAAATAAACCGTCAATAACGATCTACAGAGACTTTCGAAGAACGGTTTGTCCTGAGACGCACCCGACTTCGCTTCAATCTGTCTGCTTCTTGGCAACAGATTCACGACATCCATAAATAGTTTGTCGTGGCTTGCGCCGTCACGCGCCTGATGCCGGTCACCTTAGGGAAATGCAATACTTCCCGTCCAAAACAGATGTTTGTAATTTCATTTTCTGATGACCATAATGTCTGTTGTATTACTACATAACATTTGTCATAAGAATTTGATATTTTGTTTGGTTGGTAATCTAACGGTAGATTGTGCAAAGGTGATAAATTATGCATATCAATGAAATAAATCTTTTTGCTTTGTTTTTGTGTCTTGTTTTAATACAGTAATCTAGAATTCAAATAAAAGTTTAATACAGTAATCTAGAATTCAAATAAAAGTTTAATACAGTAATCTAGAATTCAAATAAAAGTTTTAAGATACATTAAGCAAGTTCTATTCTATGTCAAGAATTATATATATATATATATATATATATATATATATATATATATATATATATATATATATAACACTCAGTAATTTACATGTAATGTGAATTTTCTATCCGATAATAATCAAAGAGCACTACATGATGTATTAATAAGTTACAATGTTATATTTGTCATACAGACATGTCGGAATAGCGACAATGAAAATAGTCTGCAACACATCGGTACATCACGTGATCCCCAAAATTCGAGCCTTGTAAAGAAAATGAAAATTAATAAAATTTACACACACACAGAGAGAGAGAGAGAGAGAGAGAGAGGGGAGGGAAGTCGGATTTTATTATTCTTGAGGTGAAACTAGTGGGACAGTTCCATTCATGCAGACACTTTGTTGCTGGCATTTAACTCTATTCCTCAAATTCTCTCTGATGATCTTCTAATCTCTCTGTCTTAAAATATCAAATATTATGCAACCATATCTATTATATCTGTGAATATTTTAATTTTGTTTTTAATCAACATGAAACGATAATCAGCAGGTGCCTATCACTGTTTCCGCCTCATCTCGATAAACGTGAATTTTCGTTGTGAGTAAAATAAAGCCTTCAAGCTGAATAGTTTGACAATTGAGGGATGTTTTGTGTTGGTATTTCCTCTTCCTATATTAAACTATTAATAAATAAATAAATTAACCTATGCTGACCAGTAAAACATGAAGATTTTTTTTAATACAAGGGAAATTTATGTCATCTTAAGTTTAATTCTCATATATCACAGCGATAGAATAAAAGATTAACACCTGTTCACTGAATACAGCCTAATTGTTGAAAATATCAACAATTTTAACAAAGGAATATACCTGAACAAATTGTATTTGTGACATTAACAAAAAGAACGGCAAATTGCCCCACCAGGGAGGGAGGTGGAAGCGTTTAGTTGTGTATAAAAGAGAAAACCGACACGAGAGAACAGTGTATTGAACAGAAAACACGTGCGCGGTTCTATAATTAAAGAACGTAAGCTAGATTAAAGTGTGTGTGACATCTTAAAAACATAAAACAGCTTTCTGAAGTATTTCCTTTGACAAATTTCGGTGATATTTGATACACTTTATATTTGAAGTGTTTCGTAGTGTTTGGATGCCAGAAACTGAAAATATGAATCCATTTTAGTTTACATGCCATAAACCGGCCTGAATGCCTCATTTATTCCACACCTGAAAAAAAAACAATTCTTTAAGTTTTAAAGTTTTATACATATTCATAAAAAGATAAAATTAGTTGCAACAATTAATTAAATTGAATTTTCGCGGTAGCTTTTTTTTTTTTTTTTTTTTTTTTTATCAAATAAATTAACATTCGTTAGTGAAGTTTGAGGTGGATCTAGGATTTGTTTCTTTTTACTTTATGTACTCTTTTTGAATGCCTTCTACTGCAGTTTTTATTTATAATCGAAAGACTAATTTAAGATATTGTTTATTTTCATTTAAAATCGATCACTTAATCCAGACCGTCATAGAACATAATTCTCAGTAAGCATGGTTGTGTATATTTGTTCAGAGCGTACTTTGTTTGTACTTTCTCTTGCACTCATGCGTATTTCAAATTAACAGCTGTTTGTATCCCTGTTTAATATTTCTCTGTATCAATTTTTTTTTATATTTTTGTTTCCAATAAAACATGACAATTGTTAAATTTTATGAAATCCAATGAACATTTTTGGTTGTTAGAAAGATCAAACAAAATGCGTCTAAAGATTTCCCATAATCGATAGCAAAACATTTATAAACACCTCTTTATCCGAGCGAAAACAGTTGTTTTATTTGCTATTATCAAATCGACAATAAAAAGGTTAAAACTTTGATGTTACAAAATCGTCTTTGGGTTTAAAACTATGTGTGCTTTGTTTAATCATTGTGGCGTAAGGTATTGTTCTTTGAATAAACCTATTTGTTAAAAACTTGTGAATTGTATAGTATGTTTTTAGACATTAGTGGAGATACCTATACACATGATAAAGATTGACTTAAACAAATAAATAAAAGAAACTGACCTTTCTGATTAGGTTAGAATTTGATTTGGGTCAGGAATGAGAGACACAGCGATTTACTTGATTATCCTCTTTTCATTTTTATATCAACTGTTATTAACTGTACGATTTTATGCAATAGCATAAAATTTACAAACTTAAGAATATATTTACACAGTTTACTATTTCCTCCTTAAGATGTTAATGAGACGCTTTTTGCTAATTATATGTAATTCTTTGACAGTATTATCGAGGATAGTTTTAATTGACCAAATTCGAACTTTTCCATGAAATCAATAGTTTTTTTTATATTGATAATTAAAATCAAATAAGCAACCAAATGGATATTTTGGCATCATTAGTTTCGTAACCATTATTAGCTAGTAAATGAAAAATAAATATCAGACATTTGACCGTCTTTTGGCCGACATTGTCAAAATCGAACTTATCCATCTACCATAGAAAATATCGGTGGTAAATTTGAGCGGAACTTACCACTGTCCAGTTCCTGCAAGCTCATTATATTTTGCTGGTGTGTCAATATTTGTTAGGAAAACAAACAGCCAGTACAAATTGGAAGGAATAAGAAGAAAAGCAAATGACCATTGCCTTGTTCACAAAGCTGACCGTCAGTAAAGTCTTTGATTATCAACTAAACGCAGAATTTCGACGCCTTAGGCATTCATAGTATGTTTGCTCAAAATTCCAAGTAATTAGCAAAAATATACACATTTTAACATGGTTTTGTTAAATTGTCACAAACTTTAACTTTTCTCACGCAAAACATTTTTGTACTCTATGTAAATTTGGGTTTTACGTCATAAAAAGGAAATTTAATATTTTGTGCGCGAAACTTTTTTTTTTTTAGTTCTGCTACACTACGATTATATACAATGTGCCTAAAATATATCATGTATTACATATATACAGTGAACAAATGATATGCTGTTTTGTTTTTGTTTTTTGGTTGTTTTTTTTTCATTATTTATTTTACATGTTTTGGTTTTTTTATGGTATGTATGTGGTTGTAGGACTATGGAAAATGATAAATAATGACTGATTATAAATGCTATGAGTATTCAGATTTATTTCACTGTTGGTAAAATATAGATGTATGTGTATGAGAATTATTTAAAAAAGAAATACAGCATACCTATATCTTATGAATGAATTTAACTTATTCCAAATACAAGTTTTTTTTATTTACTAGAAGTAAATAATCAAAGTAGAGAGTACACAGCACTGCAAATATGATTAAACTGATAAATCTGATATTATATTTGAGCAAGATGTTGTTGAATTTGATGGTAAAAGCTCGTATCTTTAGAAATATACACAAACACGCGCCAAACCGTGTATATCCGAGGCTACTTTCGAAACGATAGTCAAATACTCACTGTTCCGGCAGTTTATCTTAACGTAAGACTTGATACTGAATTGCCAATTTTTCTGTATTGAAATGTAAATTTGTTCTGTCCATTATGCGGTTTCTTTAAATATGCATATGCAGGTAGTGTTATTTACATGAAACACATCGTAAATCTATCCACTGAAATATCCAAACACACACTGTATGCAAGTGTATTCACTGTTCAAAGGTGTTTAATGTTATCGCATTCTTAATTATATCAGCAAATTTTACATAGAAAATTGTTTTTCATAGATTTTGTTTACCTTTTTCATTTTCACACATCCTAATTAATTCTAATTCTTTTATCAAAAGGGTAGCTTTCCGACAAATGTAAACATAAACCACTTTACGTTGTTTTCATTGAGCAGAAGAGCCCCCCCCCCCCCTCCCCCTTCCCCCAAGAAAAAAAAAAAACAAAAACAAAAAAACAAAAAAAAACAAAAAAAAACAGAAACAAAAACTACAAAACAAAGCCAACCCATCCCGTTGAATATTATACTTCAAAGGTAGCTAGAGTGTCGTATTGACCTTAGAAATGGTCAATAATAGCTGTTGCGTTCTCAGAGAACTACTACTATACAGATTGTGATGTTGAAATATACTATACACGTTGTGATGTTGGAAAGTTATTTTACAGACCGCATAAAGAGCCTTTTCAGAAGTATATTTTCCTTTCTTTCTTTCCTTTTTTCTTTCTATCTTGTTTTCTTTCTTTTTGGAGGGGGGGGTTGCTTGTTTGTTTTGCTTTTTTTTTTTTTGTTTTTTTTTTTTTTTAATGTGTTTTATTAGACAGTGGATAGTGCAGAAATTTTTTCATAGTTGATCTAAAGGAGGTGCAGAATTTTTTTTTTTATCCATTTTTGTTTAACTAAAACTCTGCTGTTACTACATTGTTGTCAATCAGAAGTTAACTGGGACATTTTTGCTTCTGTTTTGTTGTTAAAATAGTATGCAGCATTTATAGTTTTCGCTCATGGTTATTTTTGTGTTTTTCGAAACAAAGTCCAATTTTGCTCTGTTCTGAATTAGCTAGTTTTTCTGGTTAGATCTATCACTGAAAATAGATTCTTGAATTTTACGACCTTGTTGATTTCATGAAAGAATAAAACTGCACACGATAACAATTATGATTTTGTTTTTAACATACACACATTTAACATACATTACATTGTATGTCGCGGTTTCCTTACAGTGGTACATTTACAGCATATAAATACATACTTTTTCCTAGGCATAAATTATTTCGAGCAATTATCACCTTTAGCATTTGGCATTTTATGTTACGCGCTCAACGCAATTAATAATCTTATGTGCTCGAGATACTATCTCGTGCGCACGACATATTATCTCGTGCGCTCAAAATATTACCTCGAGCGCTCAAAATATTACCTCTTGCGCTCAAAATATTACCTCGAGCGTTCAAAATGTTACCCCGAGCGCTCAAAATGTTACCTCGAGCGTTCAAAATGTTAACTCGAGCGCTCGACTTCATATTCGGAGCAATCGACATATAAACCCATAAATTTTGTTAACATTATAATTAAATAGAAAGAAAACAGTGTGTTTTGTTAGTAATATATCATGCACATCTGATGTCATAAAATTCTACAGATGTCAGGTCCTAAGTTTTAACATAAATAGCAATTATAGAAAAGGACAAAAACGACAAATTGATACAGATTTCCTTCATCACTTGTGATAAAACTGAAATTGTGTTGTTTGGCAAAATTGTTATGGCTGTTTATTCAAATTTGTAATACATGAAAATACCGACAAAGATATGGACAAATCGTCCCAAATATGATACATGAACTGATTGTACCAACAGACATGATACATGGACAGATTGTAACAACAGATATGATACATGGACAGATTGTAACAGTATGATACATGGACAGATTGTAATAACAGATATGACACATGGACAGATTGTAACAACAGATATGATACATGGACAGATTGTAACAATATGATACATGGACAGATTGTAATAACAGATATGACACATGGACAGATTGTAACAACAGATATGATACATGGACAGATTGTAACAATATGATATATGGACAGATTGTAACAACAGATATGACACATGGACAGATTGTAACAATATGATACATGGACAGATTGTAACAATATGATATATGGACTGATTGTAACAACAGATATGATACATGGACTGATTTTAACAACAGATATGATACATGGACAGATTGTAACAATATGTTACATGGACAGATTATACCAACAGATGTGATACATGGACAGATTGTAATAACAGATATGATACATGGAAAGATTGTAACAATGTGATACATGGACAGATTGTAACAATATGATACATGGACAGATTGTACCAACAGATGTAATACAGGGAAGATTATAATAACAGATGTGATACGTGGACAGATTGTAACAACAAATGCGATACATGGACAGATTGTACCAACAGATATGATACATGGGCAGATTGTAACAATATGATACATGGACAGATTGTAACAATATGATACATGGACAGATTGTACCAACAGATATGATACATAGAATATACAATCACAAATGAAATACACAATTATGAAATAAAATATTATCTTGATCCGATGAGCCCGGAAAAGATAGTACACATCGGAGTCAACATTTTAATCAAAATAATAGATATATACTAACTATCAGTCCACAGTTATTAATCAATTTACTGGTCCAACGTCACGGTAAGTTCAAGTAATCAGCTGACATCGCTTTCCATGGCCATGGCGCTGTAAAAGACATAAAACACAAGCCGAAACAACAAAATCTACAATTAAACCAGATGTAAAATCATGGGATTGGGAGAAAGGTACACTTTTTCCTGTCTAAAGGTGGGATGCTTAGTCGGAAAAGGAAGTAAATAATGCGCATGCTCCGAAAGTAGCAATAGGGGGGGGGGGTGTCACTAATCCTGTCAGTCATGATAAAATAAGGGGTTTGTATACTTGTAAGATTCCTAATAAGAGCTGTCATTGTTTTCCAAGTCCACCATATATCTGGAAATATATATATATATATATATATATATATATATATATATATATATGTGTGTGTGTGTGTGTGTGTGTGTGTGTGTGTGTGTGTGTGTGTGTGTGACGACTAAATGGGGCGGTCCTTCGGATGAGACCGTAAAATCCGAGGCCCCGTGTCACAGCAGGTGTGTCACGTTAAAGATCCCTCCCTGCTCAAAGGCCATAAGCGCCGAGCATAGGTCTAAATTTTGCAGCCCTTCACCGACAATGGTGACTTTCCATGTGAGTGAAAGATTCTCGAGCGGGACGTTAAACAATATATATAAACAATAAACAATATGGACTCAGTTGTGTGTACCTGTATACCGCTTGTTCACTGGCAAATGATATGTTTAATTGCACATGCACATGTATGTATTTACAATGACAATGGCAATTAAATTAGATTAAAAACATAAGGACGAAAAGTCAAAGTTGGTTGTATTTAGGAAAGGGGAGGGGTATGATGAAAGTATAGAAGTAATGTATAATTGGCCGATTGTAGAAAATTACCACCATGCTTCAATTATCTTGTGCTATAACGCAAACCAGCTACACATTTATTCCTTAACATATCGTGTCATATTTCGTTTCCGTGTTTTACATAGATATATCTAGAGTATCTTGGAGGTAGTTTATTCTGCAGATTTTAAAATCTATACCATTCATTGAAAACAATCACTGCGTATATAAATGTATTACTACACGGTGTATTATTTCACGTGCAGACAAAAATAGTACTTGTGCAATGACAATACATGGTGGGTGATAATTCTGTAAATGATAAGAATACCTGGTAAATATTCAATTTTAAGTTGAGCGTTCTAGATATTATGTTGTTCAACCGAGACAATGTGTCGAGTGTTCTGAACATTAAGTCGTGATAAGTCGATTGCTCAATATAATTTTTGCCAAGCAAAAATGTTTATGTACCTTAAATATATCAAAATATGCTTGTATAAAATATTAAAATTACTACCTTGCGTGATAACTTTATAACTTGAAAGAAAAGTTGTTAAAAAATGTTGTTGTTGTTGATGATGATGACGAAAAATTAAAAATGGGTTGTAAAACAACTATCATTGTCAAAATGAAATTGTCAAAATGAAATATACATTGAAATTCCATACGTGATAATAAAAAGGCGTTTGACGCCAAAACTTTCCACATTCTGATGATAGAAGAATAGTAAAAGATTCAGTGAAGAGAGAGAAATAACATTATGCTCTAAAGTATGCTGGTTCATTTTTATCAGGTGTATGACAAACATTCTTTGAAAAATTTTTATTACTTCCACTTATCAATTATGTATTTTATAACTAAATTATTTGCTAATGTATTATTATTATTTTGTTCTTGCAGGGTCAATTCAATCACGTCCTTCCGAAGTATAGTAAAGATGGTATCATATTATTATAAGCAATAAAATATATCAAAGCCAAGATACTTATTTTTTGTTTCTTTGCGTTTCTTTTCAGGACTAGCTAATAAAACCTTAGTTATTCACATGTTCACGAAGTCGCTGAAATTAATCTATTTCACAACGCTTTAAGCATAACGTGCAAATTGCATGACGTGATATAGGGCATACTCTCTGGAGATTTTATATTTTAACCAACCAATATGAACGGGCAACAAACCTTTAAAATCACTCTTTTTACTCTTTGTGCATAAGCAGAGCAACGAACTTGTATCAGCAAGAAAGAGTAACGGCAATTTGTAATATCACTGTCGCTGTGGAAGAAACTGCTGTGATAACTTCCGCCTCATTACCACCTCTGAAAAAAAGTAGTTCACTCCCATGCTTTGGTTCGAGTGTAATAATTTCCGCTATGCACATATTGAATCAAAGTCGTAGAAACACCACTTTGAAAGATAATAAGATGATCGCTTTCACTACGTTTAACATGTGGTAGGCTTTCAGAGGATCATAGTCATCAGTTTGTTAAAATCAGATTGAATTATCTTAATAACATTCTTTATTATTGGATATCAGATTGCAAATACACAATACCAACAATTTTGTGATGTTGGCCTTCGATTTCAATTTCCCGTAATTGTCTTTATTCAGTTAATCCATTGTTTTGATGAACCTGCGTTAGTTTCTTTCTCGTTTCCACATTCACCACGTAATTGCGCCGCATATTAATACATAATTTATTAGCTATTTCAAATGAAATCTATTTGGCGGATCAAATCTCGCACCTGTCTGTTCAGCCGAAATACCACGCCTACATCTATTGTTTTATTCTTTGCCCATGAATTTCATTTTTTTGTTAATGTGGAAGATCAAACGACGAATTTTATTTCCTCTAACATAAGAGTGACAGGATTGCAATATTTTCTCGTCCATGGTGATAACGAAATAACTAGATCTTAATTTCTGCAACTAGAATCCATCACCTGCGAGCTGGGGAGACGGCGGTTAGAGATTTATCTCAATTCATCTATTGATTAATCCGAAAAAATTCAATTATGTCTTATTTTATCTTTTGAAATTCTTGATTTACAGCAAATCATTGTAAAAGATAAAACAAAAATCCACTTCATAAGACAAAGTAGCTTGTTGTAATTCTAAAATTAGTGTATCATTTTTTTAAACCCAAAATGAAAATGATTTTTGATCGATTATTTTAAAAACGGAATATGCGAGGCAGCTTTTATAATTTAGTTCAAATCAGAATTAACCATTAGAGAAAGGTTACCATTCACAAACATAAGTATTTTTTTTTCAAAGATCATTACACTGTATTTCTATGTTTCAGAATGTTTATAAGGAGAGAGAGAGAGAGAGAGAGAGAGAGAGAGAGAGAGAGAGAGAGAGAGAGAGAGAGAGAGAGAGAGAAATATAATAAGGTATAAAAGCAATCAATGGAATTACTAAAAATCTCACTTTAATGCATGTGCCGTTGTGAGTTTCATTGATGGAAAATTAGTTTAGAATAACTAAGATAGTTTCTATATCAGTTATAACCAATATCTTAAATGAGAGAGAGAGAGAGAGAGAAAGAGAGAGAGAGAGAGGGAGAGAGAGAGATTGAGATTTGTACCACTTAAGTACGGTGTCAATATGCTTCACTGCAGATTACAAATTTGAAACCTACGGATAAATTATAATGTTATATATTATGTCCTGAAATTAACGAAATAAAAATAGTAATAATACAAAAGAACATTAAGAAAATACACTACATAACGATATTATGAAAGGTGTACAGTACAGAGAGTTCACGGAGTCTATCGTCTATCTATATTTCGCTCCGCATTATTTTCGCTTATAATACTGTAGAATATTTTTGGGCTTTATGTAACTATTTTCAGTGAAACAGACATTCGTAGACGGGTATTGCAAGCAAAGCTTCTTCAATTTTAGAAATTGGGGAGACAATGAAATACACAAAAACTGACCACAGACGAAAAATAAAGACTTTCCAGTGACACAAAAGGCGTTGTTACTTTGTATAATTTAGAGGGCTAGGTGACGAAACACAACGAATATATATCAAACTCTAATAATACATTTATGTATAATGGTGATCAGTCACTAATTTACTATACATTGGAAGGGAAGTCCCTAAATATATGTAGAAAAGAAAATGTAAATAATTTCTTACAGTAACAGTGGAACTTCTGCTTATTTTTAAAAAAACAAAAAACAAACAAAAAACAAAACGGTAAATTGCATATTTAGAACCAAATTATTACACCGATATGAATTAATAAAATGACAAATAAACAAGTGGCACCTATCTGCGGATATTAGAAAGAATACAAGGTGAGTATATTAGAATACTCATTTCACAGATGTAAGTTTTGAACCCCCGAGAGAGGAACAATTTTTCAAGCATGTCATAGAATTAATGCATAATTGAAGAGAGAAGAGGAAGCTATTCTAAATGTACTTGACGATTTGCCGACATATGACAGAGAGCAATGGGTTGTCTATCTACACACAAGAACTAAACATACAAACGACAGTACCCCAAAAATGTGGTGGGTGACATGTTACCATAAATAGACAATAAGATGGATGGGCCATTAGCGAAATCAATCCTTTAGTTTAAATCGGACAGAATGAAGTACTTCGTTTCATATCGGGTTGCAATTTAAGACGAAATCTGATCGCGGCACTGAATCGTTGTCGAGGAAGACGGGTTAGACTATTTGTTCCCGCCCGGGAAAATCCCAAGTGAAATTGTGCCCCGTTTTTTTGTTGTTGTACTTTTTCCCATTTTTATTTGTACTCATTTCCATGCGAGAAACGAGAACTACTTTACACGTCTGAAAACATGAAGTGTAAAAGGATAACTTCTTTAGTTGCAGAGATACCATGTACTAGCGACTAATATGTATTTTACTCTAATAAACCATTGCAAAAAAAAAAAAAAAAAAAAAAAAAAAAAAAATACCGCTCATTTCATTTTTTGCAGACTAAAGTAATTATAACTCCGAATTCAATTTTTTAATCAGACTGCAATTATATGGCGGAAACCTTAAACATTAAAATGTCATATAAAACCGCTATCCTTTTCTAGAGACTACCTCTGCTGTATTTCCTTTGACGTATTATATAAGAAGATTATTAGTCAATCTATCTTTTATCGATGAGCAGTATTGATAATGAGTGCGAGATAACAACGCCATTCTTTTAATTCAAGGCAAAAACCTGACCGTACATATAAAAAAAATCATTAATTTTTTGTAAACGTAAACCAATCGACTCCCCAAATACCCCCCGTGGACAAAAACTGCATACAGCCTTATTGAGTAATGCTTTCATGTTCTGTAAGGTCTAATCATAAATTGAATATTAATATTTAATCCAGACACCATCAAGTATAATATGTCATATGTCATGATAATAACTTGGAAGAAAACTGTGTTTAAATGGATGAACGTAATTTTTTTCTTTTTTTTTTTCTTCTTTTTTTTTCCTGTAAAAACACAAAAACAATGGTGATCGATACATTACATAAGACTACTCCTGTCGGTATTTGCTGTAGTGATAATAAGAGTATCATATTGAATTTGAAATTGTAATCCATCATTTTTCTTTCATAGAGACTGTAAACTATAAGTACGGTCAAATAGATTTTAATTTTTGATATTCAAGGATTTAGAGTTATTGTTACTGGCAAATTTTTGTGAATGCGTGTATTGCAAAACTGAGATTCTGATAATAAATAAAGTGTACGACCAATCACTGTGTATCAGATCAACTCACTAGATAGAGTTTGCATTTTACACTCTTTGCTGATAAAGAAATTAATTAGTAAGATACCGGTATACTAGATTTGAGTTGATTCGCTTAAGTTTTGGCTTTCTGGGTCAATCAAATTTTGCTGGCAGAGACTGTTCCGTGGCAATTTAATCGAGGTCAAGTTCTGTCAATTTTTAAAAAATAAATAAATAAATAAATAAAGAAGTAGTAGTAGTAGAAGAAGAAGAATGATAGCACTTGTAAAAGGATAAAAAAAAAAAGATATACAGATTCAGTAATTCCGAGAAGCTAAATACCTCTACATTGCAAGCTTTTCAGGACCAATATTACAAAACCATTCCAGTTTCTCTTATTTGGTGGTTTAAACAAGTTCTGACAACCTGTGAGTTTTCCCTTGAGGCAATAGTCATATACACAAAATAAATCCAAATATATTTAGACTGATATCCGCTTTAAGGAGATAATATAAGCTACTTGTAAAACGTTTATCATTGAGGCATATTAATATTGGAACATGTTGGTTTGCACTGTTATACGATTCTAAGACACAAGCCACAGGTGTGTTTTGCATTAATAAACAATCCTTTTAGTTAACTGTAGGTAGAATTTTTAGAAATACGTGGCGAGATAAATGAATCTTGTCGTACTTATTTGAAGGCACAACAGATAGTTGTATGTTGATAATCTGGATTTGGATTATAGAATTTTTTAATCCAATAATTTCTACTCATTAAAAATTTATATGTTGGATATGAAGGAATTTAGATAGATAGCAAGAATATTTTAAAGAATAACTTCAGTTTAAATAATTATTTTCTAAAATGATTTTCAAGGTTATTTATTTTATTTATTTATTTGTATTTCTTATTTTTTAAAATTTATTTATTTATTGTATTGTGGTTAAAAATGTACTACGGTTTTCTTTTATTTCAGTATACGAATAATTCAAATCTACATTAAAAATACATGCATTGTAGAACACTAGTTTTCTACATAACATCAACAGATATTGATGGTTTAAGATGTACAAAATTTTCAGAAAAATACAAAAATAAAATTTGTTCTTTTAAAAAAAAATTCTGCATATTCATGTTATGGTAAACTGATAATTTTTCCCCAGCGAATTTTGAGGTAAAAAACCTCACGCACCTTAATAGATTCTTGACCCGTGTACATAGTCACCCATACTTACAAACATCTTAGAGAAATTCTAGAATTTATGGTGTTCGAATAAGGACAAATGCCTGAAGTGGGAACAGCACAAGAACGCTAATACAATGGATAACGATATTTTAAAACTTGAAAGCGAAAAACCTTCATATTTCATCTCCTGTTATCGAATCACATCAAAGAATCCAAGGCTTTCCTCGCAAGTGTCATAGATTATATTTTCCGCTTTAGGCCGACATATTTACAGCTAAAGAAACCCCAAACTTATACACATTTGGACATGGGACTTTGTTCTTGCAATCCATCCTGCGATGAAGGGCTTTTTAACAGGCTGGTTAAGACAAAATTAAAACACGCAGGTCCTTGGAGAGTCCGGCATTCTCCAGCACAAAGCAAAACTTAATAGCTAAACGCCATTGATTTACACCCGCTCTCCAACATCAAATGAAATCTTATGCATGCACAATCTTCTATTGAAAAAAAAAGTAAGAAAAATTCACGACATATGAATTTATTTTATATTTCAGGATTACTAAAACACAATAAAATCTGTAGACTTGTAAATTTGAGAATAGTTTAGGATTTCCTGAACGACTGACGATTCCGCGCAATTATTAATTGGTTAATAGAAAGACTCGAAAAATGATAATTAATCCCTCTGTTTAAACTCTGAACAATCAAAAGGAAAATATTCCAACATTTACTAGAGACACATGTGTGTGAAGACCAAATATATGTATTTTTTCCCAAATATTTTAACGCAGTAAATTAATAAATATAATATGAAAATTAGCAGTGAACAGATCTACAACATGTCTTCATCCTTTCTTGCAATTTATGATAAAATATTTATAAAAATTGAGCAAATTCATAATTATCTCGGTAGTTACGCAACTAAACAGTTTTCAAAACCTTATATCAAATTATTTTCAGCGTATATCCTCCGTTGTCACGCGTCAAATGCCGTACACATGTACGATGTCACGTGCAGTGAGGCTTTTAGACATAGTTTAGTATTTTCAACAACAAAAAATTCAGATTATCTTTTTTTTCTGTTTAGGGACATGCTACATTTTCATTGCAAAAAATTACGCTATCAGCTTTTAATCAAAATTATGAAAGATGGTTCTACAGACAAGACATTGATCGTTATGCGTTTTTATCCCTTAAAATGTTTGCTGTCATCTATCTGTATCATTTTCTTATTCCTATAAAAATTATAATTCATTAACAAATAACAACTTTTTAATTAGATTGAAGAATTAGAACTTAAGAATTAGACTACTCCGTACTAAATTGCCAGAGAGAAAGGAAATACTTACAGAGAGTAATTCTGATAAGCTGAAAAATCGCAACACGAGACAAAAATCGGGGTAAAAGTTGTTCATTATATCTAGACTACAAAGAGAAAAACCATCTCCTGGGATTCAAATCAACTTCAGTATAACAAGCTTGTTATTTTCTCTCATTTTATTGCTCAAGTAAGGAAACTGAGGCCAAGTGGTTCATTCAAGCAGAGAATTCTTTGTTGCTTTTTTGACAAAAAATATTTGGGGGTAGTTTTCAACATATTTCAAGTTTCACCCCGAAACGATCACGTGATATCGTCTAAACCCACGTGACCTTATTTCTTTTTTAACAAAATAATTGTACCATGACGGACAAAACAACACAGACTGGAAGGCGCCGAGAAACTTTACTTTTCTGGATTAATATCTGAGAATTGAATCTATCGACATCTCTGACAAAATTTTAAGAAGACCCCAAATCTCTTTGGCACACTCTTCAAGATTCGGATATTTTGATATTCACATAGCAGAACTTTAGATTTGTTTTTAGTGAAATTCAAGATGTATGCCAAAGAGCTTTAAAAAGTCCGTATATTTCGAATACCGAATCAAGTACTGGGAACTTGTTTTAGATTTAGGGGCGAGGTTGACCTCCATTGACCTTTGGGATTGAGAGCACGGCTTCGATTGCCATAATGATTACAATCTATTCTACATCGGACTAACATACGGACATAATTACTGTACAGATTCCTGAATGCTAACTATTTTCCCTTGTTGGAAGCCATCAGTACTTAAATGTAAAGGACTTTTTATTATTTATTTTATTTTATTTTTCTTAAAGCTGAATTCGTTCAAAATCTAACACACTTCACATAAAAATGGTAATGCTCATCTCAACGTCATTCAGCTGTTTATGATTGTTATTGAGTTTCTTTGTGATTGTTAATGAGTTTCTTTGTGATTGTTATTGAGTTTCTTTGTGATTGTTAATGAGTTTCTTTGTGATTGTTATTGAGTTTCTTTGTGATTGTTATTGAGTTTCTTTGTGACTGTTAATGAGTTTCTTTGTGATTGTTATTGAGTTTCTTTGGGATTGTCATTGAGTTTCTTTGTGATTGTTATTGAGTTTCTTTGTGATTGTTATTGAGTTTCTTTGTGATTGTTATTGAGTTTCTTTGTGATTGTTAATGAGTTTCTTTGTGATTGTTATTGAGTTTCTTTGTGATTGTTATTAAGTTTCGTTGGTATTGTTATTGGGTTTATTTGTGATTGTTATTGAGTTTCTTTGGGATTGTTATTGAGTTTCTTACACTGTAGCTGATGAATATGAACAATGATTGACTAGAGCCCCTGCATATAATTCGATGACACAATTTTTCATTGGCATCAGCAAATACTTTGAATTTCATTGGTCCGTAAATTTTTAACAATGTCCTTTATTTTTTTCCCCTCTTGTTCAAGCACAAAGGTAATAATTTTAGGCATAACATATAAGAGTTGAACAAATGATCAAAAATGAAACCATTAAAACTAAAATGATGTACTTTGATGTGAAATCATAACGTAATGACATAAGCGACACGATTGTAGAGACCTTTCACAATTTGATATTAATGCACTGAACTTAGTTTATGACTTTCTTCCTTTTGATAATTCTACTTAGGCAGAGTTTACATTCAAACGTCAACAGCGTCACACAACTCCAGAACATGAATCGGCCATAAAATACAAGACGGATACTAAACACACAGGTAACGAAACCGTTTTACGACAGAGTCACCTTACGGTGGTCGAATACTCGGTGCAGTTTGCTGACGTAAATGGAATTGGAATCATCAAATTATGGTTTGTTTTCTTGCATAATGAAATTCAATATGGATTTAAAAGGCCCGGATTTGTGGTCATTCGAACTGAAGACTGCCTCTTGAGTGGGGATAGGGGCGTCTTTGTTTGTGTTTCTGCTTTGGGCCACCTATGATCCTAGATAGTCTTACTTCCATATTTGTAAGAGCGCTAAAGTTCTGAAAGATTTGAATGGTGAAATAACTTTTTGGTTTAAGTCTGTGTACTGTGTGACTTGCAGCGAAAGCAAAGTGATATCAGTTTGGTATGTTCGTCCGTGTCTGTCTACCATGTGAACTTTAGCAATGGAACTTCACATGTACAGAGATCAAGTTCATCAGGTCATATGCGGTACGAAATACCAATCAAGTTGAACTTCACACGAACTGTGAACTGGTCGCGGTAGTTTGGTGGTAAAGCGTTCGCTATACAACCTGGAGGTTATGTGTTCGAGCTCCGTTCGTGCCATAGCCGCGTCAAACAATCGACCTGTAGTGACTGCTCATACTCCGAACACTCGACATTTAGAAGGTCTTTTGGATTCGGATGTCGCGGCTCTTACGACCTAAAGCTAACCATTGGTTTAAATTTTATACAACGAACTTCAACTACAGTGGTAACGTCTCATTATGAGTGAAAAATTCTTGATGGGACGTAAAACAAATAAATAAGAACACGAAATGTTTTAAAATGGACCTCTATTGTTTTGGAGGTCCAAACGTCAAAGTAATCTTATAAACTATTATACATTAGTCAAACAAATTGCAGGAAGTATCATGAAAATTTTCAACAGCTCAAATCAAATAAATATGACTTGAAGCCGGGTCATAAATCCATTCATCCTATACTTCGTTACAGTAACATCTACGTAGACATTTATTTAAACTTGTAATTCTTATCACTCCGATCCCGTGGGGATACGGGTTTGAACAGGTCCTTATTACCCCGTTGCTTGTCGTAAAAGAATGAGACCACGAAAACATAGTTCCCGTGTCACAGCAGGTGTGGCACGATAAAGATCCCTCCCTGCTCAAAGTCCGTAAGCGCCGAGCGTAGGCTTAGATTTTGCAGCCCTTCACCGGCACCTTCTCGAACGGGACCATAAACAATATACAACCAACCTTATCATTTCGATATCTAGTCAATTTTTACCGTATACAGAAAATGAACTTTGTAACGAAGCTTTATTCATCCACTATTTTTGTTAGTCTGCATTAAAGTATTTAAAAAAAAAAAGAAAGAAAAAAAAACCCTTTTAAAATGTTTTGTTCACTCACGGCCAGCTGCTGAATCCGAGCAGTTAGAATAAAATGTTGTTTGTTTTTTTTTGAGCGCGCGTAAGTGGTTGGGAAAATGGTTTTGTTTTGGGGATTCTTTCATTACATTTTGACGTAATTGTCATTTATTTATTCAGTTTTAAATTTTACAGCTGTGTCGTCCCATTTTCATTTTTAAGGAGCGTATCATTCATTCATCATAACGTCCTTTACAAATGACATGTTCATTAATACTTATGTGAAGGTAAAAGCTTGTGACGATTTCGAAACAAGATACCCCTAACAGGTGACTATTCGAACAACACGATCGTGGGTGTTCAGTTAATCTTGAACGGGTCAAAAACAAGAAACGGAGATTTGGCAATAAACTCTTAAAGAACATGAATAGATTTTAATTACTTTTTCATCAACTTTAAACTTCCAGACCAAAGAACAAAGGTAAGGTCGGCATGATGCGGTTAGAGTTTGGGGTAGGTATCGCATTGAGTGTTTAATAGAGTTTTATAGTCGGAAGTCAGAAGTGGTGCTAACCATTTTATTAGGTGTCGTAATAGACAAATAGCCCCTGGCCAGGTTTAACACAGTACGGTAGACCACACATTTACCTGTCCAGGTGTGAGAGGGTTGCAAACAGTGGTCTTCCCGGTTCTTAACCCAATTTCTGATTTGTATTGCGGACCTTCTTAAAGTTGCACTTTTAAGAAATGCTTGAAAGATGAATATTTGTTGAAAATCAATTGAACCGTTTGTGGTTTTTTTTATTCTGACGATGAAACTGATAACATGTTTGAATCATGATAATCTTACCGTAAAGCCGGTTTGTTCATTTTAAGGATGAATGACACATTATCACATTTTTTTTCAAGCAGAAGTACCAATCTTGTAGGTTTACTTCGAGTTCTGCAAGGTTTGAAAGAAAGTTCGGATATAAAGTTGTTACCCTGGTCCGTCCCTCTATCACACTTTTCTTCTTCCTCAAACTCCTCTTTTATTTTAAACAGCAACCAATTAATCTTTTGGGATATGATAAATGGTGTTCTGAAAATGTGCATTCATTCATTCATTCATACTTTATTTCCCCCATATTAGGATTATATAATTACTCCGATGTACATGAAAGACACGCAATTACAAATAATGAAAAAATACAAACAGTACAGAAAATACAAAACTTCAACACATACATACACAAACACACATATATACATATACACATACACACATATGTATATATACATATAATTATACACACATATACACACATATATATATATATATATATATATATATATATATACATTTACAGATTTATGACGTATGGATGAAGTTTACATTTTTGTTAGATATATGTTACTGACACACTTTAAATGACAAATTTGGAAAAACAAAAAACCAAAAAACAAAAACCAAAAAAAAATAAAATAAACAAAAAACAAAAAACAAAACAAACAAACACACAAAAAATTTAAACAAACAAAAACAAAAAAAACAAAAAAAACAAAAAAAAAAAAAAACAAGCAAAAAAACCCTACCAAACAAATAATAATAATAATAATAATAATAATAAAAAACCAACAACAACAACAACTGGCACTCAGTGCATTGTATCATGTCCAACAAGAATATATTTGCTTTAAGGGTTGGAATCTCAACCATTTGAAAGATATTTGAACAATCAAATAACGATGTTTGTTGGGAAGATCCCGGGGCACTTGCCCATCAGAATACTCAATGCATCGTGATATGTGCAGCAGGAATATATATGATTTAGGGCTCAAGGCCTTAATTGTTTTTAATATAATATATTTCAACAAGTCTGAAATAGTGTTTGGGATGACTCTAGGGTACAACCCAATAGAATACCCACTGCAACTTAACAAATTCAGTAAGAATATATGTGGTATAGGGGTGAGGATCTCATCCGTTTTGAAGATATTTGAACAATCATAGAAAGAGGGGGTGAGGATGACCCAAAGGCACTTATCGAACAGAATAATCAATACATCGTGATATGTGCATTAAGAATATATATATTTCTGACAACGAAGCGGTAATGTATTCATCCCAGATATAATATTCTGACCTGAACAATTTATGCTAAATTTGGTCATGTATATTCGGGTAAATTATAAAATAACAGTGGCTTCATCTTTGCTAGTTACACAAATACGACGGGAGTATGTTTAAAGGCTAATACTTGTGTGCGGGCATTACCGTATTATGACAGCATCTAGTTCTTCTATTTTATTATTTTAAACTAAAATTGCAATTTATTGTTACACGAGGCAATATGTCAAATTTCTAACACCAAAGCATTATATTACACGTATCCTGTATCAGTTTAAGATGTATCCGTTGCTTAACACTCTTTGGAATCGGGGAGACTGAGCTTCAGGGTAAGATGCAGAGGTCTTCCGATAGTATCATGTGTCGTCATGCCTTTTCAAACAGGAATTATATCCATCTGATACGAATACAACACAGTACAATGAGGTACAGACCCGGTAATTGTTTAGGAACATGACACATTTCACGCATGCTCTCTTGCACTTTATGTAATCCAAATAAAAAATATTTTTGGGTCAATATCAAATCAAGTACCCCAAAATAATTGCCTTCTATATATGAATTTGTAAGAATATTGGCAGATTATCTTCTATAATAAGTAGTCTCTTGATGTCAATGGAAAACGTGCACTAAGCCCCAAAATTTGGCAGGCGTTAATATTTGATTTTCAGATCAACTTTAATGAGAATTCAAATTTAGGGCCCTCAGTTTGGCTAGGCAATATAAACCTGGAAGATTTGCACGTTTAAAGACAACACTTTCTAGCAAAGGTAAACAGCGATTACTTATAAAAGAGTTTGGTTATTTAACAGATTATTAATCTTTTCGCACAGCTTACAAATGTGTGAAGATAGAAGACAAACAGTTCTAACGATTATTGTACAGTGAAAATAAACTCGGGTGTCGAACTCCGTACTTCGTTACGACTTATCCCAAACACATACATCTTCAGTTCGCTTTATAAACTTTCATTCTTCATCAAGTCTCAATATTTTTGTTAATTGACAACCTTTTCTAAACAAAACAAATTATCCACACTTTTGGACCACTTGCCGATAATTCACGCGCTGACATGCCACTATGAACAGCATTCTGATAGATGTTTCCGAACGTTAATTTTTTTTCTCCATATGTTGTTGTTGTTTATTTTATAATAAAGGTCATGTATGACCAAGGAAAATGAAGTTTAAATTGCATCCATAAAGAATATAAAGTTAATATGAGTTTATTAGATGATTAATTTTTCTATATTCTAATGAAAGTTCTGATTACCCATTTATTTATGAAATACCATGTCTTCACTACAGTGTATGGTTCAGTGGCAACATTTCAATCAAAGTCTTTTATTTCAGTTAATAATTATTATTAATATAAAACCAGCAAATTGCTGGATTTGATGGAACAATAGAAATATGGAGTGCTGAACTAATATAACTAAAATGTGTTCGTGACTTCAGAAGTAAAGGAAAAAGATACAATCGTGGTTCCCTTTACATCGGTCCAGCCACTTCTTCTTAATTAATAAATCGTTCCTCACTTGGCGTGTCCCCTTTTAACATCAGTTGACACCAGCTATCACTTATGGATATCAAACAATATTGTTGGTTTTTCCGTGCTTCAGGTAGGCGAAAATTGCCACCGATGAAAGCCAAGCAGTAAATTTAAGTCCCTTTGCGAGACGGGTGCAAGCGATTAAATCATATATTAATTAAATAAAGATATTAAACTGCTAACAAACCAATAACTAGAGATCGGTTTTCCTACTAATAAAGCGCCGACATTTTCGCCCCGCGGAAACTAAAAGATATTAATTAATTTCACCAATTTTGTCGGTAAGGCTCGAAAATCACTAATATATTACGCACTTGTGCATTTTCCTATTGCAATATTCCGGCGATATCACCCAGGGGGAATTGTTTTATTGAAGACCAGTTCCTGACACATCCTCGCAGAATTTTTGATATGTAATTTGTCTTTGGTACTTGCATAATGAATAATTAAATTGAGCGTTTATAACGTTATCGGCAAAATAATTTCTCCGACAATCCGTCATTTTCATAGTCGCTCTGAACACAATTTTTGCATAAATCTGGAATAAGCAAGAAGAAGGGAAGAATAAGTTACCAGAGTTAACTTAGTGGGTAATGTTGTCTCAAACAGTTGAAACAAAGAGGGAAACTGATATTAGATACAGCGGTCTTATCTTCCCATGGTACTTGTCTAGATTCGTTCATTTGAATCATGTAAAACGTGCACTTTTATTTCCCAGTGAAAATAGCCAAAAATTAAGCCACAGCAAAAGTAAGACTATATATAATAAATGATTGAAAATACAAAAAAAAGTGTAAAATTCGACATTTCTACGTTACTAATTTCTCCAAGTTTTTGATGTTTTATTTTCAGGATTGATTCACAGTAGTTTTCGCGTTGTACCCAACCAACAAAAGGTGCGTAATTAATGTAAAGAATGTGAAAAGGGCAAGCAGATTACAGAATTTCCCCTCGCAAGCACGATTCCGGAAATGGTCCCTGGGCCCCTAAATACTTGTGTTTACTCGTGACAAACATAGTCTAGAGAAAGCTCATTTTGTGTACCGACATAAAAGAAAGAGAAATATACAAACAACGGTCAGCGACTTAATTGAGATATAAGTTTTTGCATTATCACTTCATTAGCGAGAGTAAACACTATGTACTCGGGACTCTTTGCATACCCATTTCATTTTCCGCGAAGGAAGATCCGATCAAAGATGATGTTAATGCCTCGAAAAACGAATAGATGATCTGTGCCCACAGATTGAGTTAAATCCTGTTGGATAATGGTGATTCTAGTCCCTGCCGTTAATAGTCGGTCCTTGTAACATGGAATTTTTACCTCCAACTTCAATGGGATGAATACATACATAATCCGTTTGGAATTTTTATTCATTGTAATATTGTATTACTAGGGCAGGTATCCCTTTTAAGAAGGAGCTTGTTTGATAACGCCCCCTCCCACCACCCCCACCCTACACACACAAACTTGTTTAAAATATTGCACAAGAAATATAAATTCATTCTTTAAATCATAAATGTAGATGGTTCGTGTTTCTTTGGGCGAACACAGAAATAACGAATTTCTACTTAGAAGATGTCTACCGCTATTAAAATCACTTGCATAGGCCAAACGATTTTTAAAATAAAATTCTGTTTATCTAAATTCGATAATTCCTTTTTCGTATGGAGAAAATTCTATGAAAAAAAAAAACACAAAAAAACCCCACACAAAACACATATTTCCTTGTAGCGATAAAGAGAGTGTTGGGACTCTCCACAGAGACACCCCGGGTAGACCTTAAGATGAAAGTGTTCTGTATACACCGAAACAGGACGAAAATTCAAACATAGGGATTAGTGTAAAGATTTCAAAAATGATCTACAAGACAATTAATATATGTAGTTTATTCAAAGACTAAACTTAAAACGAACGTGTCGACACCGGTAAGTAAAGATTTGTCAATTTCCTACAAACAGAATCACACGACTCCAGCAACAGAAAGCAGGATGGAGGCAACATTCCTAATTACAATTAAAACATACAAAACTTAACATTTTCGGGCGATATAGAATTTGATCATGCAACAACCGCATTTCATATCCTTATATAAATACAATTGTAGACTTCAGTATAGGTCGATATATGGTTATAAGGACCCAAGTCAAATAATAGTATCGGTCGAGTCTTCGACGTCGATATACTTGATATGGGTCCGTATAACCACATATCGACCTGCTAGGCTAGTGCGCGTAGTATATAATCTGACGTATCTTATGGTGGCCTTTTCTTAAAATTGTATGCTATCTTTGTATAATGGCATACAGTTTTGTTCTGTTTCATACAATAACGCTGTGCATCTTATGACGTTAGACGTCACATTCCCACGTGATACGATTTTCCAATGAAAATAGTGGATATATCCAATATTTGCAAAATGCGAAGAACTCTTTTACAAGTAAATAAATCTAATTATTTTTCTAAGGATGCTTAATTTGTTTCTGAAAGATTTTTTTTTCTATCGAAAAGAGACAAAATATTCATTACCATAACCCTTGGGTGGAATTATATATATATATACACACACACACACACGCACGCACTTGCAAAATATATAATTCCTCCGAACTTCGAGACATAAATTTCATCAGTATTACACATACAAACTGGTACATATGTGAAGGTCTAGAATTAATGTGTATACGCTGTTTATCGGGAGACAAAAAAAAAAAAATGAATACGATTTTGTCATAAAATGTACATAATACGGGAACACTAAGAGTAAAATATTTACATTTGCAATGTTTTTGCCTGCAATACCTTCTACAAATTATTATGATAGCCATTTCCTCAAGAATGCGATGTAGCTGTGATCTTGATAAATACAGCATGTATATTTCAACGGCTGAGAATTCTAACAGAAATGAAAGCAGAATGTAAATATGAGAAATAAACTTCATTTTTGAAAATATACGAGGGTAGGAACAGCAACGCAGTTGAAGTTCAAGCCGGCTTGCTTTTCATGACGCGCTAACGTGATTAATGACGCAAGCAGGCGTGGAGAGTAGCAGCTATATATGCATATAATTTCTTCATATCCTGATACGTATTATAATAGTATGAAAACAATTACATGATTTGCAAAATTTCAGTTTAAGCGGCTAAGAAAGTACATGATTTTCAATGAATCACAACATTTATAAGGTATTTATTTTGCTTGTGTTTGTACTGCCAACTGACATTCTCTATCATGTTTGAATTCCACTTTTTAAAAAGTATGTTCCTATATAAGGTAAGATAAATGAAGATTATGTATACAAATTCGTGTTTTGTTTAAAATAATAATAATGTTTCTAAAATTCCACAACTCTGATGCAAAAGAAATAACAAAAGTTGGTTTTAAGATTTATTAAATCTCGTAATCTCTTTGAAATAACAATTATATATTTCTTAATTACATTCGTAATATAGTAACCAATGAATATGTATATCACATTAGAATGAGACATTGTTAATTGATTATAAAGTAGAAAACACAATGAAAAAATAAGCCGGACGGAACGTAGACATACATTGTGTAGAAACGTGACAGAAAAACAATTATGATCTATAGTGTATAGACAGACCGTGTTATCACAATGTCAAATAATAAAAATCATAATTAATAACTGAAGACGGGATAATTATACGGTAAATATATACATATGATAACGATGGAGCAAAAATGCAAGCAGGTACAAATACAATTCATAGAGTATTAACTATATTATTACTATAGTACTGTATAATATATTCATATTATTGTCTTTCTAAGATATTTTTGTTTGTCGACATTTCAAAACAAAACAAAAAATAAATAAATACTTTCACAGTTTAGTTTAAATACAAAACGAAATAAAAAAATAATAATAAAACTGTGATCTATAATACAAAAATTGGAAAAGTTCATGGCAGTAGATGAAAGAAACAGATTGCACCAAAAAAGGAAGAAAATACCCACAGCGACGTTTATAAATAGAAATTACGTCAAAATATTGCCAATAGGGAAGAACAAGTTATTGTATATATATCAAACTACAGAATATATATATCTATATACAAAGTGTATATATATATATATATATATATATGGGTCATAGTATAAAATGTTCGAATTGTAACATAATAATATAGCACACAAATAAGTACTTTTAATAAATTATCTAAAATCATAATTCATATTATTCAATGTTTTTTTGCTCTACTTTTGTAAATTACACTGATCATACACTAAATATGACATCAACTGTTGCCGATAAAGATAACCAGTGGAATGCCGATACATGCACTGAACAGTTAATCAAACGAACAACATTGGATTTGAGTGCCTATCTGTATTGAGAAATTACTTCAGAAATTTGGTAAACACGAATAGCTGAACATGTGTATCCTCTATCCACTTCCAAAGTATGGAAAGACACTTCTACGTGTAATTATCTGTTTTTAACAACTAAATGTCTGTTGACCTCGCATACAGCTCATTCGCATCAAAGACAGCTCAAACACGGAATGCCAGGACTACAAGGATTCATATTACAGGAAAGTAAAAGAGCCTATCATTTTTCTTAGGAGGTTTTATCATGTGCAACAGCCGCCTCTGCCTTCGCCAACTCTGTTTTTAATTTTCGTCTTAGTGTAGCAACCAAATTGTTCAACCTAAAAACAACAATATGGCATAGATTTGATTTTTTGATCAAAATGAATATCTATGATATAATTAACGAAGAATCACTTTCGCCATATTTCAAAATCCCACAAAATTTCAAATTTCACCCCCAACCTCTCGCGCTCCCTTGTGCTTTCCTCTACGCATGCCTCCAATTTTTCTAGTTCAATCTGCAGATGATTCTTTTCCCTCCTTTCTTCAGCTAGCTGTTCTACCAGGTGGCGCTTTTCTTTCTCTGTATTGTTGCTCATCGAGGACTTGAAGGGATGAAGTGAGTTGACTTCATCCGAGGACTGGGACTCCGAGGTGAGGGATTTGTGGAGGCTGAAAGAATTCAAAATAAGTTTGCTTTGGTTTTGCTTTTTTTTTTAATTCACACGAAATAAAATAATCCTTACACTTATATCAACGGAATATGAAGTATATACTTCCGTATACCTATAGTAGATGCGTATCGTCTGAATTTCATCCGCGAGTTGTCGATTTTGCGCAAGTGCCAAATCGCGCTCTTGTTGGAGAATTGCCAACTTTGCCTGAAATTAGAAATCGAATTTTGAAAGTTATTTTTCATTTTCTTTTGAGGGGTGTGTAGATTCATTTGGTGAATGCATAATCTATGGGGGGTTCCTTAGTAGCGAAGTCGGTTGGCATTTTTCTGTTATTCAAAAAACTATTCTTGGTATCTATTTCCAATAAAATCAAATTTGTCCACGCTCTTGTCAGCGCTACAAACTGAAGCACTCTGACAACATGGGTTATCAGGGTTGAAGACAAATGCACAATTTTCACTGTTTGAAGTGGCTCCCAATGAGATTTTACCTTTTATCACATTGCATTGACAAAAATCAATCAATGTAATGCGTACTAGATCTTCATATAACTTAGTCCTAATGAAAAGCACCGAATTCTAGAGGACTCGCTGCATTTCCTAGGACAAAAGTAATGCACCCCAATGCAGAAAGGTGTGAATAAGAAAAGGGGTCGAACCCCTCATTTTAAAATGTCCTTAATCACATAAAAAGACACACTCCGTGCTGTGAGCCGGTTTTCGAATGACGGATTATAAAAGATATATGTATCAAAATGACGGAGTTATTGATCGCTAGAGTAAATTGAGATAGAAATGTATGAGAGTTGCAGCACGTTGGGGGTACTAATTTTACAGCGTGTCAAAGAATTCACTGCCTAATGTGAAAATTTGGCATCAAGTTCAGAATACAATATCGATACAGTGTAATAAATGGCTTGTTTACAGTTACCCTGAAAACATTACATTACCCAAAATTTCCTGATGTTCTTGTTGGGTTGGCATGCTCTCAAACAACACCATATAAAGATTTTAAAATAAGTATTACTTGTCGGACAATTTGTACACGAATCCCTGTTGTGGGAGGGGACCCTGACGATAAAACAAAGAAAGCAGTGTGTGACCTCGCGCAGCTAGGAGGCGGGATTTTCATTTGAGTCTCAAGTACGTGTTTACTGCAATACAACTGCTGCAATAAATTCAGGATTTTGTTTTACGATTTTCTATCACATTCGCAACAACCATAAAGTTATAACTCCCCATGCAGTAAATTTTGAAGGGATTCACATTGCCTCAATTTATATAAAATGATCAGAAACGAACCGGATTCTAAAAGCTGTCTCGTATGTAAATATGACGTCCTCGTACGATTGAAAATAACGCAAGGAAAGGCAGCTATATATTCAATATCATATCAAAGACGATAAAAATTTTAAAAATTATTGTCATAACTTCAACAATTTCAAAACCAGTGATTCAACTGGAATGAATTTCGATAATGTCGGTGACCGCTGTGTTTGGCTGACCTCATACCTGGACTAAACAATGTCTCCACGTTTACCAGTGAGTCTATTAATCAGTGCTGATCTGGCGCTTCTAGAACAAATCTTTTACAATATGCAGGTGTTTAGAAGGTGGATGCTTCTCCAAGGATACCATCAAAGACCCCAGCAATGTTCCCAATATCGTCAACATATTGAGTATTAGATAATATGCAATTAAGTCGGACGTTTCAGATGAATTTTCATTTTGCAGAATTTATGCTAGTGCGAAGCGTAATAAATCTGACGGTAGCGGTGATTAGGATATGCAGGACTTCGTTTCCGCCGTGGTTCTGGAGTTTTATTATCCTAGATATTGGAAACGTTCGCCTGACTGTTCCTTTCATTATAAATCCCCTGCTCTCACTTCTAGATAAGTTGAATAAAATATAACTGAAATTACCAGGTAATGATTTGGTGATTGCTCACCAATATGTACGTTAATGCCTTTCGATTTATTTAACCCCAGCTGTCGCCATATTTGTGTGTAATCTGTTTAAAAGGCGAAAACAAAAAAAACCGCAAGACGTAAGCACGGACGTGTTCCGCTGGTTATATCAGTTAAATTAGAGATATATTTCAAAGGTACAATCACAGGTTTACAATGTTTTATCCCCCACGGTTTATCAAATTTATTTCATACTCTGTGATTACACTCTATCATACGTGTCAATTCTGGCCATATCTGTACTTTATTAAATGTTATTTCATGGACTATTGGGATAAAGAATTTCAAATTGAAATTGACCATCATAAAAATGCTTATAAGGCCAAACTATAAACTCTTGGTCAGAGTCTCGAAATGAGGATCCTGTACCATATTCCAAACACTGTATTTGTATGCTGATATCATTAGAGACGGGGGGATTTGCCGCTTTGTGGAGAGCCGAAGAGTCGTCGGTTTCCTTGCCATCGAGGCTATTTCTAAGATCGTTGTGGTTCATGGAAAAGAACAATGTAATCTGAATAATTGACCAGCACTCCCTCTGGGTCTCTGGAAGATTAGGAACACAGCACCCCACCAATGGTGATTTCGACCTTTCGCACAAACAGGGTTTATCTCGAAGAAACTCAAGAATTTCCTGCAGTATGTGATAATCCTTAATGGGGATTTGTGACCTTTTATTTTTCCCTGCTGATAAATGTAAAACAAAACTAGGCCAGATATGTTCCTAGCTAATCTAGCAGTAGCTAGTTGAACAGGGCTAGTCTCACTGGCTCCTCCAGTCTTCATCGAATACACGATCTACAAGTTCCACTAAACAGGGCTTTTTTTTGCTTCATTCTTGTTCCACGTGTTTCGGAATTATCATTGGAACAGTGCTATGTCATTCTAGAGTTTGGAGTACCACGGGTCAGACCTTCGAGTTTTGGATAAACAAGTTTACACACATTGGCACATGATATTGCTTGATAAGACGAAAAATACAAATTTACACAACGCCAAAAACACACAAACACACGATTATTCCCCATTGATAATCTGAGACAACTTCAAATCTATTCACACAAATTTGAACATTAAGAAATGTTTAATTTGTCCTTAAAATGTCATCTTTACTTATCAACATGCGGTAGACTTTTTATGCTTGGAGTGGAATTGGATACCTGTGGAACCAGACCACCAAACGTGATCCGCAGAGACCTCCAGAAAGTTCTGGGTGACGGTTTCGATGTTCAGTCCCCTTATCAAGAGAGATTACCACTGTCATCAACTTTTGTTTGCCATTAGTATTTGCATATATAATGCGTTCACAAGTTTAATACAAAACTTATTGACTCAAAGCATTCAGAGAAGCCAATTTAAGTCAACAGCGCTTAGTGGGTGCTCGCCATCAACCTGTAAATATTAGGCTTCAACACTGGGCAAACAGGAATTGTGTTTGTCTCTATTTATAACAAGACACCAGATTTCTATTGAATCTGTCAGATGATATCAAGAGATGGTTTAAATATCTTGTCTTGTTGATTTTTTCCCATGTGTTCATTACCTATTCAAAAAAAAAAGAAGAAAAAAAAAAAGAAAAAAAAAGTGGGACACGAAGCGTTTGTTCGACGACGAGCATTCAGTGAATACATTTACACAGATTTCCTTTTGCGGTAGGACTCATTATAATACATTCGTCTAAAGTCTATCTTAATAGCAGACACATTCATATTTCATGGCAGCGAGACACTTCAGGTAGATGGATTGCACTCAAAACTACTCTGACCGAAACCGTCCTACACAAAAACGTCATCATCACCGCTGACCCCTTAATGACCCAATGACCCTCACAAAACAAATCCAAGCAAGCAAACAAGAGCATAGGTGTACTTTTAATTCTTTTATCATTCATATTTCTATTATCTTTTAAAAATATATAACATAAAATCAATTTTAACTTTACATCATGATATTTAAAGGTAACATGTTTCTTTCACTCCCGGCCTTACACGAATGCACGGCAATGGCAAACAGTTGTACACCACCTACACGTGTACCCTAAACCCAGTGTCCACTCAAATAGTACCTACCGTGGGGATTCCGGCGGCACGGGCATAAAACACCCAGGGGAATGAGACCTAGACTGTTACAAATCAAAGACTGGGGTTAGTCACTGTCAGAACAGAATACACACGAGTAAAACCTGGCATAGTATTACAATGTCTTAAATGCTTTTGTACATAAAAATTGGACATGATAGCAGTTTGCATGTTGTGTGTTTGATAAAGCTCCTCAAGCCCTTTGATTTGTTTTGCAATGGTTATAGTCAAAGCAAACCAACAAACAAAATACAGTTATTGAAATAAAACATTAGCGTTTTTCAGTATCATACAGTCAATGTACTCGATGTACAAATTCTCACCTGAGATCATTTGACAGGACAATTTGTGCAGGTGATCTAACACCTAAAATTAATGACTAATATTCAATATATAGTGCAACCACAGTCCTTGATAAGGGAAGTACGAGTACATACTGGAATGTGATAAGGGATTATCTGCTCTGATACATTGGACCATTAAGGACTGAGCTCCAACAATAAGTACATAGCAATGACCAGATAACACCAAGGTCCCAAATAGGTCACTACAAATTTAATGGTGGAACGGGGGTGACAAATGGGGGTCAAAATTTGATAAAAACTGAGAGCTCTTCTTGTTGAATGTTGGGAAAAACCTGCTTAAATCTTTATAAAGACATATCAAGAAACTAGGATCATTGAGGTCAGACTGAGAAAATATGGAGGGTACATTCTCTTTGCTTTCATAAAGGAGTACTTCACAGAGGCAACACAATTTCTTTAATCCCAAAATAGCACATGATACAGTAATTTAAAGCAGTACTCATTTTGTCAAGTTAGAGAAAAGGTCTTCATGGTTGTTTAGTTAGAATACTTCAAACAAGCACACAGGAAAAAATATAACCCCAAATCAACAGTTGTCAGAAAAACAGTAGAAAGAAACCTTTTTATTATAAAATACATGCTCTTCAACTGTTAGATGTTGCCAGTCTGCTGTTGGCAAATAGCCAAATGTTAATGATTACAAGGCTTACAACTCAAAAATAAATAAATAAATAAAACTACAAAAAATGAAGTTCCCAAATCAAATGAGGACAGATGGCAGCCATAGGTTACCTGTACTCAACTGTCAAAGGAAGTAAAGAGAATTCAAATGCTTAGTATTTCTATGCTTTATGACCTTCAAACACAGACATAAAGATATATCAAAAGAAAAATGGTGTAGGCATGCAAAATTTGAATTTTCTTCCTCTAAAAAGGTCACTCTCTAATCAAACCATGTCACTTCTAAATATTGAAATAGTTCCTCTTGTGAAGCTTATAATTACTAATAAATCACACTCCTGCTCCTGTTCGTGGCCTCTTAATGTAATATAAATACATATATTTGTATTGTGTGATGTATCTCTCCATGCAGTGATCAGAATGTATGGCTAAATCCTACCTCAAATGGGGCAGTCCATAGATTGGGGATAATTATATAAAGGGGGAAGGCAAGTATTATCAAAATTAAGCCAGCACTTAAATCTGCTTGGTTATGACACCTGTCAAAAGTAATTAAATTCCTGCAATTCTATAGAAATACAATAGGGATATTAAGCTTATTGAAATGTACAGTGATAATCAATTACCCTCTTCCTGAATAATTTCAAGGTATCGTAAATTGGCAATTCTTCGGTTACTCCCCACCAGCCTCTACACTCAGCTATATTGAAGTTCATTCACATTTAAATTAAATATGTCATATCAGCTGGGACAGTTTTTTGGGGGGTGGAAAATGCTTCTCATTATATACATTTATTTACTTTCCATGCCAAAAAAATCTAACAAAAGACATTATTATTCAATTTATTTAATATATGGTGTTACATATGAATATTTTACACTTTATATTAGATTTTTATCTAGAGCAATTTTTAAATCTAGCCCTGCTATGCAGCTGTTGGAACAAATCATTTGTTCACAAGTTTCAACCCATATCTAATACAAAATTCAATAGCAGGTAATTGGTTCTTTATCTGTTTTCTAGACATTTTGAAACAGTTACCAGGTTCAGACAGCATGTGCTTAGGAAAACACAGACATCTGACACTGAACAAGTGTAGAGATTGATTGATTGTATATTGTTTAATGTCCCGCTCGAGAATGTTTCACTCATATAGAGACATTACCATTGCCGGTGAAGGGCTGCAAAATTTTGGCCCATGCTCGGTGCTAATGGCCTTTGAGCAGGGAGGGATCTTTATTGAGCCACACCTGCTGTGACACGGTGTCTTAGTTTTTGTGGTCTTATCCGAAGGACCGCCCCATTTAGTCACCTCTTATGACAAGCAAGGGATACTGAGGATCTATTCTAACAACCCGGATCCCCACAAGTGCAGAGAAACACTGTTACAGTGAACATTCTGATAATGAATTCATGCTTACAGTGAAGCTATTTTTATTCCTGTGTCTCACTGTAGTACTAACAGTTTCTTCTTAATCAATCCAAAAGACATTCAACTATGCATAAAAACTGAAAGCACAATCTGATCTCTGATCCAATGAAGTCCTCCCTTAAAAACTTAAAATGTCTTATGAGTCAGGAAATTTTTTTTTCCGTACCATTAAATTTGGAGATTTTTATTTTTGTGAACTTCGGTGAAAATACTAGCCTTATTTTTGTGATCAAAATTCAGCAGATCATTTATATACAGTGATGCAGAAACTTTGTTTTTGCTGCTATTTATTTCATTGGAAGCCAAATTTGTGAAATTACAACTTCGTGAATACAGATTTAGAAGGCGTTAGACAAAAAAAAAAAAAAAAACCCTCATGAAAAGAAAGTGGAATGTGGAGTGAATGTAAAGCTGTATATACTGTTACTAAGATCTGCAAAATGACCAAAAACTGATTCACTACAAAAGTGACCATATTTTACATTACACTGACAAACAATTTAAAAAGATGCCTCATTACAATACATCGTATAATATATATATAACATGTACTTGTGTTTCATCTGATCAGTAGAAATACCCTTACTATACACATACATATGATCATGTGAATATAGTCTATTGTATTCTATGATTGTGACCTTGTAAAACAGCTATATAAACAAGAGACCCATGGGCCACATCACTCACCTGAGTCACCCTGGCCCTACTGTTGTTCAACAGTTGTGAGTTTTAAAGATTTGTTTTTTCAGTCTTTATTCCCATAAAAAATTCTAACATTGCCTTGCTGTTTTTGGGAGAATGTCAAGGTCACATAGATGATGGTATGAAATGAAAGGTCTTGTCATGATATATTTACATATCAAAAGCCTGAAGGGCCTGAGAGTCGACTCATACTTTATTCTCAGCAATGGAATAAGTCATTTTCAAGGAGGAAGATAATAATCAAGGATAAATAACATTATGTGTTAGTAGGATTTATATTTTAGTGTAAAGTGACCAAAGTCAACTAAATCAGGACTACTGCCAAATATAAATTACATATACAACATGGATGTAAACAGACATGGCTAATTCCTGATTGTGCTATTAAAGCAATTTATGGTCTACAATGCTCAGAAATTGGAGGGAAATTATTTTATTGTCACACAGAACTTTATATCACAACAGGAAACTCTCGAATAAGTACCATCATGGTTGTAGGAAGATAAGACATCCAACAAAATGTTTTCAAAATCAATAGATTGACCTAAAACTTTAGTCAATGTTACAATGACTAATGCAGTTGACATCTGTAAGATACATCACTACAGCCCACTGTACTGTGAATTTCCAGTCCTTTTACTGACCCTTGGTGTATATAAAACAAAACAGGAATGTGCATATGAAACATGAAAGCCCTATCATTTACCACTCAAAAGTTAATAACAAGATTTAATTTTTGGACAGACAGAGAGACAAGGACAAAACAGTATGTCCCAAACTATAGTCACAGGGGCATAAAAACTATAGTCACAGGGGCATAAAAACTATAGTCACAGGGGCATAAAAACTATAGTCACAGGGACATAAAACTATAGTCACAGGGACATAAAACTATAGTCACATGGGGTATAAAAACTATAGTCACAGGGACATAAAAACTATAGTCACAGGGGCATAAAATCTATAGTCACAGGGACATAAAAACTATAGTCACAGGGGCATAAAAACTATAGTCACAGGGGCATAAAAACTATAGTCACAGGGGCATAAAATCTATAGTCACAGGGGCATAAAACTGTTGTCACTGGAACAAAAAAATTATAGTCACAGGGGCATAAAAACTATAGTCACAGGGGCATAAAATCTATAGTCACAGGGGCATAAAATCTATAGTCACAGGGGCATAAAAACTGTAGTCACAGGGACATAAAATCTATAGTCACTGAGGCATAAAATCTATAGTCACAGGGACATAAAAACTATAGTCACAGGGGCATAAAAACTATAGTCACAGGGGCATAAAAACTATAGTCACAGGGGCATAAAATCTATAGTCACAGGGACATAAAACTATAGTCACAGGGACATAAAACTATAGTCACAGGGGCATAAAAACTATAGTCACAGGGGCATAAAATCTATAGTCACAGGGACATAAAACTATAGTCACAGGGACATAAAACTATAGTCACAGGGACATAAAAACTATAGTCACAGGGGCATAAAAACTATAGTCACAGGGGCATAAAACTATAGTCACAGGGACATAAAAACTATAGTCACATGGGGTATAAAAACTATAGTCACAGGGGCATAAAACTATAGTCACAGGGGCATAAAAACTATAGTCACAGGGACATAAAACTATAGTCACAGGGGCATAAAACTATAGTCACAGGGGTATAAAAACTATAGTCACAGGGACATAAAAACTATAGTCACAGGGGCATAAAACTATAGTCACAGGGGCATAAAACTATAGTCACAGGGACATAAAAACTATAGTCACATGGGGTATAAAAACTATAGTCACAGGGGGCATAAAAACTATAGTCACAGGGGCATAAAAACTATAGTCACAGGGACATAAAACTATAGTCACAGGGGCATAAAACCTATAGTCACAGGGGTATAAAAACTATAGTCACAGGGACATAAAACTATAGTCACAGGGACATAAAACTATAGTCACAGGGACATAAAAACTATAGTCACAGGGGCATAAAAACTATAGTCACATGGGGTATAAAAACTATAGTCACAGGGGCATAAAATCTATAGTCACAGGGGCATAAAAACTATAGTCACAGGGGCATAAAATCTATAGTCACAGGGGTATAAAAACTATAGTCACAGGGGCATAAAAACTGTAGTCACTGGGGCTTAAAAAACTTGAATCCACAAAATTTGGGAACATTTTAGATTTGATTTAGTGTGGCCATGTTACTTTTTAAAAGAATTTGTTTTAATTAATTTCTTTGTGTATTCTCATTTAAAACTTTGATCCCCATATTGTGGCCCTACTCTACCATAAGGTGCCATCTATTACATGTCAGGAAGCTTTCATGTAAATTTCAACCTATCTGGTCCAGTGGTTTTTGAGAAGAAGACTTTCAAAGATTTTTCCTATAGTACGCATGCATATCTGAATGTGAATCTTATACCCCCTATCTGGCCCCACCTTAACCCCCTGGGAACCATGATTTGAAAAAACTTGAACCTACCCTATATCAGAAAGCTTTCAGCTTTTCTGGCCTAGTGGGTTTTGAGAAGATTTCAAATATAAGACTCTGACCCACATTTTTTTGTGGCCCTATTGTACCCCCCCCCTCCCCCCCCCCCCCCCCCCCCTCGAGCAATGATTTTCACACATTTAAGTCTGCACTATGTCAAAAGCTTCATGTAAATTTCAACTTTGTTGGCCCAGGGGTTGTTGAATTTTTTTTTAAAGATTCTCCCTATATATTCGCATGCAAAATTTTGATCTCCTATTGTGGCTCCACCCTACTCCAGGGGCCATGATTTTAACAAACTTGTATCTGCACTATATAAGGAAGCTTTCCTGTAAATTTCAACTTTTCTGGCCAAATGGTTCATGAGTTGAAGATTTTTACACTGAAAATAAACCCACCCTATTTTTGCATTTTTGTGATTGTTTCCCTTTTGAAGAGAGCATGGCCCTTCATTTGAACAAACTTGAATCCCCTTCACCCAAAGATAATTTGTACCAAGTTTGATTGAAATTGGCTTAGTGGTTGTGGAGAAGATAATGAAAATGTGAAAAGTTTAGAGACAGATGAACAGAAAGACAAAAGGTGATCAGAAAAGCTCACTTGAACTTTCAGCTCAGATGAGCTAAAAAGAAACTTCACCACAGCTTTTCTTTTGAATGTTTCTTTAATAAAGAAAATCAATAAAAGTAGATGACTACCTGGAGATGTTGTTCATTGTTGGAAGACGTATTCTCTTTTTGATACTTTAACAATTCCTCCTCTAGTTTTCTTGCCTGTGGATGAATGAGAGTATTTATTTGAAGTTATATTTATGTCTAGACAGTATTGAAAGTCCACATAATAAAAGATAAAATCAATATCAATGAAAGAAACAAACGAAAAGGAACTAAAAGTATTATGCAACAAAAAACTCATTCACTGAAAATGTCCTCCATTCTGAAATTGTAGTGAGAAAATGGGGTAATGGAAGCTATTTTATTTTATTTTATTATTATTATTTTTTTTGTTTTTTGGTATGAAAATCAAATGAAGAACTTTTTTTTCTCAAAAGAAATAGTTACAGAAATATGTTTCATCCAAAATCAAAACCAGGTCAACACACTATCAACAAGAGTAGTGGAAACAGCACATGATAAGCCCAACACAAGCTTATGATGGGTGTTTTTCTTAAGCCAGAAGCGTAGACCTTTACTCAAGGTAGTATCAGCCATCATCATGCTGTGACATTCTTTCTTTTGCACATGAATAAAGGGTCCTAGTTTAAAAACTGTGACAGGAAGTATATATAGACAAATCAAGAGTTTAGCAATCTGTAATTTTCTCAAAAATTGAAGAAACACATCTTCAATACCCATACAAATACTCTGTAAAATAAGATGGTCCTAGTTTTAGAACTGTACGAGGAGTGAGATGGACAAATCAGGTACTCACTGTGTAATATTGCTCAAAACTGACCAAGTTTATCAAACTATAATTTTCTTAAAAATTGAAGGAAATCAAAATCTTTGCCACATGCACATCTTCAATACCCATACAAACACTGTAAAATAAGAAGGTCTTTACTTGAAAACTGTGGTAGGAGTTTGATAGGCAATTCATGACCACCCTCCTCCCCACAAATAACATTAAAATTTCAAATGAAGTGGCAAACTTCAGTAGGAGAGGAAAAATGGATCAAAATTGCAACATAATCAAGCATGACCCATGAAAAAGCTACAAAGCAAGTTTCTTCCATGTATAAAATAAAAAAAAATGAAAATTTCAATCTTCAGTCACAGCTATGAGTACTTGTTAATGCATAAAAATATTACATCATTGAAAACACACAATTGATTCAGCTTCTGAAAGTATGAATATGTTATAACTATTTCATATTCTCCTTACATAATTCTAGCTGTATACACAAGCGTGTTTGCTCTTTCCGGAGTTAACATTTTCTACAATGACAACCTCTGTCACAACATCACTTTGAACTTCTCATACTTTGAATAGATCATCATCAGCAAATCACGATCTGTTCTGCACTATGTCATAATTAACATGCAGCTGTCTATATACATAAGGCTTGCTATCCAACCACACTGCTGAACAAGCCAGCTACCACCTACATAGATCATTTCTATTCCATTATATGTGTGGGTTTATTTAATCATTGAAAAATTTATATTTATAGGATGGAATGTGATTTTAACCTTTGTTGTGAATGAATTATAATTTGTCACAAAAACAAAATTGCTATGGGTACTGGAAACAAGAATTTTGAACTGTTAGGAATCAAGCTGTTAACTTTTGCTTTGTTTCTACCCAATATTCTTCCCTGGGATTACATAACTGCTAACCCTAGCAATTAACTTTACATAAAAACTACTTTCAAATTCCCATTCCTGAGCCCATGTCATTTGGGGGTTAGGATGGTGGGGAGGGGGGGGGGGGGTGGCAAAGATACCTTTCATCATACCTGGCCTTTTCCCAAGGAATCTTACCCAACACAATTGTGTACATTTTCATAGACCCAGACTGAAGGAGTTGTTTCCCCTTACCCTGGCCTGTGCTAGATCTCTCTCCTCCAGCACGGTGTGCATTTCCTCCTTAGTTATCTCCCTTTGTCGCTGTTTGACTAGCTCCAGACGTCTCAGAAGAGAAATGTATTTCTTGTCTGTTCCGTAGGTGGAATCTATTTGTGACAATAAGTTGTCAATGCCCTGCAAGGAGAGTGAAAGAATACTTATGTGACTGTCTCATCTACATTGTAAAATCACAAACATACGATGTTCATTGGAGGACCACATCATAGAAGAAAGCACTGACAAACCAATCATTTACAAATCTTTTATTAATTAAAACACTTTGTTAACATGTATATTTTCTAACAGCACAACACATCAATCACACATCACTTTGGTATAAGGTCTATTATCATGAAGATTTGCCTGCAAGTATTTAAGTTAACACTGTTTCTCATAAAATACTAGACCTTTGGCATACAGAGCAACTACTGTGATATAAAGACAGAAGAAAAGGTACAATAATCAGTGGGATTAGATCTGTCAAGTGCTGGGACACCTGTTGTTGTATCCTGCTGGGCCAGCATGGAACTGCAGGCCTATCTTCAGTGAGAATCTCACAGATTCCCAGGACACAATCTCCCCTAGCCCCCGTCTGCCATCAAATCTAAGACAGTCCAGCTTTCTTTCTATTGATTATATCTATAACGCATTTAAAAGTTTACTAGTTGTCTTATCCAAGATAGAGGAAGACAGGCCAAAAAATATCAATGGTGTACCCTTCCAAACAAATTGCCAAGTATGATGTCTCCTGTAATCCCATTTAACCACCAAGACTATATTGAGTTGTTTGCAAATACTGAATTTCATGTTCTACAAGGATTACACCTCAGGCAGATCAATAATCAACGTAAATCTCTCCCTCATTCTGACCAAAGTTTTAAAAATTTAATCATAGTTCAGGGTATATACCATAAATCTATGTATTAACTTCAATGTTTATTAGGATTTTGCCAGAATAAAGAAATTCCTGTGATGAGTAATAACTGTTACATGGGCACTCTTCTGGGACTGAAAATTTTAATAACCCCCAAACATGGAAATTTATTCTCATTGGTTAGGCCTCTGACATTTACGAGGGCTTGTATGTTATCAGCACTATTGCCTGTAACAGAATGAAAACCAATTTTACTAATATAACACAATACTAAATTAACCCTGGGGTGGTTAAAGAGCTTCATGTCAGCTAAATTGCTTGTAATTATATTTAAAAAAAAAAAATTGTCAATGGATCCATCACCAAAACCATTTTTAGCTTTCTTTTGAGGCATTCATCTCCTCCTTTATGTAACAGGAATTAATTGTTCAAATAAACTTTCTATATTTACTGTAGTTTGATGATAGAATCAAAAACAAAATCCACTTGGATGGAAAGCAACTGAGGACTTTCAATTTTTAAATTTGTTAACTAAGATTTCTCCCTATGGTGGGTCTTTGATGTAGGTTTCATTTTAAATCACGGAGACTAAAACTGACAGTAATAATCTCTGTAAACTATCCAGATACTGGGCAGGACGGAGGCCACATGTCTGTCATCCACCTGGTTACTACGGCAGGCTGCAATGTGTGACAGATGGACAGACAGACAACCAGGCGGAATAGCTGCTTTATCCGGTGACAGAAATATTATTTCTCGGTAAACAGCCGTTCCGAAGCAAAGCTTCAGAGCTTCACTGATAACCTACTGACTTTATAATTGTAATAAATTAATAAAAGGACTGGAACGTGCTTAAGAATCAATTAAAGCTGGGCATGACTCAAAACTTCAAAAGATGATAAAATTTCATTAATAAATGAATTTGTTCTCTGAAATGTCATGTTTTATACATCTGTAATTGCAACAGACTTAAGAAAACACTGGATTACTGCATTTTGTTTACATATTTATATAATGAATAAATTTTACTTGTACTTTCCTTAATTGTGGCCACATAATTGACAAATATTGGAGAACATTTTTGCAAAATAAATGGCAAAATAAAATGCCATGGCAATTCTTGAAATACAAACACCTCTCACCTCTACAACCTCGTCCTCATCTGGGTCATCAAAGTCTGACAGGTCAGTGTTGTCCGAGTACCCTCTGTAACAGGACAAGCTGACCAGTAGTAAATTGTTTTGGTATTAGTAACAACTATGTAAGTTACAAGTATATTCCTAGCTTTTGATATTGCCTATCATACAATACCACCTACAACAAAACTACTGATAAATACTGACTACTGAGTTTCATGTTACTGATGTTCAAATAAGATATGTCTTTTTTGATCATTCTCCTTGGCATTTCGTTGTTGAATGTGTCATGATTGAAATTGACAAATTCAAACTGAAACTGATGCTTGGTGTCATTTGCAGCAGATGTAAAATATCAATCATTTCCAGCTGCAAGTTATTTAAAACTAAAATTAAGTCACAAGAAAGAAACACTAAATCCAGAAAAGAAGCAGAAAGTGATCCGGACAGGCGTGGTGCTGAAATACATGAGCAATTTATCATTGTATAATTTATCGAGAAGTAGCATTCGAAAATAAAATTACTCACTTTTATCTTAATAATTATTTACTTTATCTACCCTTTTTTAAAATTTTTTTTTTATGAAGTAATACAGTGATGGCGACATTTTTCTTGAGCACTTTGGGTAATCCTCATCATTTTTCCATGATGAAGAGCTATCATGTGACTCCCATGTGTAATCACTGGAACAAGCTTCATCCACTATCAAGAACTCAAGAAATATAATGAATCTGCAATATCAAATGATCCAGACTGGGAGTACCAAGCTCCCTATAACAGGAGCTGTGTTAGAGATGATGAACACCCTGTAACAGGAGCTGTGTTAGAGATGATGAATGCCCTGTAACAGGAGCTGTGTTAGAGATGATGAACACCCTGTAACAGGAGCTATGTTAGAGATGATGAATACCCTGTAACAGGAGCTGTGTTAGAGATGATGAATACCCTATCACAGGAGCTGTGTTAGAGATGATGAATACCCTATCACAGGAGCTGTGTTAGAGATGATGAATACCCTGTAACGGGAGCTGTGTTAGAGATGATGAATACCCTATAACAGGAGCTGTGTTAGAGATGATGAATACCCTGTAACAGGAGCTGTGTTAGAGATGATGAATACCCTGTAACAGGAGCTGTGTTAGAGATGATGAATATCCTGTAACAGGAGCTACGTTAGAGATGATGAATACCCTGTTACAGGAGCTGTGTTAGAGATGATGAATACCCTATAACGGGAGCTGTGTTAGAGATGGTGAATACCCTATAACAGGAGCTGTGTTAGAGATGATGAACATCTGTAACAGGAGCTGTGTTAGAGATGATGAATACCCTATCACAGGAGCTGTGTTAGAGATGATGGACACCCTGTAACAGGAGCTGTGTTAGAGATGATGAATATCCTGTAACAGGAGCTGTGTTAGAGATGATGAATACCCTATCACAGGAGCTGTGTTAGAGATGATGAATACCCTGTAACAGGAGCTGTGTTAGAGATGATGAATACCCTATAACAGGAGCTGTGTTAGAGATGATGAATACCCTGTAACAGGAGCTGTGTTAGAGATGATGAATACCCTGTAACAGGAGCTGTGTTAGAGATGATGAATACCCTGTAACAGGAGCTGTGTTAGAGATGATGAATATCCTGTAACAGGAGCTATGTTAGAGATGATGAATACCCTGTTACAGGAGCTATGTTAGAGATGATGAATACCCTGTTACAGGAGCTGTGTTAGAGATGATGAATACCCTGTAACAGGAGCTGTGTTAGAGATGATGAATGTCCTATAACAGGAGCTGTGTTAGAGATGATGAATACCCTATAACAGGAGCTGTGTTAGAGATGGTGAATACCCTATAACAGAAGCTGTGTTAGAGATGATGAATATCCTATAACAGGAGCTGTGTTAGAGATGATGAATACCCTATCACAGGAGCTGTGTTAGAGATGATGAATACCCTGTAACGGGAGCTGTGTTAGAGATGATGAATACCCTATAACAGGAGCTGTGTTAGAGATGATGAATACCCTGTAACAGGAGCTGTGTTAGAGATGATGAATACCCTGTAACAGGAGCTGTGTTAGAGATGATGAATATCCTGTAACAGGAGCTGTGTTAGAGATGATGAATACCCTATCACAGGAGCTGTGTTAGAGATGATGAATACCCTGTAACAGGAGCTGTGTTAGAGATGATGAATACCCTATAACAGGAGCTGTGTTAGAGATGATGAATACCCTGTAACAGGAGCTGTGTTAGAGATGATGAATACCCTGTAACAGGAGCTGTGTTAGAGATGATGAATACCCTGTAACAGGAGCTGTGTTAGAGATGATGAATATCCTGTAACAGGAGCTATGTTAGAGATGATGAATACCCTGTTACAGGAGCTATGTTAGAGATGATGAATACCCTGTTACAGGAGCTGTGTTAGAGATGATGAATACCCTGTAACAGGAGCTGTGTTAGAGATGATGAATGTCCTATAACAGGAGCTGTGTTAGAGATGATGAATACCCTATAACAGGAGCTGTGTTAGAGATGGTGAATACCCTATAACAGAAGCTGTGTTAGAGATGATGAATATCCTATAACAGGAGCTGTGTTAGAGATGATGAATACCCTATCACAGGAGCTGTGTTAGAGATGATGAATACCCTGTAACAGGAGCTGTGTTAGAGATGATGAATATCCTGTTACAGGAGCTACGTTAGAGATGATCAATACCCTGTTACAGGAGCTATGTTAGAGATGATGAATACCCTGTTACAGGAGCTGTGTTAGAGATGATGAATACCCTGTAACAGGAGCTGTGTTAGAGATGATGAATACCCTATTACAGTAGCTATGTTAGAGATGATGAATACCCTGTTACAGGAGCTGTGTTAGAGATGATGAATACCCTATTACAGGAGCTGTGTTAGAGATGATGAATACCCTGTTACAGGAGCTATGTTAGAGATGATGAATATCCTGTAACAGGAGCTGTGTTAGAGATGGTGAATACCCTATAACAGGAGCTGTGTTAGAGATGATGAATATCCTGTAACAGGAGCTGTGTTAGAGATGATGAATAGCCTGTTACAGGAGCTGTGTTAGAGATGATGAAAACCCTGTAACAGGAGCTGTGTTAGAGATGGTGAATACCCTATAACAGGAGCTGTGTTAGAGATGATGAATATCCTGTAACAGGAGCTATGTTAGAGATGATGAATAGCCTGTTACAGGAGCTGTGTTAGAGATGATGAATAGCCTGTTACAGGAGCTGTGTTAGAGATGATGAATAGCCTGTTACAGGAGCTGTGTTAGAGATGATGAAAACCCTGTAACAGGAGCTGTGTTAGAGATGGTGAATACCCTATAACAGGAGCTGTGTTAGAGATGATGAATATCCTGTAACAGGAGCTATGTTAGAGATGATGAATACCCTGTTACAGGAGCTGTGTTAGAGATGATGAAAACCCTGTTACAGGAGCTATGTTAGAGATGATGAATATCCTGTTACAGGAGCTGTGTTAGAGATGATAGTTGATAGTATAGGAAATGCAACAAGTTACAATATTTTACTAGAATGGCTAGGAATGCCAAAAAAGTTATTCACCACTGATGTTAGATATTACAAAATAAACGAAGCAATAATCTTTGAAGTATGGTTGAACTGAGTACAATATAGTGGATATTCAGGATTTGTGGCACTCTATCAACAGTTCTGCTGTAATGTGACTAATCTTAATTTTATATGAATTTATCACATTATACTCTTTGGTCTATTCATCACTCATGATAATCTTGTTTTTAAATTAACTATTTTGAACTCACTGACCCATCTAGTCTCATAAAGTGTTACATTTTATATAAGTATTTAGTACTCAATGACTTCTCTAGTCTCATGTACTGTAATAAACCTTAGTGTTTACAGAGTACTTAGGTACTCAGTACTCACTCATCCAGCCGTCTCTCTAAATCTTTCAGTCTCCGCAGTGCTTCCTCTTTTTCCTGACAGTTCAGCTTCATCCTTCCCATCATGCTCTCTTCTCTCTTTCTCTGGGCAGTGTGGATATCCTGTACCAGTCCTGACAATTACAAAATGCTTGTAATCACAAAGACTAGGGAAATTAACTGTGTATGTGTCACAGGATAAGACTTCAGAAAATAACTGTATATGTGTCACAAGGATAAGATCAGAGAATATAACTGTGTACATGTGTCACAAGGATAAGATTTCAGAAAATAACTGTGTACATGTGTCACAAGGATAAGATCAGAGATAATAACTGTGTACACATGTCACAAGGATAAGATCAGAGAAAATAACTTTGTACATGTGTCACAAGGATAAGATTACAGAAAATAACTGTACATGTGTCATAAGGATAAGATTAAAGAAAATAACTGTGTACATGTGTCACAAGGATAAGATCAGGGAAAATAATTGTGTACATGTGTCACAGGATAAGATCAGAGAAAATAACTGTACATGTGTCACAGGATAAGATCAGAGAAAATAACTGTACATGTGTCACAGGATAAGATCAGAGAAAATAACTGTGTATATGTGTCCAAGGATAAGATCAGAGAAAATAATTAAGTACATGTGTCACAGGATAAGATCAGGGAAAATAATTGTGTACATGTGTCTCAAGGATAAGATCAGGGAAAATAATTGTGTACATGTGTCACAGGATAAGATCGGAGAAAATAACTGTACATGTGTCACAGGATAAGATCAGAGAAAATAATTGTGTACATGTGTCACAAGGATAAGATCAGAGAAAAAAATTGTGTACATGTGTCACAGGATAAGATCAGAGAAAATAATTGTGTACATGTGTCTCAAGGATAAGATCAGGGAAAATAATTGTGTACATGTGTCACAAGGATAAGATCAGGGAAAATGATTGTGTACATGTGTCACAAGGATAAGATCAGGGAAAATGATTGTGTACATGTGTCACAGGATAAGATCAGGGAAAATAATTGTGTACATGTGTCACAAGGATAAGATCAGGGAAAATAATTGTGTACATCCAACATTTTACTTTCACAGTAATGTTACAGTTTCTATATGTGGTTCACAGGCCAATTTTCAAAGTAATCAAAAGTGGTACCACTGAAAAAGCATTATGACTGGATTAAACGAATCCCGCCCACTAAATATCAATGTCTTCTCATTTTACTTTAAAAAATTGCAAGAAATAAATTCTGCTCTAAATATCATAGCCATATCTATCACTTTATATTATTCCAATGTTAAAGTTTTTTGGCATATAAAAAGAGACCTATTTAGATTTATTGTGATATCATCAATTTCTGAGGAAGATAATAGAGATTCAGAAAATCACAGTGACTATTTGGAATATTGTTTTACACTGTGAATTCAACAGTACTGACACATGTAAAACCATTGTGTCATGATCTGTAAAGTCAGATCACACTGTGTGAAATCTGCAGTATCAACACACAGAAAACCACATTGTGGTGATCTGTAAAGTCAGATCACACTGTGTGAAATCTGCAGTATCAACACACAGAAAACCACATTGTGGTGATCTGGAAAGTCAGATCACACTGTGTGAAATCTGCAGTATCAACACACAGAAAACCACATTGTGGTGATCTGTAAAGTCAGATCACACTGTGTGAAATCTGCAGTATCAACACACAGAAAACCACATTGTGGTGATCTGGAAAGTCAGATCACACTGTGTGAAATCTGCAGTATCAACACACAGAAAACCACATTGTGGTGATCTGTAAAGTCAGATCACACTGTGTGAAATCTGCAGTATCAACACACAGAAAACCACATTGTGGTGATCTGGAAAGTCAGATCACACTGTGTGAAATCTGCAGTATCAACACACAGAAAACCACATTGTGGTGATCTGGAAAGTCAGATCACACTGTGTGAAATCTGCAGTATCACCACACAGAAAACCACATTGTGGTGATCTGGAAAGTCAGATCACACTGTGTGAAATCTGCAGTATCAACACACAGAAAACCACATTGTGGTGATCTGGAAAGTCAGATCGCACTGTGTGAAATCTGCAGTATCACCACACAGAAAACCACATTGTGGTGATCTGGAAAGTCAGATCACACTGTGTGAAATCTGCAGTATCACCACACAGAAAACCACATTGTGGTGATCTGGAAAGTCAGATCACACTGTGTGAAATCTGCAGTATCAACACACAGAAAACCACATTGTGGTGATCTGTAAAGTCAGATCACACTGTGTGAAATCTGCAGTATCAACACACAGAAAACCACATTGTGGTGATCTGGAAAGTCAGATCACACTGTGTGAAATCTGCAGTATCACCACACAGAAAACCACATTGTGGTGATCTGGAAAGTCAGATCACACTGTGTGAAATCTGCAGTATCACCACACAGAAAACCACATTGTGGTGATCTGGAAAGTCAGATCACACTGTGTGAAATCTGCAGTATCAACACACAGAAAACCACATTGTGGTGATCTGTAAAGTCAGATCACACTGTGTGAAATCTGCAGTATCAACACACAGAAAACCACATTGTGGTGATCTGGAAAGTCAGATCACACTGTGTGAAATCTGCAGTATCAACACACAGAAAACCACATTGTGGTGATCTGGAAAGTCAGATCACATTCTGTGAAATCTGCAGTATCAACACACAGAAAACCACATTGTGGTGATCTGGAAAGTCAGATCACATTCTGTGAAATCTGCAGAATCAACATAGAAAAATGATGGGTATAATATATGAAATGGCATTTGCAAAAGATTGCCTCTATTGAGGCTGAAACTGGTGACTTGCATATGTGACTGAGCATTAAAATAACATGCATTACTCAATCTGACTGGTCCAGTCATTATGGAAATATAAAATGCCAGACATGAAAACTTTGGCTCGAAAATATAGGATTACAAAATTAACGTTTGATCATGGCATTTCACATTCATGAAGCAACAATTTATCATCTGCTAGAAAGCCATGAGGAAGAATATGTCTGTCAAAAAATTTGTCACTAACTGTGACGAAATAATTTATTAAGCAATCTACTGCTTAATTATCCAAAAGAGTGAAAGAGTCAATTTTCCAAAAGCAAACTTGAAGATGGTTAATCCCCAAGAGCTACGCTGCCAAGGCAGGTCTAGGTGAACCGAAATGGAAGCATAGACCGATGTCTGACAGCTTGATTTACGTTGATAGGCCTCACGAATGAGACTTCAAAGTCCGACATTGTCATCCGTAATGAGAAATGCTGCAACACGATTAATCGCATATGATCAATAAATGCTCTGATAGCAAAATGAAATAGGCTGGCAAGCGATTCATCACCAAGGAAAAAAGTTCCTCATTTTTGATTCCTCATGAATCAATATACCTGAGCAGCATGAAGAAAAAATATGACACTTCAGTCCTCAATTAATTCTAGGCTCCCAAAGCTGCTATGATTAAGGTATAGCACGAAAATTAATAAGTGTTGTAAAGTGATTTGATTGCCAACTCATTTCAACAGCTAAATGAATGCTTATAATTGGTATTGATTATTTTTAGGAGAGAGAGAAGGAGAAATAGAAAGGTGGACTAAAGGACTGAGATGACAATCACTGTTTAATCAATGTGGGTAAAACACCCTCTAATGAGAGATCTCTATTGTTGTCCTCAAACATGGCCACTCAAGCACTATCACTTTACAAATACCCCCTAATGCAACTTATCCCTCACTTTTGTGTGCATCAGTAGAAATTGACCAGAACTTAAACAGTATTGTTCAAAAATTGATTCTCAAAGATCTACTCATTAAAATCTATCTCAAATGCAATTAAGATTTTATCGAAAAGTAGTTAACATCAAACAGTTCAAACTTCATTTGAAATCGAGTTAAATTGTGCTCTAAGTTTTCAGGTTGTATGAATGAAAACTTTCAAACCTAAACATGCAACATTATTTATAATACTACAGTGAAGGACTTTTTAGAAATGAAAGTAATTCTAACTATCTGTAATATATCCTATTGCACTGAAAATGATATATAATGACTTATTCAAAATGTTTAAATTTTAACAGCTTCACATATTATAAAGGAAATGTTCACATGTGTATAACTCCCACTTGGTTTCGGATTTCTATTCCTGGAGTCTTCTGGGAATACCCACCTTCAATCCTAAATATAGAGTCCACAATACCTGATTGAATATCCATACGAATCCTATCCACCGACAACACATATTGTCTTACTTATGCATCGTATACTTAAGGTCTGATGTGATATTTCTCAATAAATTATGATTTTTTTGGGTGACATTTCTGGTATAATTCACCTGCATCCTAACTTGTTTCTGAAAAAAAACTTATCATATATTACCAGGTCTGGTTTAGAGTATTGTGATATTACTACAGTATAAAATTTAATCCTTTTTTGGAAATCATACATATTGATATGAAAAATGAGTTTTAGAAAAAAAAAATGGCAGAAACCTCACTTTTGACCTTAAAATCCTCCTTCTACTGTATATCCGTAAAATCCGGAAACATGCAGGAGATTTTACTCAACATTAATATCCAATTCTTTCTGTAAAAATGTTTTGCTAGTCGTCAGTAATGGATATTGCATTAATAAATATAAGCAACAGAAAATGTGAAGTTCTGTGGGTTCCTTATCTCTCAAAATTATTAGTACATCAAAATAAAAAGCCTCGTAAACTGAAACTAAGAGATTCCCAATATAACCTGAACGTGCAACCCCTACTCACCCGCAGCGAAGGCAGTATCTGTGTTCCCTTTGACATCCACATCTTTTGTCTTCAGCCTTAGCCTTGAGGTCTCCAGATCATGTTCTGTTTGAGCCAGCTTTTCTGCTAACTGTCAAATCATACAGGCATGAATATGCTTTTAAAAAAAATGTTGTCTTTAAGGAGGATTAACACACCAGAGAAATTTGATATGGATGAAAAGTGGAAGATGTATACAAATGCAGTTTTAGTAGAAAGTAATCTGAACAAAATTAAAATTCCTGCAGAACTTGAACCTGCAATGTACAGATTGTTATCTGACTGAGCTTCCCAGCAAGGCAATCAGATTTAAAAGGAATATACAAATATTGCTGATATTTTCATTCATGTTTTAAAAGGAAATCAGCCATTATGATAATGTAGTATACCTCCTTATAAAATTAAAGCTGGTATATGTATACATAAAACTAAATATTTCACCTTTTTATTGAAAAAAAAATTTATTTTTTACCCAAATCTGTTTGGTAAAAATTTCTTGTTTTCCAATTTATATCCCTAAAAACAAAGCAATATCTCACTCTTTTGTTCTGTGCTTTAGCAGCATCTAGTTCCAACAGCAGAAGAGAGATTTGTTTTGATTGGTCCGATGGATTCCTAGATGTAGCAAGCCCATAACCATGAGAAAAGGTTGGAAAAAAGCCTGGCATGGAGGATTGCACTTGGGAGGAACTGGGAGGTAGAAATGAGGCACTTCGCAAGGAGGACTCTGCAGCAGTATATGGAATGTACCCTGTCTGAAACTCCAAAGCTGGAGAAGGTTGCTGGTCACATGACTTGTCCTCTTTTTGAGGACTTGAATTAAGGTCAGTGACTTCTAGAGGAGTGTCTGTATTTTCTGTGGAAGCAGTGGTTGAATTCTGAGAAGTAGAAACTTCTTCAGAGGGTTGTGCACTAGAGTTCTGTTGAAGACTGGAGGTAAATGAGGGTCTTATATACTGTCCCCTGGGTGAACCCATGTTGTAGGAAAACAAGGAGGGATTCATATAGCCAGCAGGGTAGGGCTGGTTGAGGTACATCTGAGAGTGCATGATAGAAGGGGTGTAGGGGGTGAATGAGAACTGTGGAGAATTCGTTGAGGCGGATGGGAGTGGTCTCCTAGATGGACTTAGTGATGTTGCATTCACTGCTGGTTCTGAAAAAAAAATTGAAAAAAAAAATGAACTGCACTAAACCTGAAATTCTGAATTTAAAGGCTAAAATGGGGTCATTTCCACTCACTGCATTTCTGTTTTTTCCTCTCTACTTTTCTATTTTAATTTTTATAAGAGACACATTTCAGAAAAAATACCTGACAGTGAATCTTCTTTCTTCTTATCTGACTGGTTGTCTTTGTTAGGCATAATCTGGTTTTCAATTTCTAAGATATTCACACCATTAGTAACAGCTGCGGCAGAGCTGAAAGATCAAATTGTCAATATATACATGGATTACCTAAGTTCTTGCAACATATTTTTACAAAAATTTGTAACATTTATTAATTGGTATAAATTTTTCACAAACACTCAAAATATCTTCCAGTATTACTGTTCAATAATGTCGATATCGCCATGTGTTACAAAATTTATCACGAAATCTTATTTATGAAGCGATGATAGGACCAGTGGCCTCACTACCCGGGTATCACCAATATTGATACATGTTCATGCAATATTTAAATAATAAGGTTGCAATACCTCTTACCCCTCCCCTCCCCCTCACTACAAAAACAAACTAAATGGTGTCATAAGACAGTAATACCTGCACACAAGTGTTTGTCTTTAAATATACTTTTGTTGTACTTGTGTAACCTAAGCAAAGAAGCCACTAGTTATTCATATAAATACTCTATACCACATATATTCCTGCTGCATATGTCAAGATGCATTTAGAATTCTGTTGGACAGGTGCCCTGGGATCATCCTAATCCCTATCATTTTTGACTGTTCAAATATCTTTAAAATGCCGATATCATTGAGATTCCAACTATTAAAATAAATATATTACTGTTGCACATGATACAATGCACTGAGCACCAGGTTTTTGTTCACTGTTTTTCCACCCTCATTTGATGACCCCTATGATGAAAATGAAAATTCCAAAAACTTATTGCACATCTACAAAGACACCAACAATTCTCTTTCAATAGATGATTTAGCTACTGCAGTTATAAGAGGGGTTCTGGGGAACTAGGACATTTTCTACCCCTATTTGGGACCCAGAGTGAAAATGAAAATTACGAAACCTTACTGTACATTTCTAGGACACCACCAACCATATTCCAAAAGGTGATACGGCTATTGCATAAAATGTATGAGAAGTTCTTTGAACCAGGGTTTTCTATATAAAACATCAGTTTTTAACCCCAAATGGCCCCCAAGGTGAAAAGGATTGTTTTGATTGATTGTTTGTTGTTTTCCGCCACACTCAATAATTTTTCAGTTATCTGGTGGTGTCCAGTTTTTAATGATGGAGGAGAGAACCCAGATACAATGTACCCGGTAAGAGACCACCAACCTTCCGATAGTAATCTGGGAAACTTTCTCACATATATCGGCGTGAGCAAGATTCAAACGCGCACCAACTAGAGGTGAGAGGCCTTCTGATTTTGAGCATGATGCTCTAACCATTCGGCCACAGAGACCCCAGGTGAAAAGGAAAATTCTAAAATCCTACTGCACATCTACAGGGCACTGCCTATCATATTCCAAAAGATTATTGATCACTGCTTAAAATAAAAGAGGAGTTTGAGGAAGAAGAAAGTGTGATAGAGGGACAAACCAGGGTGACAACAATATACCGAAACTTTCTTTAGAAAGTGTGTGTAAACAACATAAAGAATGTGAAAATACCCCAGCACTCAAATAATTCTTAAAATATCTGGCATCAATTTCTTCTTGATTCTTTGAAGAAAAAATATAATTTTTGGGAATGAGCAAGCTGGCAATGTCTGATAGGAAAGTTAGAATGTTCTGCTGATTATTGGGTCAATATGGGTGAATGAAAATATTGTCACCTGCAGCACTTCTAAAGAAGGTGACCTGAGAGTAAGGACTCCAATGCACACCTTGCAGCAGTTTGGAACTTTTTTTAAAAAGTCTTTTGAATTGTCTCATGCACTGTAGTATCAAATACTCACCAGACATGTACACAGACGAAGGGTGAATTCAATGAGTTCAAGAATAGAAATTGAGTCTGAATCTGTCTCTAAAAAAAAGCTTGGTTTCTTATTTAGCCCACATGGTTTTGCTTTTCTGCTCTTCCACCAAGGCTTTGTCATGAATCTAAGGGCCAAAGCAGCACTCATCTTAATCCCTTGAGAAGCATGTGCACTTTTGAGGACTTCACATAATACACAGAATACTATCTCAAGAACATCCAAACTTAAATTAATTTTGAAAGTATTATGTTTCTGAGGACAATCTCTCTCTCTCTCTCTCTCTCTCTCTCTCTCTCTCTCTCTCTCTCTCTCTTCTGAACTTCATCATTTTCAATTTGCACTTGGGTCTTAAAAGCACATAATATTGAAATGATTGTTTTCTTTTGGTTGTTTTATGGTAGCTATTTGTTTTCTTTGGGTTGTTTTATGGTAGCTATTTGTTTCTTTTGGTTGTTTTACAGTAGCTATTTGTTTTCAGCTAGTTGATAGCTGTCATATGTTCATGACAGACAAAACAGGTTATCTGTACAGTAAACATCACCTCCTCTACCTTTTAACACAAGACAAAAAACATTAAAACTGTATCATCAGAGATGTTGTATCAAAGTAAACACTGGGGTTGTATTCACTGCACATTGGCTGTGTAGTTTCATTCAAGTCCTCTCCTAGTTTGTTTGAATTTGACAATAAAATTACCATGATATAATCTTATGTATACAACAGTTCAAACTAATTAAGACAGTTCCAAACAAGATTAAATCTGATAATCTCTATCTATGTTTGGAATCTCCCAGAGTAAATACACAGAAGAATCCCAAGTCAAATAAGTGTTTATTTTGCCAGTGTGCTGTATTATAAGCGTCAGGTTTCATATATGCAGGGATAAAAATTATATGATATATTGAACAAAATATTTTTAAAAGGCCTCATTATCTGCTTGATTAAATATCAAATCCTTCAACATGTTGATAAATTTGTCACTCTTTAACAGTGAAATATGGTACAAATTCACCACCACAATGAATACACAAGGCAAAGGGATGAATACAGACTTTGTTGAACTAGAGGTTGTGAATTCAGACCATCTGAGGCTACAATAAAATAATATTTGCTTTCAGTAATCAAATAGTTGGCCTGGATGATGAGTTGTGATCTGTGAGTTGATTCTACCAGTCAGAATATAAAGTTTGTTTGACAAACTTGCACAACAATCTCTCCAAATCTGATCTGTTGGACTCTTATAGTGTGGATGTTGCTTGTCTACGTTGAATGGGAAAATATTTGTACAAGATAAAATAAGCAAATTCTCCCTAAAACTCAAATATGATCAGTGCTGATCAGATGCTTGTTGACACTACACTGTATCAATGTTAATTCAAGCATTCTCCTGACTTTGTGTAAACTCAAATCAGAGATAAATTGAACTAAATATGTTTGAAAATGTCTGTGATGCTGTCAACAATGTGTTTGCAGTTCCTAAGTTTATCCTGATTACATTTGCTTAAGATATTTTTTTAATGTCTGTTGATTGTTGGCCAAACATGTGATACAAATGTTGACTACTCATTCTAGAATCAACAATTATGTACAGGCCCTATCTGGATGAGGAAGTATATACAACAGACAGCTCAATCATAACCTGTGTTATGTCTACTTTAAAATAATTTGTTTTGACCAACCCAAAAATAATGCCCTCACTCAACAAAATTTATGGCTCAATAATGAAATTACTTTTTATTTATTTTGAGGATTTAACCCTTTCTTGGAATCCAAGGTAAATCAATTGTTTCAAACTTTGAAAAGTGACTTGCTCTTTGAATTTTACCATCATTTTTTACCTTACTTCTGATATAACTAATTTAAACAATCAGTCAAAATGATAAGGATTACATAATGCAAAGGGGAAACAAATGATATTTAATTCAGGCCGCATGCATATAACGTACCCCCAACCCCCCACCCTCATCCCCTAAAAAATGCATTCAGTGGTATTCAAGGGCAAATATTTCTCAAGCAATTTATTTGGAGGTTTGAGTACATATAAGTTTATAACACCAAAGACTTTCTTTAATGAACTATCTGATTTTACTATTGGGAACTGTGACTCACTCAACCCCTTATATGTATTTTCCACTTGTGCATTCCATGTAACAATAAAAAAAAAGTTAAAGGTGCACATAATTAATTTCACACAAAAATTTGAATCAATTTCTTATTTTCTAAATGAATAATATCAAATAAAACATGAATTTTGAAAAATATTCTGTACTGCCATGAAAGACACCCAACGCTGCAGAAAGATGCATAATCAGCCCAGTGACACCTGAGTTATTAAGATGAGAGCAAGAGATAATCCAGGCTTTTATCAATAGGAAATGAAGGGTCAAAGCCTTGGACACAGCAATGTATACCTGATAAATTCCCAACTCTAATCACCACAACACATTAGATTAAATTACAGATTTCACATAACAATTCTAATGCAATTTCCCTGAACTGGCAAAAATGATGCTTGATTAATTTTGATTAAAGACCCTGATAAAAATTTATCACTCTGCAGGTTCAGGGCAGATCAATTCATGATGTTCATCATCTACCATTCAGACAGAGGGGTCATCAATCACGACTCAAGTCCCAATGATTGGACCAAATCTTATCATTTGTTTTGCTTCTGTTCACAATGTATTCAGCAGCTGGAATGGGAAAACAGTTCTAATAGGACAATTCTATTTAACCCATTGTTAAAGAGGATAAAGCAACTTTGTTCCACAAGATCCCTCATTTTTCTCCCCTTTTTTCCTTTAGTTAATTAAGGTATGGGTAGAAACTCACCTCAGCAAACACTGGAGAATTACTTGGTGTTGACTTAAGCAAAATTGCACAAATTTCATCCAATATAATAGAAAGAACCCATGTTTGCTTTTAAGCAAGTCCCTGACAGGCCAAGCACGAATCTTAACATAATTTGCAAAATTTTGATCAGTTTCTCCTAAATGCTTAACCTAAGGGGATTTAATACGGAGGCTTAGCTATCAATTTGTTTGGTTCATAGTTGCCAATCAGTCTCGACCAAATGATTGTTTCACACTTGGAAAGTTGAGGCTCAGAAAAGCATACACAAAATCGCCAGAGAAAGCTGAGTTGTAAATGATGCCAATGAAGTAAATGTCAGCACCAACAATTTATACTCATTCCAAATTATATTTGAATACTATTCAATGAGTCCCTCATATTACCTGCCACTCCAAGCATGGTATGATTAACTTTGACTACAATTTACCCAACTCTCTCTCTCTTTCTCTTTCTCTGAGAACTTTTCATTCAATGCTTTTCATAGCAAATCAAACACCATATAGGTTTAAATAGAATGTACAAGATGAGAGTGAAACTATGGTTCCCAGATCTCCTACATTCATGAAATTAATGAGAAACTTCAAATTCCATCCAGATTCGTCATAATTACATGTACTTTAATAACTGGCAAATTTAATCTCAAAGATCTCCCAATTGACTAATAAGACAAAAACAAATAACAAAGCCAAAATTGCAAATTCATATCATACAGAGGAAATCCATGCATTCATGACAAGTATTCACAAAAACGTTTTAGCCACTAAGAATGGAGGGGGATGTGAATCGCTGATTTCAAACGGTGTGCATTCACCGCCCATTCCACAGGGCTATTGTCCCCCAGGTTTTTTCTTCTTTCAACACTGGGCATATTTTTTCATCATTTTCCATCTATCAATAGTTCTTTTTATCTTGCTTTCAATATAGAAAAAAATTAATCAAACACGTCTCTACTGATATAAATCAATGGAAAATTTTCTATAGGAGATCATCTCCATTTAAACCCTGTAATAGTGTAATGATGGCAAAGCATTTAAAAGCAAGATCTTCATCCGATACTCGCCACAATAGCTTTATTATGCTTGACAATCTGAAGTCGCTTAAGAGTTGAAAAGTACATTATTTTCTATTTAGCATCCTTTTAGCAATGCTCTTGTCTGTTACAGTGTAAGAGCTGTACAAAACCGTAGTGCGATATCTTAATAACAATGTGAAAGATAATATTTCTGTAATATCCGATAATAGATTGGATCAAGTTATATGCATAGAAATGCAACAAGACAGAATGCAATTTCTGTAAGTATCATGTTTCAGTCATTGAGTGATAAGTTAGAAATATATGTCACATATTCGAATAGATCTAGAGATCTATAAATACCTATTAACCTATTCCTATGCATTTTTTGAATCTCCACTAATTTGAAATAAATTGTTAGAAATCTCCTACTTAGTGAATATTGCTGATTTCCTCAAAAGCTGCATTCTGTATTTTAATTAGCAAATCTCTGACACTGAATCTAAAAATTGTGCATCAAGTGAGATAACTCTCTTTCCAAGTCTCCAACTCAACTTTTGATAAATTTTCAAATAAGTTATCAGATTGATATTTTCCATCTTGTCTTCAGTGTGTAAAAAAAATAACAACAAAAACAACAACAACAACAAAAAAAAAAAACACCCCACACCCTATCTTAGTTTCTTTGATTTCATTAAACTTTTATTATCAAGGTGGTCCATAAAGTTTGTGCTTAACTGATCCCAGTGTCATACTCTTACAAAAGTTTATATCATGACTGAAAGTAACAAATTGATTAGTAAAAAATATTTGAGGGAAAAAATATATAGTTCAAATTAAATTAAAAACAATGGTTGAATTATACCCGATATTGTAATATCAAATTTAAATTTGTACACGATTTACTAATTGCCTATAACATGCACACAGTGATTCTTATCAAGATTTGTTCATTAGTTCGATAGATTTGAGACAAATCCATGTACTTTATGGACAGCCCCTCATACCGTAGTTTTGATAAAATTTTTACCTGTTCAAGTGAAAAGCTTTTTCAAAATATTCATTAAATAAGAAATAATTTTCATTTTTTGGAAAATACACGAGAGTATGAATTGTGATGCTTTATGCCAGCATATATTTCTTATAGCATGTTAGCTAGCACTTCTTGAAATTAAAGTATGCTGGCATGAAGCATTGCTAAAATGAATAAATGCAGTTCATTTCCTATATTCAATCTACATTCTACTTTCATTTCTATTGGAATTATCAGCCATTAAAAAATCACCATTGATCAAAAATAAAACATGGTTGATATGAATTGACTACCTCAAAATTTAGAAGCTGGTATCTATAAAATTCAAGGAGTCATCAAGCTGTGAAAACTGGAGAAACCATATCCTGGCAGAAGAGGAATAACTCCATCCTGATCCAGAGCTACATGTCTCCAAGCTGTCCAGAAGATTAGGAACAAAACTGACAGGTTCTAACACAAGACAGAGCTGGTTGTCTGTAGAGGTATTATGGCTCTCTTATGCTAAAACCACCGTCTGATGGGAAATCAATCGGGAATGTTTTTGAACTCTTTAACTATATAAAGGACTGTCAGCCCTCACATCACTTCAAATTATCTAAGATTGAAAATATATCCTCATTGGATATTTCTGTCTTGTTTGGTGGAGGTCTTGGTGGAAGATGGGTTATAGAAATAAAGGAGAGATTTTTGAACCCACATTCCAGACTGCAGACAGTTAATTAATTACCTGATTCTGCCACATCTGAGTATACCAGATCAAATGTACTGACAATGAACATCTTAACATTTCACAAGCTCTTCTGTGTGGTCTTTCACTTACTGGGCCAAAAATAGTGTGAAGATGTTTGAAACTTGAAAACATTATAATGTTATTGCAGAAAACTGAACTGAAGTTGAAAAGAATTAAGGACATATGATACCCCAAAAAATTGTTATAGAATTTTGTAAATTATGTTTTTATGTTTCTAAAGTTCATACTTTTCACAAAATTTTCTGATGAAACCACCTTTATTTATGCAATATTCACAAATCCTTACTTACAAAACATTACCCAATAATTGAAATCCTTCTAAAATGTCTTTTTATTGGTGCATTTCACACATCAATAAACAATTTGTTATTTGATAAATAATATCCTACAAAAACACAGCAAATTCCAACTTCATTTGATGTGTCCAGAATTTTAGGTATCCTGTGACCTTAACAATCCCACTGAAATGCTTTAACAATCCCACTGAAATGATTTAACAATCCAACTGAAATGCTTTAACAATCCCACTGAAATGCTTTAACAATCCCACTCAAATGCTTTAACAATCCCACTGAAATAATTTAACAGTCCCACTGAAATGATTTAACAGTCCCACTGAAATGATTTAACAATCCCACTGAAATACTTTAACAATCCCACTCAAATGATTTAACAGTCCCACTGATATGATTTAACAGTCCCACTGAAATGCTTTAACAATCCCACTCAAATGCTTTAACAATCCCACTGATATGATTTAACAGTCCCACTGATATGATATGATTTAACAGTTCCACCTTTAGATAAATATGCAGCATTAGAATCTGTGATATGTAGAGAAGCTCTTGATTCATATGTTTTCTGTTGAGCCAAAAATCAGCTTATGCAACTGTACAGAAAAATGAATAACAAAGATAATCTTTTGGATTGCTTTAGGCAATGAAATATATGTTTGTTTCGTGTTACCACGGCAAAAAATCAAGGTAGATAGGTACTCTTTTTTGGGAGTTGACTAGACTAAATTTTGTGTTGTGTCAACCTATCACATCAGTTCATATTTCTGATGAAAAGTATGCTGTATATTTGATACATTATTCTTACATCATATATAGTTTCATATTTTGGTAAACATCACTAATATGATAACAATGATAACATTATGAGAATGTGTATTTTCAGTCAGTCAGTAGTCAAAATATTGTATGAGACCAAATATAATGAAATTATGTCAACCACTAATGTTAAAATCCTTAAAAAACTATGCATGTTTATATCAACGAAAAAACTATGTATGTTTATATCAACGATACATGTATATGAATATATGAATCAGTCTGTTCTCTTTCACACAAAACTTCACTTTTTATACATATTTTATACATATATTTATATATATATATATATATATATATATATATATATATATATATATTTAACAAACATAATTTTTTGGCCTTATCCTATTATTATTTGACTCCATCTATAATGGAAGGCCAAAAAACTTGTGATTCATGTTTGCTGACTAATGTGGAAAGACCACATCCACAAGCCATTAATTTAACATACCTGTAATCAGAGGCTTTGGTTTTAGTGCAAAAGGAATGGGAGCCTATCTTACTGAAAATTTTTATCACCATTTTGTCACAATGAGAAAAAAATTCTCTACAAAGAAATCACAAAATATTTCACATTGATTCTATCCCTCATTTGATTTTTTACTCTCTGATTGTAGCGATGAGTAGAGGTGTAATTATTTCTTAGGAATATTTTGCCTTCTTTCAGTTAGGGATATTATACCTTCTTTGAGCTCTTAGAGAACCCCTTAAAAATCAGTTTTGTCATTTCCAGGTTAAAATGTTACACCTGGAGCTGGCTTAAAATGTCTTCATTACACCAGCATTATAAAATGAAGTAATTTAAAAATAGCATCACATGCACATTGTAAATACCTCTGAACCAGAGCTTCAGGTGATTTCTCCATTGTTTCTATGACAACTGCTTTCTCTACAGTATCATGGTTGGATACTTTGGGTTCCAGGGGATCTGATTTGTTGGCTCGAGGGAGGCGTTCCCTTAACTCCTTATTGACCTCTCTGTTGTTGTATAGGTCAATCAGATGTGCCTGCAATCTCTCCTCAGCAGAAAGACGTAGTTGTCTCTCTTCTTCTATTACTTTGTCTCTGAAAAAAACAACAACACACAAATATCAGGAAAATTATCAAATTATTTAGAAATTTTTACTTCCAAATAGTTGATTTTGTTGTTTGTATTTGTGAACTTATGTTGAATGAATTACTCCAGTTTTCTGCTGCTTGATATAGATGCCGGAGTTGTGAGACCTATGTATTTCTTTTTTTATACAATTACCAGGAGAAACTGCTCTTTATTAAGAAGCAATGAGTACACTATGCAACAATTTTTACCTGAAGCTCAAAATTACTTCTAATGAGTACAAGACGTTCTCTATTTACTACTGCCATTATTAAATGCAACATCATTTCTGTGATATTTGTCTTTAGCTACATCATAAATTACATGCATCACCCCTTTCTTCAATTTCATCAAATATTAGCTATAGATTTTAACAATGTTTCAATATTTAGCATTGAAAAAATATCATTATGAAGACCATGGGGTAAAATATATAGCAGTACTGATATGCTTGTTTTATTTGTATGGCACATCAAATGACATTACCTAAGAAATGAGTCAGTGTTATTGTTAACGTCTGGCAAAAGAATGTGTGACTTTAGGGAGTATTTAAAGACATTCAAAATTAGTTCAAAATTTACTCAAAACAATATATAAAAACAAACCTTCAAAAAAACTAAACTCTGGTAGGTCCGAATACATTGAAACCAGCGTTATACCACCTGACCATAACTTGTTCTCTTTGCGTAAAGTTAAGAATTATCAAGGATTTAATGTAGCTTTAGATAATTTCTCATTGTGAAGTTAATTCTGGGGGCATTGTGCCTTGATAGAAGGGATTTATGCTTTGATTATACATTACAATATAGCACACTATCCACAGACTAAAGAGAGTGGAGTTTTAACTCTAATACAGTAATAACATTATATACACTGATGGAGTTCTTACAGGATTATCTAAGATTGTGATTTAATGTAATCTATTGGCTTAGAATAGGAATAACATTGCAATAATCCATTAGCACCTCATCAATCCAATAACTGCAAAAACTGTTTACTAAAAATAGACATGTCCTATCACAAGAGGGCTTAAAATCTTATACCATATATCAATTTTAAAAGCTAATTAATTTTGGATGAACAAATGAAATGATGACTAACATATCTATAAGTTCATTCCATTGGATGATTACTGATGGCTTACCGGTATCTAAAATTTCATGTCTTTTTAAAAATCTTTTACTTATATTGAGACGCCATTAGCTTTAGGTGGATTACAACCAATCTTGACCTAGTATGATTACTGAGGTACTCAAGATCTTTTCGCTGCAAGGCTTTTTCTATCATGCTAATGCCTATCATGACATGGGTCCACAGTTTTGAAGGTCTCCTGCTAGAGAGAGCCATATGACATCAATTTGAAATGATGAGTACCTGAGGAGAGAACAGTTGCTACTGTTATAATGAATTAGATTGGTCAGGACTTCCCACTCACTACCTGCTACTCTGATGTGAAACAAGTGCCCTACCAGTACAATGTCATGGTTATAAACTGCTATGGATGATATAATTTTATACATTGGTCAACATTTTTGTCATTGAAAAATCATGTAAAACTAAGCACAGAATATATGACCATGCATCCATAGGCCTGGATTATAAAGTCTTAAAGGATGATTATATTACTTTGAGCCCTGTAAAATCTTAAATGGTAAATAATTCATATTTACTGCTACCAGTTTCCTTAATTACAATATGCTTTATTACACACCAAACACAATAAATATATAATGGTACGGTCAATACTGTAGATGTTTTAACCAATGCATTTAATCCATTTTAGAGAACCCAACATAGTACTGGATGACCATAACTATATCGAAAGAATTAAGATATATTTACCGTTCAAATTCAATTAATATAAAATTGCCAAACGAATCTGACAAATAAATCAATTACAAACAGATGTTGCTCACATGGTGTGCAAAGCATGATGACGGTATTGATCTACAGAAGAAAAACCCTTACATCACTGGACTTGTCTAAAATAGACAATATTTATAATCTTAAATAGAAAATAAAGTCTATAAAAAATTTGTTCAATATAGAAAACCTTAGATGAAATATATACAGACCAAAAGACTGGAGATAAATAAAGTCATAATAGCTAAATTTACAGTTACTATTAGCACACAGCTTGGGGTTCAGGTTCCGTGGCTGATGCAAAATAAAAGTTAACACAGATAAACATTATTATGTATGATTTACATGTTACCATTGGACTATATACAAAGAAGAAAGAAACAGTATAATTTTGATTACCATTAGTAAAGAATCTCATGCCAATCTAATGAGTTTCAATTACATTAAATATGATATTTTAATTGGCATGGATTTGGACACAGTATATAAATGTATAACAAATATCAATACTTGACTACAAATTTTCTAACCAATGCTTTCGTCAGTGGAAGTATCTTCATTTCACATAGATAAGAATCTCATATCAAATGAGTTTCAATTACACAGAATATGATATTTTACTTGGCATTTGATCTGAGGCATAAATTTTGAAATAGTAAATTCATGTATAAATAACATTAATCAATATTTGGTGTCAAAGTCCAATTAATGTTTTAATTAGAGAATTTTTTTTAAAAAACATTATAGGTGTAAAGTAAATTTTTACATACATGTATATGCTCTCTCTCTCTAACATCCATCCATATAGATACACACACGCACACATATATATATATATATATATATATCCAGGGTTCAACTCACACTCTGTGGAACTAAACCTCCTAGCAGTGTGGTGCTACACCACTTGACCATCTATATAAGGCAGGTAAGAAAACTTGCTTTCAATGACGATGGAATTCTTGTCATGCTGTCAAACACTACATGGTCATTAAGAATGGAAATGGGATACAGCCAACTGATATAAATTTAAGACGATCATCCAAGAGACACATTTTATAAAGCACAGAGATTGCAATTAACTCGTACATAAACATAACTGCTCTAAGTGAAGAATTGTTAAATGTAATGCTCAGTGAAATTCACTCTACATGATACCCACTTCTTCCTCTACCCAGGGTTGAATTCTTGACCTGTGGAGCCAAGCAGTGTGCAACCAGTATGCTAGACAATTAGGCAAGTCAAAAAACTTGCTTTCAATGACAATGGAATTTTCACCATGCTGTCTTGCACGCTTCTGAGAGAAATTAAGAGGAGTAAAAATACATGTATTAGTCTAAGAGACAATCTATAAAGAGCTAACGTTTGTGTTGTATCCATGTCCGACTTAAAATAAAGATTATTTGATATGAACAAGAAGTATTCTAGCATTGAAATTTACTATGCAGACCGAGATGTTTGATTGAAAAAAAAAAAGAACTATCTGCACCAATGGACAGAGTCTCTTCTCTTATAAATGCATGTTGTACTTATTTAAGAATACCTTCATTTTATTATGCATACATCCAATTATTTACGTGGAATATATATGGTTTGTCAACTGACAACTGTAGGAAATTATTTAGTATGTAGGTCTCAGTGGTGTCACAACCAGCTCAAATTTATCAAACACGCTAAACGAACTACTGTAGACATGACAAATCAGCTTAACCTAAAATGTCCAGTACCACGTCACAAATAGCAGACGCACCTGTCATCGATTTCATCTTGCAAATCCACTAATTTCAGTCTAGCATTCTCCTTAGCCCTTCGGAACGCACTAATCAATTTCTTGTCGTATTCGTTCATTAATTTTATATCTTTTTCAGGTGATCTGTCTAATTTTCTGTGGTAGCTAATTTCTGGAACCTTTTCAGGCTTCCGATCGAAATCCCCATCATCCTCCATCTTGAATCCTGTGTAAACTGACACTGCATTGTGGGAAATTCTAATTTTCAACTTGAAACTGTCAGTTGATTATTCCCGGAAATGGGTGAACTGTGTGACAAAGAATTTTGTTTTTCCCACTGGGAACTCATTCTTGGTTAAGGAGTATATATTTGTATCATATCTTTAATCCGTAGATAAGATCAGCTATTTACATTGTCAATCAATCCCTGCCAATATTGATTTGATACTACTTGCAGATGTGTTATATGAACGGTGTATAATTTCAACATCGTTATCAAAAGAACTTCGATGGAGATTTTAAAGAGAATTCATATTTCCATTTTTTATTTCTTTTATTTTTATTTTCCACAATCTAGAAAATAAGCACCTTTGGCTCCTATATTTATGCTCAAAGAAACAATGACACGATGCAATAATAATAATAATAATAATTGGTTTTTTTAATATAGCGCTTTTCCAGCATATGCTGTTCAAAGCACTTCAAAATACAATATGATAAAACACACACCCAAACAAAATGTATACAAGTTAACAATTTCGATACGGAGAGACATTTTCTCAAAAGTTATTTAATATAATACTATAAACGAAGTTATATCTACAGACACGTATACATTATGTAGCATCGTTTTTCAAATGGTCGGGAGAGAGAGAGAGAGAGAGAGAGAGAGAGAGAGAGAGAGAGAGAGAGAGAGAGAGAGAGAGAGAGAGACGTTAACTATCTGGACAACTCCTCTCCCCCTTCCCTAATTTAAAAAGAAGAAAAATACAAACAAACTTATATATCGTTCTTTAATCCTAGGGGGGGGGGGGGTCTTCCTTTCATTACATAGCTTCCATTCATCAGTTTAAGGGATAGTAAAGGTCATTTTGCTCACTTTTTTTTCAAAGAATATGAATCCAAATAACTAGTACAAGTCATTTCCTGTAAATAATAACTATTTTCTGCATTTATTTCCAAGTTTAAATCGATTTACATCCCTTGAATTTTTGGTTTTTGGACAAACATTCAATCTGCTATGTACGTATGTTAGTTCCTAGTCTAACTTTGAACGAACATTGACAAATATCATTCATTTATCTTTTTTTATAATGTTAGACATTAAATAAGATTATTTGTGGTGAGGAAAAAAAATCACCAAAATGATCTTTACAATTCTTACCATTCAATACAACTATAGAAAAGGAGGAGTCGTTATCTCATCAAAGAGGGGCACACACACACACACACACACACACACACACACACACACACACACACACACACATACATACATACACACACCCCACACATACACAAATACCACACACACACACACATACACATACAAACACACACATATACATACACACACACACACACACACACACACACATATACATATATATATATATATATATATATATGGTTCCGCGTGTCTGATCTAATCTAAGTTGGTACTTTCTATTTGTTTCAATAAAGATTGTCGCTAAGCTGAACACATTAATCATCAACTGTGAATTTTCATTCAAATTTAAGACTAGTGAGCATGGTAAGCAAACATGCTTCTGCACAAATTTTCTCTGATTTGGAAGAAGAAAAGAAGGGGGCGAATAAAGACACCCCATTCCTTCGGATCTGTCGGTCACTAAATTTTTAGCGCTAATCCTCATCTCCAAATTCCTATTCATTTCTTTTCAATACATGCGTATTTGTACTCCCACATCTGATCTCTGAATTTTTTGCCCCCACCTCCCAGTATCCTTGCCACTATAACTGAACAAAGTAATTACACAATTTTCACAGACAAAAACAGTTATAAAATGTACTTTAATATCAAAATTAGCAACTGAATACTCTGAGCTGAATGATTATATATATATATATATATATATATATATATATATATGTATGCATACTTTATATATATCAGACTTACAAAATGAAGAAATAATTACTTACTTGAATCACTTTTTATGTATGTCCATTTTATTCATGACACAACCCAATGATTCGACACATGTAGATAATTCCCAGTCCTGTCTTATAACCATTTACAGGTTTATTTTAGTCATTATTTCAGTTATTAAACTGCAGGCACGGCTCTTAAAATTAAGTACTGTGTATCTACACCATTCACTTGCGCATTAACTGCAAAGAGCATTGTTCTTATTGCACAATGCGCAACAATGGCTGTGTTTACTATAGAGAAACGGTCCATTGTCATTCTTTTCAAAGGTTCATTGCCACAACAGAAAATGAAATCTCTTTAGCAGGGTGTCCATTATACAGATTTTTAAATCTGTTCAGTATTCGTTCTTTCAGTTCATAGAAAGGAATTCATTGAAGAGATATAAAGAACGCACGTGAATACATGTTAGAGCCCAGCAATTGAATATTCTGAAGCCTTAACTTTACATGTATGTGTGTTGACCGTTACTTTAGTATTGTTGAAGGAATCTTTATACAAACAAAAATTGAATGCATTTTTTTTTTTTTGCTTGCTTATTCTGTTACCCTGGCCTGTTTGTAATTTTGTTCGTATTAAATTCCTATTGAAAACTTATACATTTTTTATGATTTTCAAAAATTGTGATATACTGTCCCTCCCTATATAACTCTATATAAAGTTTTCTCATTCCACTGGATATAACTGAAAACTCGTGGTCAAAGATTAAAGTACATGTGGTAAAATTTCATCATTTTATTTATATATAAACATTTTAGTACCCATTTTCATCATTTTGTTTTAGAGGTTTGCTTGTAGCAAGTGGCCAAATATGTAGAATCCGTTCTAAACTGTTTATAAATATGAATCTTGTTTATTAGAGAGTAAGGCAATAGAAGTTGACAAGACACATCAACCATCCTTATTTCTAACCCTATAATAGCGCCGTGCGCATCGTATTTTAAATTTTTAACTACATCCGTATATTTCTATATCGCTGTGTATATTTCATCCGCACCTTTGTCTAGATCCTGGTTCATAAATCTCATTATGACGAATTCGGGAAAAAATTATTTTGATAAACAAATTCAAAACCGCTGTATATCAGATCACTGGAGAAACGTATATAAATAGATAAGTTCCTATGAGAGATTAATCCGTAAGACGACGTTGCTGTATCACGTCCAGATAAGCATATTTACAGGTATACATTTATTTTTATCTTTGTTTAGATGTTTAGAAGCTAACGTGTATTGGTAATGAAAACGCTGTAAAGAGAAGATATGTGTGCTTGCTATACCATTTCAAGGTCCCATTTTTTGTTCATTTCTTCGTGTTTATCGCTAAGTTCAATAATCCACCAGTTAACCATTGTCAAGGAAACAACTTGATCCAATGAAAATGACCACATTCGTTCCACACACGTTAAATCCACAGGGAGACCGACTCCCTGAGATTGATCAAAAATACATATTTTACCAATTTTCATGAAGTTTTAGTTCCAAAACATTCATCGTTAGTGCCGCAATATAGATCCCCCTCCCCTTTGGAAAAATGTTGTGGTTGGACAACGGGCCCCGAAAAATGCCTGGATCCACGCGTGCAGTAAATGTTGAATTTAGCCCATCCCACTATGTTCAAAGTGCAAAACAAGTACACGATGGCAACGAGTGTTTTAAACTGCTTTTTGGTATTTGATTCTTTATATATCAAGGAATTAATTTTTATTATGTACTCTAATACATCCATTTGCACCTCAGTAATTTTCGTGTCACCTTCTTCGCTGTCGAGAATAACTCGCACTCGTTCGGGACGATCACAAACCTGGGGACAGAGTTGGTAAACATGTCAGTGGCGGAATGAGTGTGAACGCACTTCATCCTCGGGAACCCACGGTTGATTATGTTTTGTGGAGAGAGAAACCAAGCGTGGAGGAACGAAGCGTAACCAACCGTGGGCTTCCGACGATGAACGCATCCTTGAAACCCCAAACCGATCGTAATACGGCGCGAAAGGTTCGCATTTGTTCTGTAGTATTTTCCCCAGCAAAAAGAGCGACCAGAAAATACTTAAGGTGTATGTACTAATCTTGATAAATAGCGTAAACGTACGAATATCAGTACATCTTTTGGAAATTCAAACTGCATAGCTAACCCGAACTACAAACAAGTGATTCGAGCGAGGTTGCTGTGTTCTCGCCTTAAGGGTTTCAGGCGAACACTTACTACACGTAGTGAATTAACGACACTTGATTAAAATGAAATTTAATTTATATTTCTGTAAGTAAATTGAATGTGATATGGAATATGATTTATTCCGATGATTTCTCAATTAACTTTAAAACGGTTGGGAAAATTTGTATAGAGCTATTTAGGGAGGGTTAATATATTTTGAATTTTGAACATCATAGAAAATCTACAGGTACCGTATTTGTTTTTAGGATTTGTCTATCTGTATTTCTTACAGCCAAACTCTAAAAACTACATATCAACCCATGCATATGGGTTTTTTTCTTTCTTTTTTCTTTCTTGTTTTTTGTATCAATTGTCCTGAACATACATATATACATACATACATACATACATACATACATATATACATACATACATACATACACACACACACACATACATATATATATATATATATATTAGTACACCAATATACTCTACATTAGGACACCAATATACTCTACATTAGGACACCAATATACTCTACACTAGTACACCAGTGTACTCTACACTAGTACATCACTGTACTCTACACTAGTACATCAGTATACGCGACACTAGGACATCAGTGTACTCTACACTAGTACGTCAATGTACTCTACACTAGTACATCAGTGTACTCTACACTAGTACATCACTGTACTCTACACTAGTACGTCAATGTACTCTACACTAGTACGTCACTGTACTCTACACTAGTACATCAGTGTACTCTACACTAGTACATCAGTATACGCGACACTAGGACATCAGTGTACTCTACACTAGTACGTCAATGTACTCTACACTAGTACATCACTGTACTCCACACTAGTACATCACTGTACTCTACACTAGGACATCAATGTACTCAACACTAGTACATCAGTGTACCTTACACTAGTACGTTAGTATACGCGACACTAAGACAGCAGTGTAATCTATACTATTCTATATATACATGTTTTACTGTTAGTATTTTTGTTGAGGCAAAATAGTGTTTTGATTTATGTTCAATTTTTAAAAAGCCGACAGCAGAAACGTTTCGGCTTGATTTCGAGAACAGCTGGTATATTTTGTAGTTCCATCCACAGGCAAATATATCGCTTGTGTTCGAATTTGATATTGAAGAGAAACGGAATTCACTCTTTAATAGTTAATTCGAACAGTTGCCCGTGGCTTCATCATGTCATTTTCAATCATACGTTTAAAAATAATAAATGATAATTATATGTTCCAGTCAGGGTTCCATAAACTGATAAGTGTGTTCATGTGGCAAATATATATGCGAAGTTATTTCTTTTCCATTGCAGTTTAGACACAGGTATGATTCAACGATTCAAAAACTTCCTCTGGCTTTTTATTATACTGGTAGCGGTCAAAAGATCCATTCAGTGGGACCCGGACGCCGGAATCGTGACGTCATGGACTAAATACCCCCGAGTAACCGTAAATGCTTCGTCGTCTTCCGCTACTTCTGACCCAATGTCGGCCATCGACGACAACGACAACACACAGTGGACGTCTGGAAACTGTTTACCAAGTGGTTTTGTCAGCGACCCAGAAGTAAACATTTTTCATGGTCTTTGCGAGGACAGCACACACTGCGTTGTGTCCAATAGCCCGGATGTTCACAAAGCAACTGACGGTAACCCATCTTACACTGTGGCTACCATCAAACCTTCATTAAGTTTGTCAGACGCAAAACTGGTAATAAGTCTACCACAACCTCAGGTGGTACCTTTTTTGACCGTGTGGGGCATCTACAGCCACGGAACAACAGAAATGTTCTTGATAGACGATAAAAACATGCGCCATAAAATCAGGAATTTAACGTCCATTGATAACTACAAACAAATTTCTTTCAGCAACATTACACATCGAATTGCTCGGGTGGAATTTGTTTCACGCCAGATGTTTCAAATTCGAGAAGTTGCAGGGCTTGGGACAAAGGGTTGTGTTGCCAAATTCACCCTCGACCTTGGAGAGACCCGTATGATACAGACAGTTCGATCCCGCCATTGGGCGGGACCGGGGACCGCATCAGCCCTAAAACTGAAGATTTCTGAATTCGGAAATTCCTGGGTATCAGTCGACTTAGATCCAGATGCAGTCAATGCAGTTGTCACCCGACTGCCATCTTTAACCCGGGGACGATATATAACTTTCGAATATACCCTTTACCAGAAAAACTACCTTAAGGTGTATCTCTGGGAGGTCGACGCTTGGGATGGAAATTCGATTTGGGGAGTCCAACTCCCATCTAAACCTCAACAAAACAATCTCAGATCGTTACTAGGTGTCAACGGAATCTGGGGATGGGGAAATAATAAGTATAGTTCTTTGTTGCAACCAGGAGAGGGACCAACTCTTTACAATGAAGTGGCATCTCATGCTAGGAACTATCACAACATGGACTGGGACGTATTGGACCCCGACAACGATCCAGAATATTCCAAAATGGCATCTAATGGCGGAACTAATGCAAAGTCCTGGTTGAACTGGGATACGGAGTACACAGCTTGGAAGAAAGCTAATATGAAGATTGACGTCTCTGTTCAATTCACCAATTTTCGGCAATCTCGGTGGGATAATGTACAGGAGTCTGCATTTAATTATGGGAAACAGTTCGCGATGCACTTTGGTCCTGTTGTTGGTAATGGTTTAATTGACGCAGTTGAAATTGGAAATGAACCATGGTCATATGATGCTGCATTCTACAAGACCCTACTCCAGCGGATGTCAGCAGGTATAAGAAGCATAGATCATCAAATCAAAGTGCTTCCTGGAGCATTTCAGGCTCACGAAAAGCGAGCGACAAAGAATTACATAGGAACTCGAATTAATGCTCAGATAGCTCACAACGTGAGTGTCATTAACTTCCACACTTACAGCTACGTCAGTAGTATGACCGGAGCGAGAGTTGGGGTCTATCCTGAGCATCCCGAGTCTTCGTTTAACAGCCTGAGGAACATGGTCAGGTGGCGTGACACTAATCTCCCTCTTCATCCGTTGTGGGTAACCGAGTGGGGATGGGATGCACCGACGGCAAACGAAAATTGTAATTTCTCTGAATGCGTCACAGAAGCTGAGCAAGCCATCTACGGAGTGAGGGGACTGTTAATTCTGTCAAGATCTATGGTAGACAGAGTCACTTGGTTTTTCTATGCCAATACTAAATGTGATCATCTCTATTGTCGAAGTGGTCTGACCAGTTCTTCTACTACTGGCTTCATGAAGAGACCAGTTTTCCACGCTTTTAAGGCTTTACTAAGCTTCCTTGGTGACTTTTATTTCCAGTTTGCGCTGAGCGAGAATGAAGGGATTTATATCTACTTCTTTGGAAAGAAAGTTCAGCACCTGGATACATTTGATGAAGAAGAAAAAGTCAGGAGAGCGAAGTATATGGTTCTCTGGAGGCCGAAACCACTCCAAGGAGGTGGAATCTTCCCTCTTTTCTACGTATTTCCGCAAGGTACAGATCCTGTCCAGGCAGTACGATTTACCGGAACGAACACTCCCTATGTCACAGAATCTTTGCAGTATCAACCAGATATTCAGGGCCGCCTCACTTTGAACGTCACGTCATATCCGGTTCTAATTGAACTATCACACATTCCAGTGACGCCAGTTCTTGGGTTTTAGTCAGAATTGCGTTTAAATCATTTCGTTATCTTAGAATTATATTAGAATAGGATTTTGGAATATTTGAATAAGTGAAAAATACCATTTACAGTGCCTATCACGCTGCCATACATTGTCGAATTGCAACAGTTTAAAAGTTATGTACATACAATTTTATTTAACTAAAACTTTAAAAGACGTGTATAAAATTGAAGTATTTGATAAATCTTGAATATATAATATCATGGAGAGACAATGCAATGATTCAGTGCTGTGTACCGATTCTCTTTAAAGTAAACAAGATTGTTAACAATTTGCCTCATGTTGTAATTTACCAATGTTTTGTCAGTAATAAGCCTGCGCTGTTTTAATGTATTTTATTTCTCGATAAAACGATATTTCAATTTGACATAAAATCCCACTTATCTACAAATTAAAACATGAAATGAGTAATGTCCAGTAAGGATATTTTCTCCATTGTTTTTACAGGTATATCCCCATGATAAAAACAACATACATCGATTCCTTCAAAAATAATCTTTGGAAGGCACTAAAAACAAAAGTATTTCAAATTAATAGCTAAGACTTACTGTTTTACTACACGCCCCACAAGGGCACCTGCTGCCTCAGACCTGACACGATTTCAATGTACGTTCTGTTACGTCAACCGTATTATCATGGAGAAAACCCTTACACCTTTCTAAATTATCAGCGATACCAATCAACAACACTTTACTACTTGATTAAACTTTCAAGGTCATCTTCTGATCATATTACTGTACAAAATATGAGCTGAGACAAATGTAAAGAATATTTTTGTCGAAATACATGCGTATGTTCCATTAAATTGATAATTTAACAAATAAACAGAATTAATGTTCAAATCCTCCTCGTGTTTTAGCTAGTTAATCTTCAGCATCGATTCCGATACATGAGTGACAGGCTTTAGCAATATTCTCTGAGGCAGTGGTGCTCCATAGTTCGTAGCCCAGTCCCGTAGTTTCAGCTTCCGGTTCCTGTCTTTCATTTCTTGTAAGCCTCGTTCTCGGTCCTGTACACGAACTCTGCCGCTTGGCGCAGTTAAACGAGGTAGCTCTTTTTGTTCTTCGAATAAAGATGATCTACTAGGTGGGCGAACTTTCGAGCATCGACTCAAAAGCGTATCATAGTCTTTTAGCACCGAAAAACTCTTCAGCTGTTCATTCATTCCGAATGGATGGTAAGCAATGGGGAGATAGCATGGGAAGTAGTGGCATCTGTTGTCATTACAATACATACACTCACCACGTCCACTCATTGATAAATCACTCTTAGACGGAGTGGCACACCTCAAGAATGATGGTTTACTCAAAACAGGAAGTCCTGATGGTCGTTTGCCTTGGGTTTGAAAATCCTGAGAAAACCTAGTAACTTGATTCTTTTCCTCCATTTTTTTCACTTCATCCTCAATAAACGTAGTTTCTCTGTCTAGTTCTTTGCTCTCCCTCATAAAATGCTTATTGAGGCTCATTAGCTGGCCATCAAGCTGAATCTTGGCAACTCTGTGGAGCTTTCTGGTACGCAGTGACGCCATTTGATCTCGTTTCCGCATTTTGGCGTTCCTGTCCATGATCTCTATTTGTATTTTGTCAGATCTCTTGGGTGACGAACTGAAATGATTCCAAATTTAACAGATTATGAATTCATATATATATATATATATATATATATATATATATATATGGTATTGAGCATACCGTCTAGCGTGTTTTTTTTTTATATCATTATTATTTTAACTCCTCAGGAATAACAAGAAATCATCTTGACGCAAGCGACAAAGGTATCAGGCCGCAGAGGATACAAAAGAAATTACCTTATATTTTTTGTTACTTAGTTATTTACTTTAGATCTGACCACACTGACGATATGCATTTTGTACGTACATCCCTTCAGGATGAAGAGTTAATTCTGAAGTCATACTTTAATTAAGATATCTTAACGCATGTACATTTTGAAAACCCATACAAGAATAGTAACTATAATCATAGATTATACTCCTGAAGAAGTAAAGAAAATCGAGTATACTCAATCGGCTTTGTAATTGTTTTATTATGCTTCTACTTGTATATAGCTTTAATTTATATTTTTCCAGTATTTTACACACACACACACACATTGCCCCGTGGGAATCCAGGATATAGAATAGGTCCTCAGTACCCCTTGCTTGTCGTAAAAGGTCCTTCTGATGATACCGCAAAAACTGAGGCCCCGTGTCACAGCAGGTGTGGCACGATAAAGATCCCTCCCTGCTCAAAGGCCCTGAGTGCCGAGCATAGGCCTAAATTTTGCAACCCTTCACCGGCAATGGTGACGTATCCATATGAGTGAAAAAATTCTCGAGCGGGACGTTAAACAATATATATAATCACACACACACACACACACACACACATATACATATATACATAATATTGATTGATTAATTGTTGTTTTCCGCCACACTCAACAATTTTTCAGTTATCTGATGGCGTCCAGTTTTTATTGGTGGAGGAGAGAACCCAGATATAATGTACCTGGGAAGAGACCACCAACCTTTCGAAAGTAAACTGGCAAACTTTCTCACATATATCGGCACGAGCGAGACTCGAACCCGCGCCGACTAGAGGTGAGAGGCCTTGTGATTTTGAGAGCGATCCTCTATCCACTCGGCCACGGAGGCCTCTCTCTCTCTCTCTCTCTCATATAAATATATATATATATATATATATATATATATATATATATATATATATGAGACAGTGTTGGTTTTATATATATATATATATATATATATATATATATATATATATATTACATAAACAAATATGCTACACTAATATATAAAATTCAGAAATGAACAACTCCTAACTAGAATATTTACATAACATTTCTAGTATTGTTTTACTATACCTCATCATATCACGTCCTTACCCAAATGTGTATCTATTAAACTCACCACTCCGTTTTTGTTCTACGAAAACTGTCTAGGATGGACACCCTATTTTCTCGGTTAAGAACTCCATGTTTAGTGCTAGGAGGATTGGAAGATAATGATAGTGATCAGCGATATGCTGGATTAGATCTACCCGGGACCTGAGAAGGTGGGGTTCCTATGGACCTCATCTCCAGAAATAAACACTTGGTGTATTGTTATTTATCTATACAAGACCTCCGACACGTTATGGCTTACGTAACATACAATGGCATAAGAGTAAACAAAACTGATTACGATCACATCACAATAGTGTCGACGTCATCGGATAGTTCGCATAAACAAATCACACTGTTCTATCTTACACACAGTTCCGATGTTTATTAGTTCGATTATACAAGATTGAAGTATTTTAGAATTTTAACAGAACGTAATGAATTGGGACGTATTGAATGACAGGTAGATGAACTGTGTGGTCTAAGAACAATAGAATTTAAATGTTTATCCAAACAAATGTTTTAAGTAACCTTACTAAACCCTTCATTGATATCTAGCGACCGTTCAGATCTTCTTCTGAGAGCCACATGAATTCAATGAACAACAAACCTAAATTTTCATTTAATAACCACTGTCTTGTTCCATTGTAATTTCCCCAAGTTCTTTACAACTCCAAAGATCTACGCGGTCCTGTATTTCATGTCGGTTTGAAAAGTTAGCGTAGAACAAGATGCGGAGTCCTCCCTATATGATATTTAGATGTTGAGTTGATTTCTAAATAAAATTTCTTGTGTGATTAAAAAAAAAAACCACTTACCTCGATCATATCCATTTACCTACTGAAAAAAATAGGGATAGGAAATGTGTAATATATACATGTGTATTAAATAACAAAACCACTGTAAACAGCGATAGAAATTTAGTATAATGCGGTTGTATGATTAAGCTGACAGTCCATCTTATCAATAAGGAACGTTTGTATTGCGATCCCATGCATTCACACAAACTTTCAATTCAGCAGATAATGTCGTTTATGTATTCAATTTTGCACTTTTTGTTGGACAAAGACGTGAAGATTGATGTATAAAAAGAGAAATTTGCTTGCCATACCCATATTGAATTCGAAGTGATTAATGTCACTTTTGTCCAATGTACATTTGGATTTTTAAAAGGACTGGATATATATCTAATGAAAGGAACCATGGGAACTAGTTTTTGTAACAATGCAAGACTTACGGAGTCAATGAGAAAATCAAAACGTCACAATAGGAAAGTCTGGTAATTATGACGTCACAAATTGAAAACAAACTTTAAAACGATGTATCAACATCCTTCGCAAACTACTTTTATAGTCTTGTCAATCTAGCCATATTTGAACAAAACCTCTAACTACATTATTATTCATGCAAAAAAGTCAGCTTTTGTTTTGGGGTAAAATATTGCTATTTTTCCTAAAAATCCCGTGGGAATCCTGGTTAGAACAGATATCCAGTACCCCTTGTTTGTCGTAAAAGACGACCAAATGGGGCGGTCCTCCGGATGAGATTGCAAAAACCGAGGCCCTGTGTCACAGAAGGTGCGGCACGATGAAGATCTCTCCTTCTCATAGGCCGTGAGCGTTGATCATAGGTCTAAATTTTGCAGCCCTTCACCGGCAATGGCGACGTCTCCATATCCGTGAAAATTTTCCAGCGGGAGAACTTATCATACAACCCTAAAAATTGCTAAATTGTAAAAAGTCTAGTTTGTGTAACATACAGTAAAAATCAGTTTCATTATACAAATTTCACCTTTAAGTGGTCAATCAAAACTTTTGATGGCAGAAAGTTTTGGAAAAATTTTTACTTTTTAAAATAAATAAAGTTGTTGAAATGTGAAATTTTAAGAAAAACACATTTTTTTGGGGTACAAATAAAGTACATTTCACAAAATCATCAGGCTCCCATTAAAAAAAAATCTAGATTAGGATTTACTTCAAGAACTGTTTAACAACTAACACATATACAATTCACATCTATACAATTCACATCTATACAATTCCTTGTTCAAAAAGCAAAGCCAACACTGACGCAAAGAGGGAGTTGGGCAGATATTTAAAAATCAAAGTACTGAAAGTACTGAAACGAAGTGACGAGCGATACAAAATGTCACGAAGATACTAATGCTATATATGCTGTATATCTGTTCTGTTCAATTCTTATGCTACTCCAAAACTCTTCGAAACCAATCATATTTTAATTCGTTAACCGGGGTAAAATGGCAAAGGGTCATAGTCTTCAAAACGACCATTCATACCATCCGTGTGAATCTTCGATATTGATACATGTGTTGATTGATCTTGATTGAAGGTAGAAATAAATAGGCAAATCATGTGTATGGATATTTGAGTAATTACATGACAGTATGGCATGTCTACGCAACAAATAACATTGTAGCAATCCACTCTCGTGGTGATTTTTTATTAACCACTTTATGAGCAATACAAACAACTGAATTTGCTACACAAAATATACCTCTGCTTCCTTCAGAAAAAATTACATTAAATCCCTGAATGTTAGCAGCTACACATTCTTTAAAGAAATCACATTTTTTTTCTAATTCTCATGGAATTTTGTTGTTCTTTGGTTTCATTATTTTTTGTACAATCAAGTTTTCTTTTCGCATCATTCATTCTTTGTTCTACGGACAAAATCAAAACTAGGAATCGAGTTATCACCATACCTGCAATGATTTTCAAATAAAGATTCCGAAAACAGGTTGAATTTGAATTTGACTGTACTCATCAGGCACATTGGTGGATCTTGTAAAATTCCCATTCATCTTTTTCCACGCATGATAATATCAAACAAGAGGCCCACAAACCTTATTGGTCATCTGCGTATCATCTAACCTCCCGGGGTTAAACTCTATTTTAATAATAAATTTCCTATTCTGCATATCTAGGCTAAATTCTAATAATCAAAAGCAGTATAAAACAAGATGTGTTCTTTTGATAAAACAAAAGGTCCCAAAGAGTGTTCAAACTAATGAAAGGCTTTACACGATATATTATATTTACATTACCAGTATATGACTATTTTCAACCTGCCCTAGATTCAGAACTCTTGGGTTGGGAAATTCACAACTTTAGTACAATGCTTTTTCTAAATATCCTTCAGTTCAGCATTAATATCAATAGTAATACAGCATCAGAAAAATTAAAGTAATCTTTCAAATGATAAAGACATTTAACCACTATGACCATTCTGGCCCCACCCTGGAACCACAACCCCGGTCCTATCCCTGGGATCATGAAGTTTACAATTTTGATAACTGACCACCTCCTCCTTGAAAATATATATTTAGTTTCAATTTAGTATCAATAATATTAAACAAAATATTATTTTAAATATTTTACACATTGATTAACACTATAAGCCCAATTTGGTCTCGCATTGGAGTAAGAACCTGTATCTCGGGGATCATGAAATTAATCAATTTGATAGAGGCCTTCCTGTTCTACGTCACAATGCATTTGGTTTTTCTTACAAGTGTGCGGTTGTGGAGAACGAAGTTTTCGAACATTGGTCATATTTGATAGTTTTTGCCCCACCCCTAAGCTCGGGAGAGGGTGTAGGATTTCTAAAATTTATAATTAATGTCACTCTTGTTCCAAAGATGCTTCATACCAAATTTGAATTAAAAGACAGTTAATAAGAAATAAAACAAATTTTTAAAAACTACACCTGGGATCTTGAAATTTGCAATTTTTTGAACGACTACCTGCTGTTTTTAAATATTAGTTTTGTTTCAGTTTAGAATCAGTTTAGAATCAACAGCACTAAAGAAGACCTTATTAAACGTTTTACACATAACCACTATATAGCAAGTTGGGACCCGACCTGGAGTCAAAACCTCTACCCCAGGAATAATGAAATTTACAATTTTGCTAGAGGACACCCTGCTGTACATCACAATCACTTAGATCCCCTTATAGATGTGCGATTATAGAGATTGATTGATTGATTAAATGTTGTTTAACGTCCCGTTCGAGAGTCTTTCACTCATATAGAGACGTCACCATTGCCGGTGAAGGGCTGCAAATTTAGGCCTATGCTCGGCACTTATGGCATTTGAGCAGGGAGGGATCTTTTACGTGCCACACCTGCTGTGACGCGGGACCTCGGTTTTTGCGGTCTCATCCGAAAGGCCGCCCCATTTATTCGCCTCTTACGACAGGCAAGGGGTACTGAGGACCTATTCTAACAACCCGGATCCCCACGGCGATTGTAGAGAAGATTTTTAAAAATTGATCAACTTTTCCCCCGCCATTAAGGCCCAAGGGGTGCAGGAGTCATGTATGTCCTTGTTCAAAAGATGCCTCATACCAAATTTGAAAAGAATTGGAATGGTAGTCATAAAGAAGTTCAAAATGTTCAGTTGTTAAAAGACGACGCACGACGGCGGATGCTGATTAATTCCAATAAAAATAAACTAGATGTTTTCAAAACAAATATTTAAATTTACAATCCAAAATGTTTTAAGGTTACATGTATCATCTCCTTCAGGTCTACTCTTCAAACTTTCATCTCATGAATTGTTATTCTCTTAATGCATATCATGTCAACTAGCATTTGTTCCCTTCACCAGCAATGTTGACGTCTCCATATGAGTGAAAAAAATTCGAGAAGGGCACCAGCAATGTTGACGTCTCCATATGAGTGAAAAAAATTCGAGAAGGGCACCAGCAATGTTGACGTCTCTATATGAGTGAAAAAAAATTCGAGAGAGGCGTTAAACAATGTACAATCAATCAAGAAATTTGTCAATTTTTCTTCACACAATTATAAGTCAATATTCATGATTCCAAAGTCTCTAGCATCATTTACTGATAAAAATTGAACGGAATATTCAGACAGAAGGAATGGAGCTAAGACCAGTGACACAGGATTTCTTCCTTCACTGTAGTTTCAGACACTGGCAGCTAATGGCGCTAAGACCAGTGACACAGGATTTCTTCCCTCACTGGGGGCCTCCGTGGCCGAGTGGTTAGAGCATCGCGCTCAAAATCACAAGGCCTCTCACCTCTAGTCGGCGCGGGTTCTAATCTCGCTCGCGCCGATATATGTGGGAAAGTTTGCCAGTTTACTTTCGGAAGGTCGGTGGTCTCTTCCCGGGTAAATTGTATCTGGGTTCTCTCATCCACCAATAAAAACTGGACGCTACCAGATAACTGAAAAATTGTTGAGTGTGGCGGAAAACAACAATTAATCAATCAATCAATCTCCCTTCACTGTAGTTTCAGACACTGGCAGCTGATTTAGAGTCTGGTGCCTTTACATGTGAAGCTGTCGCAGTTATCCCTCTTTGCTTCACAACCTCGCCACAATATCATCTTCACAGCATTCTTTTATTGTTATTATTATTATCAAATTTCTAATTCTGTTTACATAAATTCTATCTATTGAATATGTCTGGTAAGCTGTACTGTTTTAAGTCAAATTACGCAAGACTATGAACTGCAGAAGAATCTGAGATTCCCAACCAATAGAGTTATAACCGAGTTTATTAACGTCCTTTAAAATCGATTCTCGATATTGTCATTTTTGCAAACTAAATAGAAGACGAATTTCTTTTATGACTGCTCTATATACAAAGATATTAGACAAAAATATTAGCCGAACATTTGCTGCACGTCTACTAATTCTACTTTTGTGAAGAGAGCTTGCAGCCCCAATTATGTGAAGCTTTGAAATAAGCTCTAGAAGTAGTGTACCTTAATCCAATTATAAAAATCTGGCATCAAAACATTGATGTTCACAGGCGTGAATGTCGCTTTTGATTTCAAATGTTCAGCTTCACAAAAATGATATGAACAACAATATGTTAATTCCTTTGCCGAGGCTAATATGTTGTCATGCGTGCAACCATAAACAGGGCTCGGGATTTGTTTTGAAAATGAAAAGTTTAGATGTCTCAAATACGACATTGTTTGAGGTTTGTTGCTCTGTTTTACATATATTAAATACTATCGTATACTAGTTAATATCCAAGTAATATTTTAATTACCAAAATCATGTTCATGCCTCTTTAAGCCCCGCCCTATATTTCTGATAGTAGGAAACCTATTTCTTTTCGAATACGTTAAGCATCTATTACTCGTGGTTGATTAACTTCCTCGACTTTCAGTCTACTTTGCACCTCAAAAAATTAATCAATTCTTTTCTATTCATGGTTGGAAGTTATTAGATAACGCAGCATCCACAGACAAGGGCGCCCTCTGACGTCATCGCACAACCTTCATACACCCAGTCCACTCTGTGAGATGACGCCAATTCTTCATCTATGGCTGAAATTGCTAAATTTATCACATGTATTGCAGATATGCTATACATTCAAGAAAATAAAACAATGCACAAGGACGCTTCACTTCAGATATACTTCAAGTAACGCGATTCATAAAAGCAAAAAAAAAAAAAAAATGTAAGTAAATGCTTCTACAGGAAAGGAAACATATCTGGCCGTGGGATTCAACTCGACATTAATACATTGACAAAGTCTTGCCTATTGTCAATTATCATTTTCATTCATCTGTGAATTTGATATACCAATAGTAATCTCGAAATGAAAGACACAACAGAGTTTTCCACATTTGCTTCATATTTGGATGTTTCATTGACTGATTGATTGTTTTACATCCCGTCGAAATTTTTCACTCATTTTGAGACGTCATCATCTGTGAAGCACCACAAATTTAGACCTATACTTAACGCTCGGGGCCGTGGCAGTGAGGGTTCTTTAACGTGCCAACGCCTACCGACGGGACCTACGTTTTTAAGGTCATATCCGGCAGACCTGTGATTCTCTCTTTTAAATGCTGAGCGTTTGGCGAAGGAGCAATCACTACCTATGTTTACGTCTTAGGTTTGACGTGGTTATAGCACGAGCGAGGCTCGAAGTCACAACCTCCCGGTTACGAAGCGAACGCTTTAAAGCAATATAAGCTGTCAAAATTGTTATTTTGGGGTCCTAAAATTTAATCGAAAATTTTGTAAACATCTACCTTCTAATACCTGATTTTATCGATTAAACTTTTGACATGTTGTATTTTTTGCATTAAATGTAAAAATATTCGACAGTTGAAATTAAGTCTTCCCGTACCTTAATTTTCCCGACATTATTTCCGTATGCAATGACCTAAAGTTGAACTCATTCGGCAAAATCAAATGCGCAAGCGCAATATTTCCGGTAAGCACGAAAGATGTCTGACACGAAAGGTTCGAAGCGAGGGAGAAAGCCGACTTTGGAATTTTGCGTAATGTTTCGAGCGATCCCTTAAAACTATCATAACTAAAAAACATACTATCATAACTTAAAAACATATAACATCGTTAACAATGCCAAAATAATGATGGTAACTAGAATTTTATCTCACCTCGCCGTCCATATTTTAATGACCCGGATACAACCCGATCCACCCCGATCAGCATCAGAATCATTCGTGTCAACATCGGTTATCTTCGGGATTGTCGCCGACGATTAATCAGCTGCCATTGTTAGGGTCAAACGGAATGTCGAGGGATATATTTTTCATCACGTAAAGGTGTGTAAACGATGCATAAGAGAGGAAATTCGATGCAGTTCTTTTTTTCAATCATATCAACGTTCATTTAACCTCTTTTAATGCCACTATAAAAAATTGCAATTTTGGCAGCTTATATTGCTTTAACTACTGAGATATTGCGACATAGATGTTACTTACAAAACAACTTTATGACAAACAACTCATTGGACTCATTGAGGCGGCGAGGCCTATATTTAGATCTCTTTTATATATGATCAATGTACAGAAATGTATTACTCGAATAATATTATTCAGATACTATATATATTTATGTTATATTATAATCGATAATTCACATCTATGTATGTGTGTGTGTATATATGTATATATATATGTATATATGTATATATATATATATATATATATATCTATATGTATATCATATTTGATAGAATTATATACTTTTGACATATAGTCTTACACATACTTGAACTGAATATACTTTTCTATAAAATTTATATCATATAATTACTTGAACTATTATTTGTGCATCCTGCGTGGTGTAATAGGCAAAAATTATTATTGTTATAGAGCTTTTTCCTTCATACAATTGCGAATATATGTCATATGTATTCTATATACATTATAGAATATAAGTAATTCTCACTGTACAATATGTATTTGAACATTCAACTCAAAATATATAGAAATTATATTAGAAATTTCTAATAAACTTTAACTAAGTGATATATATTTATGTATCAATACCTTTATATTTATACATTATTTGACTTTATATATATCAATCTACCACTACCGGGAGAAAACGGTCTCCTGGCTAGGCTGTCCTCGGGTCATCTTTGGACTCTATTGCGTGTGTGTGTGGACCCTGAGGCAGCATGAGTAATGTTATATGTACAATATTGAAAATATTTTAAGTTATATGTCTAACTATTAACTGAAATTATACGTTTAAGAAATGAAGTAGTAGATTAGTAATTGTTCAAAATTGTATGATCATTTATATTACGTATTACACATGTACAATATTTTGAGAAAAATCATAAGTCTCTCTATTAATTGGAAAGTATACCTTTAAGAAATGAAGTAGTTAATTAGGTACTCTGCGTGGTACCCTAGGTCAACGCCATGTATTTTGAGGGAGCTTAGTCAGGGCCCCATCCCTGGCAGTTGCCCTATTTTGTTAGTTAAGTTTGTTTGAATTGTTATAGAATAGGTTCTGGGTAATAAAGAATATATATATTTTAAAAAAAACACCAAAAAAAAAAAACAAAAACAAAAAAAACAAAAAAAAACTTTATGACAAACAAGATGACTTCAGCTACTCCATCGTCAACTTTCCATATTTGTGTAGCAGTATTTCATCATCACCTGCATATGGTGTTTAGATTTGATATGCGAGAGCATGTTCTGCGTATGATCAATTTTTAAGATCGAAGCAGGCTACTGAGAAGTAAGTTGATCTTACGGAGTTTTCAACAGTCTCTTTTAAATTCAGCAGTTTGCAAATTCTATAGTCATTATACTGATCTAATTTGCAAATATTTACATTCACTGTGTTTTCTTATTGATATCTATTGAAATGAATTGCTTTTCATTTACAACAATGAATATACATTTTATTTCGGTCTAGTTAGACCCGCTTTTATTGCGCCGTCTGTCCGTGTATGCACGAACTTCTTTTTGAATTTTTTTTTTGAACTGCTAACCAATAAACATACAGATGAGTTAAACCTGAGCACTGACATGTTGATCAATTCAATAAAGAAAAATAAATATTTATTTTTCGTATAATGGTTTATAAAATATGCGTTTAGAGTTTGTCCTTGGACTATTTCCCTTTACCATCGTTCAAATATGGAATCATTATCAAATATGGAGGAAAGTGAAGCTGACACTCATATATTTAGTTGATTTACAGGTCAATACAGTCTATATTTTACGTACTTGAAGGTATTCATATAAAAAATATAGAAAAACATAAATAATAAAATGTCGTTCTTTGGTTTGTTTAACCGAATGATTAGTGGTTGGTTGTATATTATTTAACGTCCCATTGCCCGTGAAGGGCTGCAAAATTTAGGCCTATGTTCGGCGCTTACGACCTTTGAGCAGGAAGGGATCTTTATCGTGCCACACCTGTTGTGACACGGGACATCGGTTTTTACGGTCTCATCTGAAGGACCGCCCCATTTAGTCGCCTTTTACGACAAGCAAGGGGTACTGAGGATTTATTCTAACCCGGATCCCCACGGGACCGAATGATTTGTGAAGATCTCAAACATAGTAGAAAAATTGTATAACATAACGCGGGTTAGGTATTGTTTTGCCATGCTTGCGATCTCTATCTCCCCGTTTAACAAAGCAAAGAAATTCAAGTACAGGTTGATGATTATAGCAATTTGATATATTCTGTATAACTAAAAACAATGCATTTCTAAAGTATGAATACATGTACCTGAATTTTGGACAAACAAATAATAAGAATTTTCAACAGAATCAATACAATTTCTGTACACTGGAGTATCTGATAAACATGCTTTTAAGTTTGGCATACAATGTATTGTAATATATTGACGGTTCCCAAAAATGAAAAAAAAGTTCATTACTAGAAATTCAAAAGACTCTTGATTGAAGATATTCCAGAAGAACTTCTAATAATGCGACACCCTATCTAGGACTTTAGGAATCAATAGACGTTCATTATCTATATTGCTGTAAAAAGTAGCTCTAGAAATTAATATTAGCTCAAAAGCAGTACTTTTCAAAATCCCCCCACCCATTACCAAGGGAACCAAGGTGTATATAGTGACCAAGGTGGTGTTCAGGTAACGTAATTAGAGAATGTCCAGTAACGTAATTAGAGAATGTCCAGTAACGTATAATTAGAGGGTTTCCGGGTAACGTAATTAGAGAATGTCCAGTAACGTATAATTAGAGGGTTTCCGGGTAACGTATATTTTTCTATCCTGCCGACATGTTATGATCATGTGACTTAATTCTAGCAATGTAACCTAAAAGTAGTCCGTACATGGTTAACGATCACGTCCGAGGTTTTTTTTTCTTTGAAAAAGGCCGAGCAATGTTCCGAATGAATTAGAGGGTGTCCAGGTAACGTAATTAGAAGGTTTCCGGGTAACGTAGTGGTTAACCCGCCCGCTTTTCACCGTTGTGACCCGAGTTCGATCCTCAGGATTGGCAGGGGTTGTTTGTGAGAGAGTATTGTGATTACCCACTCGGACGCGTGAGTTTCCTTCCGGTACTCCGATTTTCTCCCACATCAATGACCCTTTACAACAAACTCAGAGCTGACGAGAAGCATCAATATGATTGTAGACTTTGTTTGTTAAACGTCGTAAAAAGTTTAAAATTAGAATAAAAGGAAGAAATAAATTGATCGGAAAACATCAGTTTTTCATATACAGTCAGTGTCAGTTGACTGCGCCAATAATGAAAAACTGTTCTAAAAGTTAAAAGTATGTCTCATGTGTACTGTAGCAGGACTATTTAACTTGATTTTGAAACCAGTAACCGCATACAATGTACTTTGTCCTCACAAACAATGCTTCATTAAAAATATATATGGATGTCTTTTGATCCACGGCTTATAGAATTTCTCTAGCGAAGCAGCACTATCAGGAATTGGACACTATACAGTAGATAACGTTAGCAGCGCACCAGCGTATCTGATGTTAATTCAACGATCAAAGAACACCTCGTTAATCTGAGTTTAATTTATATATGCATAACATCGATAAGATTTTAAAGGTCTTGATTTTCAATAATTACCTCTCCATTAATGAAATGAATCCAATGAAAACAAACAAACTACATAATTCACAAAGCAATCATATTTGAGTGATAGTTCTTTGACATTCATGAGATTTTCACCGGGTTAATGTTTTCCGAAATGCATAGTTTCCCATGTATAATTTATTTCTCGTGCAAGCAATAACGCTGTAGGTGATATTTCTTTTTGTTTCATTTTTAATTCATTTTCCCCGCTGAAAAGTATCATCGCAAGATGTGTACCGCAATGACACGTCAGAGGTAAAAATTACGTTTCGTCAGCTAACTGTCCCATTCAGTATATCTTTATAATCACTTAAACGAGCACCATTGTCATACACCTTTAAAAAAATCTACACATAATATGTATTAAATTATTGAATGTCACATGTATACTGCATTTACTCAGTAGTACGCATATGTAATTGGGGTGTAATTACGAATTTGTAGTGAATCCTGTGTGGGCCGGTGGAGCCTAAGGTACTTTTCCAGCTCCAAACAGGCGAGGGTAATGGTGGTGGGTTACAGACCGCAGTATGAATTAAATTTTCAACAAAAAAAAATCAAACCTATAATCCCACTCTGGATCCGCCACTACCTTGACTATTACTTAATTGTTACAATACAAAATAACCATCATGTTGCATCGCTATTGGATTTTGCGGTGTTACATATTGAATTTTGCAGTGTTACATATTGGATTTTGCGGTGTTACATATTGAATTTTGCGGTGTTATATATTGAATTTTGCGGTGTTACATATTGAATTTTGCAGTGTTACATATTGGATTTTGCGGTGTTACATATTGAATTTTGCGGTGTTATATATTGAATTTTGCGGTGTTATATATTGAATTTTGCGATGTTATATATTGGATATTCAGTGTTACATATTGAATTTTGCGATGTTATATATCAAATTTTGCGGTTTTAGATATAGATTCCCAATACAGATTTCATTTCACACCCTGGATGATTTCGTATTATGCCCCAAACGAAGTGTGTAACGTACTCGTCCCTCTGAAGATCTTTAGAAAATTTGTTCAGGTTAAAATTTCAGTAACATCTTTGATAAATTTTATTCAATTATGATATTGAACACCATATACATGTACCACATTGAGAATCATATAATCACAATATCAAAATATCACAGTTCACGATATAAACAATAAAATTAAATAAACCAATGGTGTATATTGATACTGAATGCAGACATACTTTGAAAACAAATACTTAAGCTTCGGCAGCTGTCATACAAACCAATACAACACCTTGCACGGAGACGATGTATTGAAATTTCGGGGAATCATGTGATTCATTTTCCACCAATCATTTATCTACAAATTTGTCTGAAGCGGGATGATTTTTTTTCTGATGTTATATATCACACTACGTCCTGTGTGGCATTCTGGGATGTGAACGTGGCGTGTTTACTTTTAAACTAATGGTTAACTTGCTATTAACTCATATCTCTACAGATTACCCCAAAATTTAACTGCCAGCTTCAATGTGCACCAATGCATCTGGATTCTGAAAGCAAATGCAAAGAGGAATCAAAATTAAAAGTAATTAGCTTGGTGTGTTGTAATGATGACTCTGTATGCCGTTCACACAGTGCATGTATAATCTATATTGTTAGGATGGATAATAATGGAAATACCAATAACAAATATATGATGACTCTAGAGGCCCCAGATGTTTGAAACTTTTGTGTTTAGTCTAGTTTTTTTTTTCTGAATTAGCTTACTTACAGCAAAATTTCAAAACACCTAATTTTTATTGTTTAACGTAATAAACATAAATTGATCCGTGGTTGAATACTATTAAGCAGTCGGTAACTTATCGTGACGCAGACATCACGTGCATAAAAGTAGTTAAGTCCTACATTGCAAGAAACGATACAATAGGGTAGGACAAACCAACAGAAACAGTTCTAAGCAGTTTTAACAGTCTTATGTCGCAACTAATTAGCTCGATTAGTGTCAATTAGCGAAAAAAGTAACCATTAACCTTGATTTACTATTGATTACACTCTCAGGCTTTCCTGAGATACGGGAGTGGAATATCCGGGCTTCCGGAATCGCGCACTATGCTGTTCATGGGACATGTGCTTAGATGTGATAAAATGTATGGGTGTTATCCAAAACTACTTGTCTAGTGGTTAAAAGGGACATTAAAACAGCAACATAAATCTTTGTTCGCAGTTTTAGTATCTTTGACACGTGATTAGTAAGGTCAGTTATAGGGTGCGCAAGACTTAATGTCCTGCGGTCTTAAAATATCGCAGTAGTAACTTGTCAAGAGTGATACCTGACGCAAAACATTGGACAGACCTTAATATCTCGCTGTCGAAAGCACTGAACATATTTTTTCTTCTTCAAAATTTTCATCATTTTCTACATTCGGCCTATGTATAATTGTGTTATATTCCGGTTACAAATTTTTCGTCATATTAAATAATACGGGTGCCCCTCAGTGTCGTGCCATATAAGGTGAAGCTTGATATCAGCCAATCCGAAGGGAATTGGTTTGTTTCAAAGAATGGTTTCTCTATGGCAAACCTACACTTGCTACACGTGCCAACGTCTGATGCAAAAGCTTGGTTCGATTGCTTTATCACTATGTTTATGGTAAAATGAGAGTGTTATTATCTAAAGCAAGTGATATTAATGAAATATAAACCTATATAATCGTGAGAAACTGATGTCTAAAATCCTCATATAAGTCACTAAAGTACACGGGCACCATTGGTATATAATATAAAATAAATCACGTGATATTAATTCCTCCGCCAAGAAAGTGATGTTGTGTTCTTAAGACTTATTTGTGCGTGGAATTTTAACTTGATATTTTCAATACACACGTTTGCCCACCACTGCCCTCGTTTTCCGTTCATTAACACAGAAATAAGAAATAGGTCAGCGTGTGTTATTTAATTAAAACGTTGCGTAAATAACATCCGCGCTTCGCCTCAATATATGAATTCAATAATCAGCCGAACAAATGTAGGAAATCAATATAAAGATGTCATCTTGGGATAAAGCGACGGTTTATGACTACGACCAAAAACAGTAATTAGTGCAGAAAAGTGTACCTATCTATTTTTGTCGTGGCTTTAATTTCCACAAACCCCTTTGCAAGAAGATATTTATTTCAAATAGCAACAATTCCAACATAAATAATTACTTTTCCAAAATGAAGAATAGAAATGAAAATGAGAGAGAGAGAGAGAGAGAGAGAGAGAGAGAGAGAGATATTTCATGGCACACTTTAGGCATGAATGATCAATTTTAACAATATATAGGTAAATATTAACATTTCCAATGTTTTTGCCTTCAATATTTTTACCAATTGAAATGATAGCCATTTCTTCATAAATGTGAACAGTATGGGCATATAAATCTTGATAAATAAAGTACGACTGTTTTAACGACTGAAAATTCCGACAAAAATGAAAGTAAAATGTAAATATTAAAATATAAAAGGCAACGCTCCATGCAGGCAGTATGCTGATGTAACGCGTCGATGTTCACGCCCTCGTGTATTTTCAAAGATAAATTTCATGTCTTATCTAGGTAGATCATTTATTTGAGTTGTTGGAGTCCGGATCTGTTAGGGAAAACCACAGATATCTAACTGCTGATGTCTGTGACTTTGTGCCTAGTTATAGACCTTGGTAAGTTAGGTTTTCAACCCCTTCCCCTTTCTCTCCATCCAAATAAATATTGCATTCAATTTCTCTAAATTCCTTCCCACAATACAAATTATAGCTCTTTGACAGAAAAGCACCTCTCCTTTCAAGACAGAGTTAAAGGTGTTAAGCAAATATCTTGTTTCTTCACAGGTTAGAAAAAAAGGCATACCATTTTTGTCTGTTGCGGTTCTGGATTGTAATATTGAATTTTGTTTATTTTTAGCTTGAACAAATGAACGTTTAGATCTTTCACTTTGAATTCTTCTGGAACCATGTATGTTGGTCTCTAGAATTTAACTACTGTCCTACTTCTACTTCGTCTACGTAATATTTTGGAAGTGCATTAGCGTGTCGCACCAGAAGGAACTCGTTAATTCTTAGTAATTTAGTCAATGTAGCTAAATCGACCACAAATTATGGTGATACAGTCACGCAGTGCCTAGCGCCACTGCAGTACTGGTTTCTCACGCGGATGCACTTTTGGTGCCAAAACTGATTTGAAGTTTTTACAGGTAAAAGGTCGGTATCCACAGTGACAAAGTATTAGCAAGGTTACCACAGAGTACATCGCAATGTTCATAAACATCAACTATCTATGCATTGAATGAAATGTGCTCATTTACCTGACCTACATTGTATCTACTTTGTGTATAACATATGTTTATATTTATGTTTATCATATGATCTGTATGGTTCTTAGTCATAAACAACACAATACAACAAAATTCAAAGTTTCGTCTTTAGCCGTATTATTTATTGCAAACCATACAGACATGTTGAATGCAGTGACTGGGATCCACTATCAATAGCTTGGAAGCAGGTGCGAGATTTTCTCTGCGACAGATTGAAGTCAACCTCCTGATGACAGTCAATGTCCGATCACGAACAGCACGAGACAAAGGGCATCGACTTAAACTTAGGGGTAATGTTGAATTCTACCGATTAGAAGTCTATGTCAGACAATTTTACCATCGTACCAATACCAGAATAATCATTATCATCAAAGCGTGCGGTTGAACATAACTGAGCGTTCACAGGAGATTTCAATAAATCTACCTGTATTAGTAATTATAATATTTAAAATTATATGTTATTCTACATCGATACTGTAAACGGGTTTTTCCCGTCTCCGAAATGGTTAACCATTCGTGTATGCATCCTTTCCTGTTTGTCACCCTGCAGTTGGGATTTCAAAATACAATGTATATTGTTTGTTTGTTTTCCGCCACGCTCAACAATTTTTCAGTTATCTGGTGGAGTCCAGTTTTTGTAGATGGAGGTAGGAGAGAACCCAGATACAATGTATCCGGGAAGAGACTACCGACCTTCCGAAAGTAAACTGGTAAACGTTCTCACATATATCGGCGCGATCGGGAGTCGAACCCGCGCCGACTAGAGAAAAGAGGCCTTGTGATTTTGAGCGCAGTGCTTTAACTACTCGGCCACGGAGGCCCCGTTACAACTGCAAGGAAATACTTTGCTAATATGAAAAATTGTACAATGTATACATTTTTTCATATTAGCAAAGTATTTCTTTGCAAAATATGTAATGATGGTCATTCATGCCTCAGCCAATTTGAATTTTTAAAAAAAATGCGCATATATACACAGGTGCTAGTGGTCCGGTCCTCCACGTGCATTTTTTTTTATATTCAATGCCTTGGGTATTCTAAGCATATATTTTTTACCATGGCGACAGAACGTCATCTCTATGATGAATTATGCCGAAGATTATGCCAGATAATGGGCTAAATATGAGAAAGAAGAACTTGATACCTTGCCAGAATGAATAAACAGAACAAAATATTAAAATCCCGTATAGACACATCAAAACTAAAGTGCTTACCATCTATCCTTCTTTGTTTTTTAAACCAGAAGTGAATAAAGAATTAGATAGGTTACATGAAGAAAACGTTTTGTTTCCAGCTGATAAAGCTTGTAACATTATTGTCTTTGTTTGTAAGGCTCATTATTTCCACTGTATTTCAAACGAAATTGGCATTAATCACACTTTTGGGAATTGTACTTATACTCCAACTGCCCTTTCAAAAGATGAAAGTTTTCAAAACCATGCTTCAGTTTTAGACACATTTTATACCCTAGTCAATGGGATGTTTGAATATGACTTACCGTATCTATACTGGATTTCGAAATTTCACAAAAACCCTTATAAACAAAGACACAGTAAATGTTCTACCAAGCTCCTATCATTGCTCCTCACGAAAATATCAACAGCTGTGATGGAAGAACTTCAAACGTACTGTTCCACAACATATGCTAGAAGTGGTGTAAATCAAATATGGATTCTAAAAAATCAAAAGAAGTTTTTAATAAATTTGAAATTTCAAATCAAACGTATGACTTTTCAACACTTTACACAACCATCCCTCACGATAAATTAAAGACCATATTTTTGACATCATAGACAGTTGTTTCGTCAATAAAAATGGAAAAGGTAATATTCATACCACTCTGATTTCACACACAAGTACTCTGGAGTTAAAATTAAAAAGATGCTGGAGTTCCTCAATGACAATATCTTTGTAGTTTTTGGTGATCGAGCCTTCCAACTGTCTGCTGGAAATCCCATGAGCACGAATTGTGCTCCTTTGTTAGCTGACCTGTTTTTATATTCTTGCGAGGCAGAATTTATTCAGAAGCATCTACATGAGAAGAAAAAAATCTCTTGCTGTGGCCTTCAGTTCAACATTTAGATTTATCAACTACATTATATCTATTATCAATTATTATTTTCATTCATATGTCGATTGATACATCCTAGTGAACTCGAAATAAAAGACACAACAGAGTCATGCACACATGCTTCGTACTTAAATATTTTATTGAAAGTAGGTGTTAACGGCAAAGTAACGACTCCACTTTATGACAAACGGGATGATTTCAACGTCTCCATTGTCAACTTCCCATTTTTATGTTGCAACATTCTATTATTTCCTGCATGTGGTGTTTACATCTCTCAACTAATTAGATACGCAAGAGCTTGTTCTACGTATGATCAGTTTTAAACCGAGGCAGGTTACTGGCAAATAAGTTAATATTACAGGGGTTTCAACAGTCTCGTTTAAAATCAGCATTTCGCAAATTTTATGGTCAGTATAACGATTTAGTTTACTAATACAACTTTTCATTTGGTCAAATTCTGTCTTTCTTGTTTCATACGAATTGTTAGGCCGTTCTTGGTACACTGATTCTGAGTACGGATTACTCCGATTACCTGATCAAGATAAAGGGCTCATGGCGGGTGTGAGCGGTCGATAGGGGATGCTTACTCTTCCTTGGCACCAAATCCAACCTTCTGTATATCTAGGGATCCATGTTTACCCAACTCTCTAATTTGTATTCCATATAGGATTTACGAGATTGATCACTATTCGTTATCTTCCCCTTTTCATTTGACTTAATAAGCGTGTTGCTATTACCGTGAAATAAAGAAATCCCATATAAAAATCGTTTAAATGACGTATCACTTATCACAATGATAATCAGTAATGTGACATTTATAAAAACGATTTTTATGTGGGATTGTTTATTTCATCGAAATGAGTTTCAGGTACTTGTTTTTATGTTGGATATTAGTAAAGATATCAGTACCGTGGTATTTGTGAATACAGTGAAACAAATATGCTTACAAAAAAGAGATATAAATGAAAATAATTTCAAAAGACAGTCCGTTTTCTCTCCGAATCGAGCCGAGTGCTGACCATGTGACTATCTTATTAGTATATCACGAGTTATTTTTCCAACAATTTTTGGGTCTGTGCATATCTAACTATCCTTTATATATCTACAGTCGATGAACTTGCCGACGACACTGGTTTCCTTCCGACCACGTGTTAAGAATGCGCACGCAACCCATACATTATACAAATAAGGCCAACCGAAGTTGTCAGAGAGTTATATTAATCAAGTTTCGACCTGTTCCTTTCATCCGAGATAAAATCAAACAGTGTACGTTGCACAAATTATATATCTCCATTATAGATATGGAAACAAACAAAAATCACGTATATACCTTTAAATACTTTGTGAAAAATATATGATAAATACCCAATGCACTGAACATTTAAAAATGTAAGGAGAAGGAGGGGGCGGCAGGAAGTCCTGTCCACAAGCACCTGCGTGTGTATGCACAAATACATGGATCATTCAATGTTTATGTTAGATACCTACAATTTTCTTAAATAGTTATATCTGTCATTACTGTTTTAATTTATTCGTTCAAAATCCAGTGCTTGTGTTTGCGCCTGTTTTGCAAAAATAAAAAATATTAATAAAACGTGACTGGGATTCCCGAATGACATCTATATTTGAAGTATATCGAAGAAAGTTATTAGCTAATCATAATTCCAAAATAACGCATGCCCGTTCAGTTTTCCCAATTTATTTATTTCGATCGTTACGCAGGCATTCAATATAGATATTGTAAATTAAGAACATTTGATGGATTAAAAAAAAAAAAAAAAAAAAAATATTGCGATAACAAAGTATGATCGAAAGACACTTGTGAATCGGGGTTTATTTCAAACGAGACGGGATATTTTTCTTAGCTCAAAATTATTTTTAAAGGCATTTCATTTAAATATTAAAAAAAAAAAAATTGAGGATTGCAGACATTGAAATACAGTGCACGTGTATACACGCATGTACGTTTAGTAAAAAACCATCTGTTCCATTCATCTTTTTATTGTCATCAATCACCCTTTTCAAAACAATGCTGAGAACATTTGACAAAAATATTATGGTAGAACAATGTGAGAAGAATATACGACAAATACGATGTTCTCATTTTGGAAAAAATACATGTTATAACACCTAGCAAACATTTAGCAATTTACTTGATGATTTTGCAGGATCCCCCCCCCCCCCCCCCCTTCTTCAAAAGGGAAGAGAACGAAGCTAAACTATCCACTTGATTTCAAGCGAAATTTCGTTTTCCATTCAAAATCCCTACTCCATTTCCATGTGATATGCAAAGGTAACGGTCATAGACCTACTGACGAAAGAGGTAAAATAAATGAATAATGACGATTTTGAACATAATTCCAACATGATGTGTGTCTGTGTATTAGTCCTTTATAATTAAACCTCTCACAAACTTCCATTTCCCCTGAGCTGCTTTTGTTTCGAGCGCATGCTCTGTGCCGATTGCTGGTGGTTTCCCAAGTCAAAATGATCATGTGAAAATGTCTGTTGTATCGAATGCTATCGTTAAGCCTATTTAAGTTACAAATGATACGACGAAATTACCTGCATAATTACAAATCACCTGCATAATTACAAATCACCAGCAAAACGATATCTATAAACAGTATCTAAAACCCAGACGTATGTGGGTAAGATTTTGATATAGCTATATAATGTGCGCCTAATTCAGACAATCAATACCTGAAATGGCTGTGTTTTACTGTTCGTTTGCCGATTTTCCTAATCTTTCACATGGGATAAAACAGTATAAAAATAACTTTCTTTGTATTTAGAAAAGTAACCTCTTTTATAACTTGAAAGATTCCGTAAGACCCTATACAAAGACACTATACAAAGACACTATACAGATATGTCGTCAGAATTTGTCGAAATTCACTGGATACGAGTATATGTATATTGTGGGTGTTCATTCAATTTTAATAAATACATGTATATATATATATATATATATATATATATATATATATATATATATATGTATGTATGTATGTATGTATGTATGTATGTATATATATATATATATATATATATATATATATATATATATATATATATATATATATATATTAATGAGAAAATAGCGTTTTTCTCATTGCAAAATCTTACAGCATAATGTAAAAGTCTGCAGCCTGTCATATGTCTGCCACCTCGTAAATGTGTCATTGATTTTCAACAATGACGACAAAAACGCGATGTTCCTCAATATGCAAAGACTTTCATTAGATTTTACTAATACGTACATTATGTTTGCAATAAAGTTTACAAGATTTTAAAATACATTGAAATGTCTTTATAACTGCGTACGTGTTTCTCGCATGAGTTTATTCATGTGTAACAACATTTTCATGCATGACTGCATGCAGCTGCAGCACTGCTCTGTCTTTTTGCAATACATAGTTCGCTTTGAGGATTGAAGGACTGTTAGAAAACTACGCCATGATACTTCTAGGGCGTGTATCTGTTTAATTCGCTATCTATATTTAGCCACATGTTAATGTACCTAAAATGTGTATTTATGGTGAAAGCTTGATAAAAATAAATCATGTAAAAAGTAAGTAAACGATTTTTAAAAAAAACAAATAATTGACAAAGAACACGATCAGCGATTGACATTTTTGCATGGTTTTACTTAATTATTCTCTCGCAGCGAAGATATATCGACCGTGTCGTGCCCGTTTGTTTGTGGGTTCATCTGCTCGTACATTCATAGGTGTTTGTCGGGTCACTCTCAACTTGCTTTAATACTAACTTACATCTTATTGATTTTCAAGATTAAGAGACAAAGGACTAGTCATTTGAACAGGAAATCAGAGTTGTATATCCGTCCTAATATATTGTCTTACACACCAATGTTTATCGCAATGATTATCAAAGTAAAATGACAACGGTTAAGGTCATTTTAAGGTCATGTGGCACGAAAATTCACCTTTCACAAGATTTGTTAGTGTATCTAAGATCTGGTTTCAATGACAATTGCAAGGATGCTATCTTTCAATTGATTTTTGATCGAAAATTAAAAGGACGGAGTAACCACAGGGAAATTTAGAAATGTTTTCTTTACAATTTTGGGATTAGATGTATAAGGTCAAGGTCACTGATGGAGACATTATCAGTCAACTCGTGCCCCCCCCCCCCCCTCCCCCCACCCCCGAACTCGTTTCCAAGAAGTTGGCTTGTATCTTGAACGCTCCTTCGTTTCCAGAAAGTCAAATCGAACTTACGACGCGCGAAGCCGTATTCAAGATATGGTTGGTTTAACAATATATTAATAATAAAACAAAAACAGCATTAAATTACAGAAACCCATTAGTGCAAAACAAAACTAGATTACAAAACGAAATTAAATACCCCCCCCTCAAAAAATAACGAAATTATCAAATAAAAAACGAAATAATTAGATAAAACACATAATTATTGAATATAAAATACATAGACTAAAATTTTAAAGTTTTAAGTTTGATAAACTTGTAGTAATTCGTTCATTTTTGACAATTTACTCTAAACATACATCAGTATCTTGTTTGGCAGTGCTCACAATATTTGATATAAAATGAAGAGTGAAAAAAAAGAAACATTTATCATTAGCCACAGGAGCTGCCGATGTATCTGAGATAGTGCTGAAAAGTGGGGGGGGGGGGGGGGGGGGGGGGAATGATGAATTATTTTTTGTCGTTAAGGTAGAAGAATTCCTTATTACACGTAATAACGTGCACAAAAGTTATGAATGAAAGATTTTAAAAATATCTTTACATTTAAGCAAATCTTAATTGCTGTTAACAATACGTTTTAATTTTTATTCATTATTAATCATGCATTATTCGTTCACTATTTTATACGCATAGTTTTTGCAAGAATTACTCCCCGAAAGCTCGTTATGAGTTTCCTAGTATTAATGAATTGAAATTATAAACAGAAAGGTTATTTTGGTTTAAATATGCTAATAATTATATGTACATTTTAGTTATAGTTACCGAGACGTGCAATAGTTGCAGACACCCGTTCAGTCAAGCATATAATCGGCATCGTCACCGTGACAGGTTCAGGATATCAGCACAATACAGCTCTTTTCATTCCATTTTATTTAAACTATAAACTACATATTAAGCACATTTCTGATGCATATTTAGTTTCTGCAATCCGTTTAAACTCAAAATGTAACAATATCCATGTTTGCTTCATTTGCATGTCATATGGTAATTCAACATTTATAATCAATTCAGGTTCTTAAATGCAAATTAGATCTCAAATAAGCACTCAAATAGACCTAAAAATCGAGTAAAAACCTAGTACGATAAGCGCATAGAAAATCTACTGAAATGATGATTTTTTTATGTGTTTGGAATATTTTCTTTCTTTCGCTTTCATTCAATAGGCAGATATATCAATCTCAATTGAATTTCTAAACACATGCATTTTAAGTGTCATTTTAATATATGTATATTTTTCTTTAAATAATGTGTTTTTACAGTGTAATTTTTAAAAACGCCCATTTTTCATGATTGAATGATATCTCATACATTTATAATTTATGAAAACCATACAAGTGTGCTTACATAAATAAACAATTTTTTTTTTATTTCTCCGTGTTATTTTGAATGCATAAAATTTTAGCGGCCGCTTTGATACCCTGCATGAAAATTATCTTGTTATAATTGGTGTTAATAGGTTTATGCTTGAAATCATTTTGAAGCACTGATGAAACTATAAAATGCTAGAAATATCGATATAATTTCTGCGTACGATAAATTTGAATTGCCTTTTAATAAGATATCAGTATGTAAATCAAACGTATGAAGATCAACGAATATTGTGTATTTGTATACATAGAACAGTCTAAAAATTATGTTCAGATGTTTCGGGTTGACCACAAATAAAATTTGGGCCGTCAGTAATAATGAACTGTTTTGAAGTCTTTCTCTCTTATACAAGACCTGCTCTTTTAGATACCAATGTAATAACACACCTGTACGTAAGAGGGCACATTAAGTTCGATAATGAGGGATTTTACTATTGCTGAACAGGAAGATTATTTCACTTTATATGAAGTTGGTTTACACTTAATCTCTGAGAAACTTTGTCCGCGTCTTGTTTGATAATTGCACATTTCACCAAATCCTGTTGGATCAGAGAGAAAAGGTAAACGAGAATGAGCTCATACACCATTTTATAGATTGAGTGATTGTATGATTATTTTTCATCTAGTTCTCTAATGTTCCCATACCGTGTCTTTGAATAGAGAGTCAGTACTAAAACATGGCTGTCTCTGTGTTAACAGTTTCAATTTTCTTGGCTAAATCGTTTGAAATATTGCCCCAAAATGATGCATGCATGCTCAAGAATAAGCCGCGCCAGATTATATAGTATAAAGTTCGAGAATTGCGATTGAGCAAATATTTATGCATTTTAAGTACGTGTAATCGTAAAGAGGCTTTAGAGAAGACTGATTCCACGTGTCGGTCCCGATGTCCATTGCCAGAAAACAATTACGTTGAGTAACTTCATGGATAGGGTTTTCGTCAGAGTATAGCGTAGGGCGAGTTGTAGATTGTCTTATAGTAGAAATGGGAAGCCTCGGCATTTTTTGGATTGAATCTAACTAACCAATGGTTCACTTGTCTGTTGTTTTTTTTCTCTTCTCAATGTCATGGTTGATAATTAGCACCAGAGTAACAGAATATTCAGCAACGATCTATTGGGTTGTATTGTCAACAAAAAGACAATGTTATTGACAACGTCATTTATTACAACTATGAAGAGAAAAGGTGCAAGAATAAGACCCCCGGGAATCCTCAGTTTTCATGTCACTCTATATAGAACATAGCAGAGCCGTTAAGAACCACTCCTTGTTTATTAACAAGACTGAGATTCCAGCTTGCCTCACCTCGTAAAGAAGGCCTTTATGTCACATTCTAGTGAAGGTTTCACTATGATCGTAGAAAACAATCCTAACCTCCTCACGAATATCAAGACCTTTTCCTGTATCATTGATAATATTTATTTCACCTAATCCACTGCGTTCCAGGCGGACGTCACAGTGCCTTTCTATCTCTTACTATTTTGTGCAATATTTTTTGCTTCTACTCAGGTTTTTCCATTTTTCCAAAGATCCAATGTTTACCCTCTCCTCCAGGTGTTTTTTTTTTTTTTTTTTTCTTTATTTTTTGAATTTTATTTTTTGGAGGGGGGAGGGTCTTCTATTCTTCCATGCTTTCATTGACCTTGGGGGTTCCATTTAGAGCTTTCTTCGTGATATTGGAGTTCACTTTCCCCAGTGTATGGACCTATCCCGTTCCATCTGATCTAATGTTTACTAACACAGATTATTGTTTGGTCCTTTTCCATAGGTCTGTGTTGCTGATGGTATTTGAACCCGTAGGGATCCAGGTTAGAATAGGTCCTCGCTATCCCATGCTTGTTAGGAGGTGACTAAATGGGACGGTCCTTCGGATGAGACCGCAAAATCGAGGTCCCGTGTCACAGTAAGTGTGGCACGATAAAGATCCCTCCCTCCTCAAAGGCCGTAAGCGCCGAACATAGGCCTAAATTTTGCAGCCCTTCTCCGGCAATGTTGACGTCTCCAGATGAGTGAAAATTCTCGAGCGGGACAATAAACAATATACAACCAATCAACCTGATGGTATTTGGTCACATTATTCCTAATATAATATCTAGCTGTTAAACCTACTGGTCTGATTGAGTGTTTATAGATACGGTTGGAAATACAATGTTCTATAACTTTACCGGTGATTGATAAAAAAAAGAAATGGGTCTGTAGTTGAATGTGTCGGATCGACTTCCTTCCTTGTGAATAAGATTGGCATTTGCCAAATTCCACGGGCTGAGAATGAAGCAGTTCTTGATGATCTGTTATACAGTTTTTGTAATGGATTACTCAAAATTGTGGAACCTTGTATCAAGATTTAACATGATATCTCTAATTTCCTCTTCTCCAAGGACGAGGTGAGACAATTCTTCAAAGATAGCACATTTGATTGGGAACTTGAAATGTATGCTGACAAATCATCTGTATTGGATTGTTTACAGAAGAAATTATTAAATAGTGTTGCCTATTCCCTATCATTTTCATATATTTATCACAATGTAAGATAGAAGGTATACTGGTTTAGTCAAATTACTGGCAAATTTCCACCATTGTTGAACTTACGAGTGACTTGCACAACTAAATTAAATACAGAGAACGACAATGCATGCGTATTCTGTATCAAGTGTTCTGAATGGTTTTGCGACATTTCAGCGATGAGGATGAGGGTGAGATGGACTATGCTATTTTAAATCCCTTTTCATCAGTTGTGTTCTCGAACCATAGTTTGCGGTGAGCATAAATATTTCAAAGGCGAAATATTAAGATATAACTCATAAAAGTTTATCATTTTATTCGTTTATAATTTTTGACAATTTAAAAGCAACCTCGAAGAAGTGGTGATGCCTTAATCAAACTGGAATCTATATCGTATAATGATGCTAGTGATAACGATAATATTGATATTACGTGTATCGATCTCGTGCTATGCAAGTTTCATTCAAAAGTCTAAGGGAAGTTTGTGTAGCGCGCCCTCTGGTGAGAGATTGTGACAGGCATCACATGTAGCTTTACAGTACGCTGCATTTTTGTTTGAATTATCTTATTCGTTTACCTGTTGTAAAAACTTTTCTAGTTTGTAGCCGACATTCCTTAGTTTATATATTAGTTCATAATCGTATTAAATATTTAGTTTTATCCCCTCGAAGATAGTATAGTTGATTTTCACCTATCGGTTGTAGGTCGGTCATTTGCTCGGTAACGATTGTTGCCATTTACCAATATATGGTACCAGTCGCGGTAGCTCAGTGATAGAGCGTTCGCTTCGTAACCGGAGAGGGCCTCCGTGGCCGAGTGGTGAGAGCATCGGGCTCAAAATCACAAAGCCTCTCACCTATGTCGGCGCGTATTCGAATCTCGGCCGCGGCGTTATGTGAGCAAGTTTGCCAGTTTACTTGCGGAAGGTCGGTGGTCTCTTCCCGGGTACATTGTATCTGGGTTCTCTCCTCCACCAACAAAAACTGGACGCCACCAGATAACTGAAAAATTGTTGAGTGTGATGGAAAGCAATAAATAATCAATCAGTCAATCGTAACCGGACGTCGTGAGTTCTAGCCTAGTTCATACTATGACTGCGTCAAACTTAAGATGTAAACATAAGCTTCTTCGCCAAACGCTCGCCATTTAGAAGTTAGAATCACGGATCGTTCGGATATAGTTTTTAAAACGGAGGTCCCATGTCGCGGCAGCGTTAGCACGTTAAAAAAATTAACCTTCACTGCAATGGCCGTAAGCGCTAAACATGGGTCTAAATTTGTGGTGCTTCACTTATAACTGGTGACGTCTCAGTATGAGTAAATAATTCTCGGCGGGACGTAAAACAACCAACCAATATATGAACTCTGTGCTCGATACATATGGAGTTATCAATGTGGATATGTAGGTTGGAGATGTCAAGAAATCACCTCTGGGTTTTTTTAATAATATGTGTCGTAGTTTCTATTACTAGCATAAATTCGGTCGTAGCTTCTTAGTAAGCATTAAAACTATGAACCATTTACACACCTTCATGTTTTTATATTGAAGCTTGTTTTTTCCTGCATTCAGTCCTTTACTCTTGTTAATTCTGGCAGCGTAAGGGTAATGTTCACAGTTTAGATAATATTCCATTCGCATTGTATTAAATCAATATTCCATGGTATCAAAGCTTTGATCTCTAAATAAAAAAATATTATTTGGATACATATAATTAAGTTTATATCATTTTTTTACTGTAGGCCCGCAGTGAATCATGGTCGTCTTTTTAAGACTACAACATAATTGCATCATAATTACAACATACTGGCGGTCGATAAGAACACTATCATTCAATAAATGGTATACAGCTATGAATCTAGTGGGGGGGGGGGGGGGGGGGGTATAAGAGTTGCATCCCTTCATTTTGATGGCCCAACCGAGCAGCAATTCAGTATTTAAGTAACTAATTGTCGAGATCCGAAATATTTTTAAACGCATCAACAGGTCCAATTTCTATCCAAGCAAAAGTGTATTTTGTTATCCTTTAAAAAAGAAAAAGAAATTTCAGTTAGTGACTGTCAGGCGCCACCGTCTTGGACCAAGCATCTCCATGATCTATTTCAATCTGATTCAAATTAAGTGATTTTCCAATATATTGTAACAGACAGTATATACGGAACTTCTACTGCCTTGCTAATGAGCTAGCTTTTCTAGTGATGTGGAAGAGTCTCCATCATGCTCACGCATATTAAGCAACAGCGAGTGTGGTCGACACCTGCAGGGGTGCCTGCTGCACGTTACAAAATTGTGTCAACGTAGTGACTAGTGTTTGGTAGGCCTGCTTCAGATAATAATAATAATAATGATTGGTTTTTATATAGCGCTTTTTCCAGCATAAGCTGCTCAATGCGCTTCACAATAGAGCCTCTTCAGAGCGCTGGGACTTTGTGTCCATGCACGGACGTGGTTTCGTTCGCAGACGACAGTGGTTGTCGTCTGCAACAGCGGATGCCGTTGCTGAATCAGAGAAAACTCGCGCTAAACTTCGGAACGAAGCTTCCCAGAGCAGGGGCAAGTGTAGCGGACAGTATATAGGATACTTACACTGCCTCGCTAGAGAGATAGATTTTCTAGTGATGGTGTAGAGTTTTCTCTTAATCACGCGAATCAAGCAATGGCGAGCGTGATCAGCCCTTGGATGGGTGACCACTATACGTTGCAAATACATGTATTCAAATATCGGTGCCAAGGTAGACAATTCTGATATCATGTATAGTGTAATAATATGAACTTTACAGTATGGTGCATGTTTCGTCGATGTTGCAACCCCATCCTACCCAATCCACGTGAATTTTCATCATGCACAGTCCTACCTACCGTCGTGAATCCACGGCAGATCTCATCTCATCAGCCGACGACAGATCTTATCTTGGACCCAATATTTAATAAAAGTTTAGATTTCAGCAGTTAACACAAGTGGCTAGTTAAGAAATAAAGTTAAAATAACTTCAACATTTAAAAGAGGGACCAAATAACGTCTTTATACTATCTTTAACCTTGACAGAAAAAAGGAGTGTGTGGAAAATGAAGGAAATTGGCTGACACGAAGTAGTTCTGATCAATGACAAATCGAAGAACTGTATGAAATTATTACGAACAATTTTCGTTTTGTCAATGCATGAGCAATATACCCACTGGCAATTGTAAGTGTTATTATTAGCAACAGACACTTGTAGTATAACATAAAAAAATCAAGACAGAGATAGAAATGTACATCCTTTGTTTGACAAAATTATCGCAAGAACGTTCTGGGGAATAATTACATCCCATCAACATAACGATGTCGTGTTAGTTGTTGTTTTCATATGCAATGACTTCAATCCTAAATTCGGGTGGCATCATGACCAAGCAGTGTTCAAAAGAGACAGTATGTCCGAATGGAAAACTGTTTCAGGTTGATTTTTTTGCATTCTGATAACAGTTAATCAATAACATGGTCTTGCAAGCTATCACAATTCCATTGTGGCGTTACACTGTCTCTCTCGTCCGATACATATTCGAAGGATATTAGAGGTTGTGTAAAAAAAAAAATAAACAGCATGAAACATCGTTTGTATTTTTATTCCGGTCGTTTACAAAAGAATCTAATGATAACATGTTTTGCTTTGGACATTTTAAGTAGTTTGATTATGGATGACAAATATCCCTGGCCTTGTTTGGATCACACAGCTCGTTAGATTCGGCATAAATCGCACTGTGGATCACTGCTTCCTTTAATAGGAATTCAGTAAAATAATGGGCAATGGAAGACAAAATTAGGGTTCTGCTCGTTGGACAATCATGGTTAATAAATTACTTCTAGGAAATAATCAAGTTCTGTACTAAAAGAGTATTAATCAATTTACAAAATAATCAAAGAAATAGAGGAACAGCATTTCTTGGCCAATTCTTGATAGTGCATCTTAAATGGATACTTATTCACAACGTGTGAAGGAAATTCTATGGTTTTTCTGATAAGTCCTTAAGAATGCATACAGATCGGACATTAATCATCTTTTTACATTGAAGTCTAATGAATTATTTAACCGATTTTTTTTTTTACCATTTTCATGTAATCACTTAGTTTGTCTCAACCAGAATCTAATTTCATGCAAGCACTATAAAGTGCATTCAGTGTTTACTATATTAAATCAAAGAATCATGTATTGTGTTCTGATTAACCCACATGTGAAAGAAAATCACAGCAATTCCTTAAAACGATAGATTTCATAAACGGTATACAAGGACACAAATGTTTAGAGGTTTGGGTATTCAGAAGTATACAACATTTGCACCGTCTTCGTTACATTTAAATATCTCACCATACGCTGGATCTTAAACACAACACATTTCCACCATGACTCTTTTTCTTAAACAATTGTAGGAGCATGTTAATGCGGAGATCATATGTTATGAAGATTATTTTCGATCAATGTTATTATACTCAAAAGAAAAGGATCCATCCGTGAATAATTTCTTATCTCTGGTATAATAGATCTGGTGGTGTAACACGTCTGTGTTTAATTAGTTTATTGAATCATTGCGGAACATCTCATTGGTAGAGCACAATTATATAATAATTAAGTAACAATATACTAGGGAGTGTAATCACGTGACATAATTCATGTGACCAGTGCCTTTATCAAACACTTTGCTAAATTACATGTGTTTTTCTATTTCTCACTGGAAAACGTTGTACAAGTTTAAACCTGATACTAGTAATCTCTTTTGGTGTGTATTTGGTGTAAACCAGATTAATAAGAACATGACAGTGCAAAATGATTTCCCACTTCAATTTCGTTGAAATCACTTCTTCTGACATTTTCTTCGAAATATTTATATACAATGTACCGTGTTCAGCTGAAACACTATTGTGTGGTAAGCACGATAACATCAACATTTTTAAAACCCCAAAAATATGATGAAAAATTCTGCACTATGTGGCATGACTCCTTGAAATTAACGAGCTTTGTACATTTAAACAGACATCTCTGTATAGAATGTATCTCTACTTTGCATATACATTTTGTACACATTGAACGACTACATTTCTAAAATAGTTGAAAACAGACATAAGATAAAGGAAATCTACAAAACAGTAAGAAATGCAAAACTCAGCTGTGCTATCTACATTCGTGAAAATGTTTATACTACCACAGTCAAAGCAAGAATGAGCCAGGAGCAATAAGTGCACGAGTCAATGTGTTGCTTCTTCATTATATTTCGTCAAATTATGGTGAATGGTTAAAGAAGGAATATCCCCCTCTTCTCTGATGGTTGAGCGTACATCAGTTGCATAGTGCATCCTTCTAGCTGACATCAAATGTGTGGTACATCACTACACTTGGTGATCTTTTGAACCAGAGGTCTCTAACACCAGTGACCAACCCATGCATGAAATATCATCACTATCAAGAAAAGGCTTCTCAAGATATTGAGCATCTACTACTCATAACCAACCCACACATGAAATATCATTTCAATTGAGAAAAAGGTTCTCAGCAGATTGGGAAGACATCAAGTGTATTGAGTATTACATTGCACCTGATGTTTGATCTTTTGACCTGAAAATTAATGGGGTCATCTACTACCAAAAACCAATCATCCATGTACGAAATATCATTACTATCAAATAAAGGGTTCCAAGATAATGGGCATACACCAACTGTACAGAGTACTGTATTGCACCCGGTGACCTTTGACCTTTTGACCTGATAATTAGTAGGGTTTATCTACTATCAATGACTAACTCTTGTATGGAATATTATCACTATCAAAAAAAGGGTTATCAAAATATTGGGTGGACACCAATTATACAAAGTTCTGCATTGCACTCTGTGACCTTTGACATTTTGACCTGAAAATAAATAGGGGCCATCTACTACCAATGACCAACTCCTGTATGAAATGTCATTATAAAAAGGGTTATCAAAATATTGGGCGGACACCAAATGTACAGTGTAATGCATTGCACTCAATGATCTTTGACCAATCAATAGGGGCCATCTACTACCAATGTCCAACCCATGTATGAAATATCATCACTCAAAAAAAAAGGTTTCAATATATAAGGTGGACACCAAATGTACAGAGTATTGCATGCGGTGACCTTTGACCTTTCAAGAGCGGCTTAACCTTTGACAGTGTATACTCGAAATCAATAGGGGTCGTCTACTCCTTAGGATGTACCAGTGTACCAAATCTGATGTCTTTCAAGCGAAGAATTCTCTAGAGGTTGAGCGGCCAATATCTTCCTATGTCCAGCGTGAATTGACCCTTGATCTTTTGACCTGAAAATCAAAAAGGGTCCTCTTCTACTCAATACTAACTCACATATGAAATATTATTAGGATCAAGTGAATGGTTCTCAAGATATTGAGAGGACAACATGTGGTCTACGACATACCGACCGACAGACAGGTGCAAAGCAATATGTCCTTCTTCTTTGAAGGGGTGGGTGGGTATAAATATAGAACAGCTAACATTTGCTTTGTTTGGAAGTAATTATTTTTTCGTTAACATGACTAACATCTAGAAATAACAAGTCAACATACAATTTTATTTTTATATGCAAAAGTAATTTATTAAGTTTCATTCTATTAAACAAAGTACGTACGTAGAGTTGAATTTTGTAAAATTGTTTTACATAAAAGGAGTTCTTAAATATTCATATAGATGTATTATGATCAGCCATAAAAAAATTATTTGATAAAAAAAAATTCTGATTCTAAATTCATAAATACTTCAAAGCTGATATCAAAAAGATGCTGGGGTTCCTCTGTACACTTTGAAGACGAGGTCTTCCAGCAGACTGTTGGAAATCCCATGGGCGCAAATTATGGCCCTTTATTAGCCAACCTGGTTTTGTATTCTGATAAGGCAAACGTTATTAAAAATCAACTACATGAGAAGAAAAGTTTTGGTGTGACCTTCAACTCCACATTCAGATATATTAATCAACAATATTCATTATATACAATATATTCAAGTGAATTCAAAATAAAATACACCACAAAATCTTCCATATCTATTTTATATTTGGATGTTTTACTGAACTTAGAGACAGACGTTTATGGCAAACTAACAACTCAACTTTATGAAACAGAATGAATTAAGCTTTTCCATCGTCAACTTCCAATATATATGTAGTAATATTCCATTATCACCTGCATATCTTATTTATTTCTTCTAATTGATTCCATACGCGAGACCATGTTCTACGTATGATAAATTTTTAAACCGAAGACAGGCTACTGACAAATAAATTTATGTTACAGGGGTTCAACAGTATCGTTTAAAGTCAACATTTTGCAAAACATATTGTGGTCGTAATAATGATCTTATTTGCATATCCAGCCTGTGTAATGTTGTCTGTCGTGTTCCATACCAACTGTTGGTTCGTTCTTATCATACTGATTTTTACGTCGGATTACTTAGTTTTCTTTATCAAGACAGAGGGTTCACGGCGAGTTTGACTGGTGAAAAGAGTTTGAATTACACCTCCTAAACACCTGTTCTCACCTTTAGTTTTGGCTTGTCCTGTTCTCGATTTTGTATTCTTTAAAGGATTTAGGAGATTGATCACTGTTCTTTTACAGACTGGGTTAATTTCAGTTACATTGGCTATTCATCGCATATATCAATTTTCCAATCATACGTAATTGGATATTCAATTAATAGAGCAAATAACGCAGAAAAACTCGTATTTCAAAACAATACTATAGATTTTTTTTCTATCTTGGCTTACAATAGCATTTTTTATCGGTTGATCGATTGGTTGTTTATGGTTTTACGCCATTTGGCAATATTTCAGCCAAAAGTGGCATTAAAATTGTAAAATAGAACAAACAGCAGTCATACAGCTTATCAAAACAACAATAATAATAATAATAATAATCGATGAATGGAAATTTTAGTTCCGTATTATTATGAATCAGAGAAATCGACGAAAACTGGCTATATGCATTGAATGGTCTGTACCAAATCTCCCTGTGTCTATTTACAGACGCCAGACAGACTGACGGCGCAGACGACGGAGACTTATCATCTCGTCATAATGATCGTGTGATAACGATTTATTACGTTATAAAAACGACTATTTAGCTCTTAATTAAAACTTATTAATAACTCATTACCTTGTTAGAATGGTTTTAAACCTCGAGATAATGACTTGTTTTACGACCTTTTTCATAATTATAACTGTTCGACACGTTATCACAACTTTTCATTTTCTTTTTCAATCCTTTGATTGACCCAAATATAGACTTTCATAAAATAATTACTCATGGAACTCATTTGTCTATGCAGAAACGAACACCTGTAGTTTTGGAAATCTGCAAGCGCTGGATGCATTACTTTCAGCAACATGTATGTACATTGTTTTCAAATGCGATGTCAGTGTTATTTCCTCTATTAAATCGATTGATTGATTGCTTATTTTTTTACGCCATACTCAACAATTTTTCAGTTATCTGGTGGCGTCTAGTTTTTATTGGTGGAGGAGAGAACCCAGATACAATGTACCCGGGAAGAGACCACTGACCTTCCGAAAATAAACTGGCAAACTTTCTCACATATATCGGCGCGAGCGAGCTATTAAATCGAATATCCAATTGCATTTACGTATAACTGATGGCCAATATCACTGACGGTAACACAGTCTGTAAAATGTGGAGGTAACGAATAGATCAATCTGATAAATCCTGTGAATAATACTTATGTAGAAGATATGGAATGTCCCATTCGTGGATTGAACCTTTTTACAAAATATGAACCTGGTTCTAGAAACATTACTTGTTTACTATATCTGAACCTGGTTTTACAATATTTACACTTGTGATATGTTTGGACCTGGTTTTACAATCTTTACACTTGTGATATGTTTGGACCTGGTTTTACAATCTTTACACTTTTGATATGTCTAGACCTGGTTTTACAATCTTTACACTTTTGATATGTCTGGACCTGGTTTTACAATCTTTACACTTTTGATATATCTGGACCTGGTTTTACAATCTTTACACTTTTGATATATCTGGACCTGGTTTTACAATCTTTACACTTGTGATATGTCTGGACCTGGTTTTACAATCTTTACACTTTTGATATGTCTGGACCTGGTTTTACAATCTTTACACTTTTGATATGTCTGGACCTGGTTTTACAATATTTACACTTTTGATATGTCTGGACCTGGTTTTACAATATTTACACTTGTGATATGTCTGGACCTTGTTCTAGACTCTTTGTTTGATTCTACAATATATTTTATTTCACTATATCTACAATATTTCCCTTTTTGCTATATCTGGACTTAGTTCTACAATACATTCTATTTGCTATGTCTACAGTATCTCCTACATTGCTTTATCTAGATCTGGTTCTACAAGTTTTACTTCTTTCTATATCTGGACCTGGTATTACTATATTTATATTTTCCTATATCTGGATCTACAATATATATATATATATATATATATATATATATATATATATATATATTGGTATATCTGGATCTTTCTTCAATACTTATTTAGTTGCAATAAATATCTGGTTCTGCAATATATACTTTTTTGGCCACATTTGGATCTGGCTTTACATTATATATATTACCTGCTTCTTTGATATTTACTTTGTTGTTATATCGCGACCTGACCCTAAAATATTTACATTTTTGATTGATTGATTGATTGATTTTATTTTACGTCCCGTCGAGAATTTTTCACTCATATTGAGACGTCACCAGCTGTAGGTGAAGTACCACAAATTTAGACCTATGCTTAGCGCTCAGGACCGTAGCAGTGAGGGTTCTTTAACGTGCCAACGCCTACCGTGACACGGGACCTCCGTTTTTAAGGTCATATCCGAAATACCCGTGATTCTCACTTCTAAATGCCGAGCGTTTAGCGAAGGAGCAATCACTACCTATTTTTACGTCTTAGGTTTGACGCCATGGCACGAGCGGGGCTCGAACTCACGACCTCCCAGTTACGAAGCGAACGCTCTAACCACTGAGCTACCGCGACCGGTATTTACGTTTTTGTTATTTCTGGACCTGCATCACAATTTCCAAAATAATTTACATCTAAGATTAAAATTTTCTTCTGCAATATATTTTAGTTTTGGTATTGATTAATTTGTAATTTTAAGGTACCCCATTCTGATGAGATATCATAGGTTTTCCAAAAATCTTGTATAATAAGAATTTTTGCATGATAGAAATTTATCTTTTGGATGAGTTTTATTCACTGGGTATAACAAAAATTTTAGTAAACTATTTGATACTGATAACATTTATATTTTCCATAAATAATCAATTCTTTATAATATTAGAAATGCTATCAAGGGAAATAACTCCTTTGCTGATATTTTCTCCCCTATTGTTTATCATACAATAATTAATAATATTACTAATTATAAAGTAGCAGTATTGTTAAACTGTTGATATTGACAATTTGTCATTTTCACAAGTTTCTATGTATTTTAATTCTTTTTAATGAAAAATGTGCGATTTCTGAAGTTGACGTGAACGTCTCGTTATGCATGTCTGACATCTATAAGAAGCGCCAACATACACAAATTTTCATTTGCTATTGATAAAATTAAACTACATTATGTGGAAATTAATACACTTTTTTCTATTTTGAACCATTAACGTTAGAATTACATGTACCATAATGTGAATAAGGAATAAGAACTCTTAATATAGTATAATCTCCAAAAATTTAGTTAACAAGTGTTTAGAACCATATAACAATTTTAATCTTAGTTGTAAGTTCTTTTGTAAAACAAGACCCTAGTTTACAATATATATTTGTTAAAAACTATATCTTGGGCATCCTTCTACAATATGTACCCTTTCAGTACAGCTGGGCCTAATTGTAAAATATTTACCCTGTCAGTACACCTGACCCTGATTATATAATACAGGTATTTAATTTTTCAGTAAATCTGGGCTTGATTGTACAAAATTCACCTTTTCAGACATCTGGGCCTGATTATACAATATTTACCCTATCAGTACATCTGGGCCTGATTGTACAATATTTATCCTATCAATACATCTGTTCTTCATTGTACAATATTTACCCTATTAGTGCATCTGCGCTTCAGTGTACAATATCTATCCTATCAGTACATTTGGGCCTGATTGTACAATATTTACCGTTTCGGTACATTTGGGCCTGCTTATATTTAAAATATTTACCCTCTCAGTAAATATTACAGAACCAGGCCCAGATGCGGTAATTGTGATATAGCGTTAGCTTCGTAACCGGGAGGTCGTGAGTTCGAGCCCCGCTCGTGTCTTGGTCGTTAACATAGGTAGTGATAGGTCCTTCGTCAAAGCCTCGGCGTTTAGAAGTGAGAATCACGAGTCTTTTGGATAAGACCTTTAAAACGGAGGTCCCGTGTCGAGGCAGGTGTTGGCACGTTAGTTAAAGAACCCGCATTGCAAGTCCGTAAGCGTTATACATAGGTGACGTCTGAATATGAGAGAAAATTCTCGACTGTACGTAAAACAAATAAACAACCAGAATATAGTAAAAAGTATACACCAGCCCAGATATTAGTTAAAATGTCAAATATTGTATATTGACATCGTATCTGTTCCTTACTCTACAATAGTTGACCTTTTTACTACATATAGGCGCTACACTACAGTGTGTTTTCTTCCCAAGAATCAGGGCCACAGTCCATAAATGCATATCCTGCGGCAATAAATAGAACAAAGGCTCTGTTTTGTTCGAGTTATTGACAGCATGCATGAAATTCTGTAATTTATTTTCCTCACTGAAATACAATTTCTTTCGGAATCAACATCGCACGAGCCCCCATCTGGTGTTTTATAATACCGTGTATCGATGCAATTTTGCCTTTCTTTAGAAATCTGTCATGCCCCGGGTGTATATAAGCCTGTGCATACCTCAAGGTTCAATAACTCATACATACTAATTAAAAGACCTATAAATTAATTAATTAGTGCACATGCCCAGCAAGAACACATTGAAGTTGAAACATGATAAACTGACATTTGAAATTTCTCAATGTTTCAACCTGAATGCAAAGTAAACACAGCAGATGTGAATTACTCTTCAGAGACCATGATATTATAAACTGTTATCATACCATTAGTTCTAGATACATCTCTCCGAGATATTCCTCTGATATTACTTGTTTCATTTAATGAAAATTATGTGTTATACTTCGTGTACCATATTTCATGTGATTTGAGCGAATAAAATGAACTTGAACTTGAGTGCAAAGTTGACAAGTTGGGTTTCTATTCATATTGATCGGAATACCCTAGACTAGTAAGCCTGATTTACTTCAATTTTGTATCGATATTTTTGGTGAAAGTTGAAACTAGCTGGGACGTAAAAATACCAAAGTTTTGTAAATACCGCGTTGATTGACTCGCACTGATTAACACATTTCGAAACTCTAGTACAGAAATTCCATATGGTATAATTATATTTGATTTTTAAATTGCTATTGATAAAGCCGACATCTTAACAAAGAGGTTTGCGTGAATACTAAAAGAAAGGCCTGACACGTTTGATTGGAATACTTGGTAACACAGCACTGCAAGAACGTACAAACAACAGAACACGAATACTGCATTTAATAAAATATCCCAGTCGATATACTCTCATTAATTACCATATGGAAAGGATGACCCATATTAAGTTTTTCTGACGTTTTCTTCTGCATTGCTGGCTCTGCATCACTGAAATATCCAAGTGTAGCAACACGTGGATGTCACGACAAGCAGTCTTCAAGCTTCTCATTTTACACAGGCATTTTGTGTTCTTTACTAAAGGACAAAATAATATTAAAATTTATTGTATACTTAGTAATAAATACATTTTTAAACAAAACAAACTTTTTTGGCATGCACGATACAAGTTTCGATATCATAACCATATTTTTTTTTCCATCATGGATCCGTAATGACTGCAATGTACATTGGTCCATAATACACCACTAATAAAATTCCACTACAAAATTCTCTGCTCACATGTATTAACTCAAATTTTAGCATTATATACCAGGTATAATCTGAACTTTTAAAGTTTCAGTATGTTTTCATTAAGAAATAAAATTTATTCTTGAACATGCATGGGAGTATGAAATGCAACGCTTCACGCCGGTATACTTTATGACGTATGTTAGCGCTTCATGAAAAGTACGCCGGCTTGAAGCGTTGCTGTTCATGTATTTTCAAAAATGAAATTTACATCTTATATTTACATTCTACTTTCATTTTAATATATTTATCAAGTAGTTATGTATTCATACGTGCATTGTTTATAACTGCAGCGCAATGAAAGGCAAAAATATTGGAAATGCGCTTCAAACAAACCAATATATATCTTTGCACATTTCACAAGACCGGGATTTGTTGTTGTCATGTTAAACTAAATGTATGAGTGAAAACATCGTCGCAATCCCTGACTGAAATGTAAGCTCCTCTCCCTTTTCACCCGTGGCTCTCTGCTTGAAAATGTTCTCATGTCTTAAAAATATGTATGACACAATTCGGCCAATCGCTGAGCTTCAGAGCACGGGTTAGTCAGAGATTTAAACTGTTCATAGAATGTGAGCAAATTACTCTTGACCAATCAGAACGCTCGTTTTTCTACTTCTTTGGTAAACTAAACAAAACGGAACTCGTGTGTATACAGGTATGGCAATTTCGACATTGAACAGTTAACAAATGAACAAACTGATGTGTTGGGGTATATGATTTTGTTGCATTACATATAAGTTTTCTTGGATGCAGTCATTATTGAGTTCAACGCGGCAACGCAAAACCATATCTTCAATTTTAGGCTATGCGTGAATTCTATTGGTCAACGAATTACATCATTCTCGCCATACATATTTATGAGAAAAGAGAAAATATTCACATAGGGAGCCACGGGTGAAAAGAGAGAGGAACGTACATTTCAGCCGTGGCTTGCGACAATGGAGTGAAAAATTCTCTCGAGAGACTTTAAACAATAAACAACCAACTAGTCAACTATATATGAAATAAACAATTTGAAAATCAAATACATCAATATTACTCCAGTATCAACTGGTTAATATGGTATTATGTGATAATGGGTGTGTGCTTTTTATCTTTCTATTATCTATGAGTTCAATTTTTTATGGGTTGAGATCAAATGATTCAATTAGCCAGTTTGTACAACTCTAAGTCTTATAAATCGAATGCAATATGATTTTAATTACATGTGAATTTCAAGGAAAGTGGATAATTTTCATTTAATGCGCACCGGATGGTAATGTCAATTATTAGATATATTTTTTCATAGTCTGTTGTATTTCTTCCTGCTATTCCAATATACTTGTTGTTTTACATGTATATTTGAAAAGGCTAAGATAACGAACAGTCCTTAATTTCGCAATTCCTATAGAAAATACAAATCAGAGAGATGGGCAAACACGGATCCTTGAACATATTAGAGGTGGGTATCAGGTGCCTAGGAGGAGTAACCATCTCCTGTCGACTGTTTACACCCGCCGTCAGCCCTATATCTTAATCATGTAAACGGAATAATCCGCAGTCAGAATCATTGAGCCAAGAACGGCTAACAATTGGTATAAAACACGTCACATAGCATTTAACCTAATGGAAGGTTGTACTGGCAAACTAGATCGTTATAGCGAGCATAGAATTTGCAAAATGCTGACTTTAGACGAGTATGTAGAAATCCCTGTAACATCAACTTGTTTGTCAGTAGTCTGCCTCGATTTAAAAGCTGATCATATACAGAACAAGCTCTTGTGTATCGAATCAGTTGAGAGATGTAAGACATTATATGCAGGTGAAAATGGAATGTTGCTACAAAGATAAGGAAAATTGACGATGGAGAAATTGAAATTATCCCGTTTGCCATAAAGTTGAGTTGTGCCAGTTTGCCGTCAGCATCTATTTTCAATAAAATATCTAAGTACGAAGCAGATATGAAAGAGTCTGTTAGTTTTTATTTCAAGTTCACTGGGATATATCGAATCGACATATAAATGGAAATAATCTATATACGAATTAACTTGTATGTTTGAGCATGTGCAGAATTTAATATAGAAATGGCGTTTGTTTATGTCGAAAACTGACGCTCAAACTGGCCTGCATCTTCGACTCATACAACCATAGCAATTATATTACAGTAATGTCACAGCGTATTTTCAACCATATACGGTAATCATCTTAGCTTACAATCGCTCAGTAACACGCCAGTGAATGGAAAGTCAATACTAATGGACAGTTATAAAGAAAGGGATTTATACCAGGATTGCCCCGTAAAATTGTGGACAAAGCATTTTTAATGAAAAACAACTCGCGCATTAAAAAGGAATAACACATCGACATAATGGCTAACTTCCTTTTTAAACTTATATGACGATGTGAATATCGACAATACTTGTATATTTCTTTTTGAATTTCATTTCGTAGCTCAGTAGATTAACATGTCGACTGATGATTTGTAGCTTGTGTGTTTGAGTCTGGCAGGGTTTTAATTTTTTTAAACCCCAGATTAGTTTTTTTGACTGCCGTTTTTTTAAAGCTAAATGAGGCAAATTTAAAGCTCAGAATATTATTGTACATATCCTCCACTTTCCATCCATATCAGATTTCTCTGTTGTGTTTTTCATCCTTAAGCTGGTTTAACATGTCTACGATTTTAAGGAACAATGAGCACGTGTGTGTGAATCTTTTCTCGTCTACATTTACAATCACGTAACTGTTGCACGTACAACTGACAATTAAAATAGGCTTTAAACTAAATACTTTTGTGCTCAATCTAATTAAAATTAAGTCCTTTGATCCCCTCAGGCATTTTCTACCCGGTTTGAATAGCGAATGTATTAGTGGAGCAAATTATCTAATCTTAATTAGATTGGTTCGTGCTTTTTATGACCTTGACCACGAGTGTACATGACCTTAGAAAGATATTATCTCTCTTTATAACATTCTATAGTGTTTTAACAAGATATTGATATACTACGAACGCTAAGGCTAAGACGAAAAGAGAATGTACGACTTAACTCAATTATCTATATGTTTCTCAAGCTGTAATATAATAATAAGTGAAAAATATATGCATCGATTTTAAGACATGTGTCAGGTGCAGAGCTGTAACTCTTGTGATGATGGAAGTCAAATCTAATCTTATTTGTCAATCAAGAAGCTATCCAGCAAGTCTTCACACAAAGGTCTTATGAAACTGGGTCAACCGTCAGCAATTCCAAAGCCTAGTTTTGCAGACAGAGAGAAAACCTTTAGTCCCCTTTGGTTTCATCCGGATCTTTCCGGTCACTTCCTCTTTAATTATTACATCTTTGGCAGAAGGAAACACAGTTCACTTGAAATCTTCAATATGGGTAAGGATAAAGGCCCATGGGCCACAATACTCACCTGAAACACCTTCAATTTGATGTTACAGGTACATGTGTCTTGGAATGCATCAAGAATCGATATAGGGCAACTACGTATTTCATGCAAGATAATTGTGCTAACATTATTAGAGAATTATAGTGATGACTTGCTGAAAGGTAAGTAGATTCCGGGGCCACGATTCAAACAAACAATACTCAATCTTATATCCCATGTTTTATACCAAGTTTGATTTAAATTGGACCAGTGGTTCAGAAGAAAAGCAAGACAGATTGATGATGGATACGCCTTCAGTACAGGCAAGCTATATGATATTGATTAAATAGGAAGAACAATTGTAAAGAGAGACCTGTGGTAACAGATATACATTTGTTTGAGTCGCACGTCACTGGTTCCTGCCAACATTTGATACAACAACCTGAAATGACGGCTTCTTAAAGGAACCAAAAGACAATAACACAGAATGAAGACACATAGTTTTTGTACCATATTAAAATCGGTGAAAAATCTTTCTGCGTCTCTTGACAGATGGCAACAAGAAATGATTGAGCATGTTATAGGAAAATCAATTTCATTGCTTCACTAATAACTACGAACACTTTTACAGACATCAAGATTTGGTTAAAACTAGTCAGATATATGCAAGAAGTGTACGTCAATTTAAAGCTTTTATTCATATATATACAATATATTTCTCACCTCGTTTAAAATGACTACCATTTTGGTATATTAAACATCTCGAGACCTTTATGCAAGATATCATTCTTGAAAATCGAAAAAAAGATATGACTTACATTTTGTGCAAAGGTCGTCGCGGTAGCTCAGTGGTAGAGAGTTCGCTTCGTAACCGGGGAGTCGTGAGTTTGAGTCCCACTCGTGTCATGGCCGCGTCAAACCTAAGACTAAAAATAGGTAGTGATTCCTCCTTAGCAAAACACTTGGCATTTAGATGAGACCTTGAGAATCACAGGTCTTTTTGCCCAGTGGAGATCCGGGTTAGAATATTTCTCAGTACTCCTTGCGACTAAATGGGGCGGTCCTTCGGATGAGACTGCAAAAACTGAGGTCCCGTGTCACAGCAGGTGTGGCATGATAAAAATCCCTCCCTGATCAAAGGCCCTAATTGGCCTGGATTTTGCAGCTCTTCACCGGCAATGGTGACGTCTCCATATGAGTAAAAAATTTCGAGCAAACAATATTAAACGATATCAACCAACCACGCGTTTTTCGGATTGGACCTTAAAAACGGAGATCCTGTGTTGGTACGTTAAAGAACCCCCAAAGCTAGCTACGGTCGGAAGCGCTAAAATTAATTCTAAATATATATGGTACTTCACCTACAACTGGTGACGTCTCAGTATGATTGATTGATTGATTATATATTGTTTAACGTCCCGCTCGAGAATCTTTCACTCATATGGAGACGTCACCATTGCCGGTGAAGGGCTGCAAATTCAAGATTATGCTCGGCGCTTATGGCCTTTGAGCAGGGAGGGATCTTTAACGTGCCACACCTGCTGTGACACGGGGCCTCAGTTTTTGCGGTCTCACCCGAAGGACCGCCCCATTTAGTCGCCTCTTACGACAGGCAAGGGGTACTGAGGATCTATTCTATCAACCCGGATCCCCACGGGACGTCTCAGTAGGAGTGAAAAATTCTCGAAGGGGCGTAAAACAAACAAGATCGAATCAACGAATACGCAAATATACCAAAGAACGACCAGATGACTCCAGTACAACCCCGCCGTAACTCTGCTTCTCTGCTGTGACGAGATAACTACTTGGAGTGATATGTTTATTCTCAGTTAACAAAGTCCCTGAAACAATGAGTTTTATCCTTAAACAACATGTCAGACGAGATTTAGAATTCTCTATTGACCTTGGGAGAAGATTGTCACATCAATTTTACATATTGTCCAAGTAACCATCAGATCATAACACATTACAGAGAACTTTTGTGTCTCAATGTTTGTTTGGATGGGAATGTTTGGCTTTCCCTAGAATGGCTTTGACATAGTCCAAATGACCTTGTGAATCTCAGGACGCATCATCTTGTCAATAACAACCTCTTTGGACATGATCCAATGACCCGTGGATAGGAACAGGACACATACACAAGGCATAAACACCCACCAAATCTTTCATGTGAATGGTTCGATTACTTTGAGAATCTCGTGTTTATTTGTTGTTTGACTCCTATTCGAGAATTTTTCACTATTAAAGGGACGTTACCCGAGCTGTAGATGAGGTGCCACAAATTTGACGCTCAGGACCGCTGCAGTACTTGAATTCTTTATTGTGTCAACGCTTACCGTGAAACAGGTCAAGGTCATATTGAAAGACCCGTGACATTCGCTTCTAATGGCGGGCGTTTGCTGAAGAAACAGTCACAAAGCATGTTAAAGTCACATAAATAGCGGCTGCCAGGATCAAAAATCGAACCCGGACCTTCTGAAGATATCACGATAACTATTAAACTACTGACCGGTCGCGGTAGCTCAGTGGTAGAGCGTTCGCTTCGTAACCGGGAGGTCGTGAGTTCGAGACCCACTCCACAAATCTAGGACGAAAAAACATAGAAAGTGATTGCTCCTTCGCTAAACGCTCGGCATTTAGAAGTGAAACAGGTATTTCGGATATGACCTTAGCAACGTAGGTCCCGTGTCGTGGCAAGCACTGGGACGTTAAAGAACCCTCACTGCTACGGCCCTGAGCGCTAAGCATAGATCTAAATTTGTGGTACTTCACCTACAACTGGTGACTTTTCAATATGAGTAAAGAATTCTCGACGGGACGTAAAACAAACAAGCAAACAACTAAACTACTGCAAAAGTCACCTGGAGTTATCAACAACTGAGAATAGTAACGTCATTTTAACGTCAATGAAACAAAAAATTTACATAGAACCGACAAGGATATCAAAAGACTCCAGCAATCTCCTTCATGTTTCCGAACCATGGGGTATATCCATATCTGGTGCACTAAACATCGGGATTAACGACCACCACCATGTTTATACAGTCCACGGAAATTTAAAACTTAGTACAAATTGTCACGTGAACATCAAAAACTGTAACTTCCGTTACTTAGATGAAGACAAATTCCAGCAGGATATTCATTTCTGCGACTGAGAAAACATCAAAATCATAGATGATGTAATCTAATCGCGACCACTTTCACAGAAAAGCGCCATCATCCTTCAAAAAGTGAGAGGAAACCATATATTCCAAATTAGTGTCCTTAGTATCCTTGCTTGTCGTAAGAGGCGACTAAATGGGGCGGTCCTTCAGAGGAGACCGCAAAATCCGAGGCCCCGTGTCACAGCAGGTGTGGCATGATAAAGATCCCTCCCTGCTCAAAGGCCCTAAGCGCCGAACATTGGTCTAAATTTTGCAGCCCTTAATCGGCAATGGCGACGTCTATACGTCTATACGAGTGAAAACTTCCGATTTCGAAAAAGTACATAAATCCGGGAAAATGCTTTCATGTCCTCTATATGTCGCGTATTTAAGGATCTATAAATTAGACAGAATAAAAGCAGGCCTTTGTAACTTTACCAAACAATAAGGATGCAACTTCCCTTTCCAAACTATAACAAATATGTTAAGGTGTCCTCCCCTGGGACCTAGCTTAGGGGTCACAATCTCTTGTTTTTTTGGCCATTGTATGTATTTTATTGTTTGTTGTTTTCCGCCACACTCAACAATTTTTCAATTACCTGGTGGCGTCCAGTTTTTTATTGGTGGAGGAGAGAACCCAGATACAATGTACCCAGAAAAGACCGCCGACCTTCCGAAAGTAAACTGACTTCCTCACATATATCAGTGCGAGCGAGAATCGAACCCGTGCCGACTAGAGGTGATAGGCCTTGTGATTTTGAACGCGATGCTCTAACCACTAAGTCACGGAGGCCCCCGTATGTATTTTAAAACCATTATAATCTATTATGAAAAATATTAAGCAAGCACCTATGGATACTCCCTTTCCCTGGCTTTGTCATTTTCTGACCCTCCATGCCGATTGTGACAGTATGCTGTTTGTAGTTTCAAATTTTATTGCTTTAATTTGGCTGCCACATTAAGAAAAAAATATGAACCTGTGAAAATCTCTTGAATCCTATATGGAATATAAATTAGAGATTTAGGTAAACACAGATCTCCTGAATATGCCAGAGGTGTGATCAGGTGGCTAGGAGGAGTAAGCATCCCTTGTCGAGCGGTCACACTCGCCATGATCCCTATATCTTGATCAGATAAACAGACTTATCCGTAGTCAGAATCATTGAGCCAAGAACAGCCCAACAATTTCCCCAAACAAACCTTATTTTAATTCAAACTTGCTTTTAATCGAACAAGATATTTTTAAGATAATTGAATTTGAATTTAGTTCTACGCCTGGTATACATTTCGGTATCACATAGAATTTTAAAGCCAATGAATATGATGTATATAAAAGGTTTGCCTCATTTGGGATCAATTTATCTAAACTGAAAGTTCGTACATTTACCGGTATCCTGTGGATTAGTGTTGAAACAGCGGGGGACGATTCAACAGACGATTAAAGCCGAACCAATGAAAACTAAGGTAAAGGTTTAGTAAGAGGAATTAACAGATTTATTTCATAATATATGAAATAGCTAACAGGATAACATAGAATTTATTTTTGAATGGAATTAAATGATCATCTCATTATTAACCTAAATAGTAAGATATCAGTTTTTAGATTAGAAATAAACTGCCGAAAGTCCTCGCCTGGAGTGCTGCGGTCACTAAGTCTCTGTTAGTTAAAAAATAATAAATCAAACACAAGATACTTAACTCGTTGATTTAACAAGATCATGAATTATCTTTGTTTTATACATGCCACACCCCCTGTTGTAAGTAGGTGTACCCATGTACACTGTATTATATATAGAGACATGTACATTAAAGACGTTTTGCCACGATATATATATATATATATATATATATATATATATATATATATATATCCTTTGTGCTCTTTCCATTCTCTATCCATAGGTGTCGCTGCTTGCTACATGCAATACTTCTGTCATTGCCAATTTTACAAGAATTTTGTAAAACACTTTGTAAATGTTATACAAACATTTAACTTAGTTTAATCAATTCATGATGCAGAATTTTAAGATAAAAATTGTTTTGCCACTTGTAAACAAATTCCTAAAATTTTGATTTTGATGAAAGTAAAGCCTATTTTCCCGGTCTTTGTGTTATTTTAGCTACTTCTTAAATTCCGTTCCGTTTTCCGTTCCGCGTTTTAGCAACACCCCTCCAGAAAGCCATCCAGACTGATATCATATCATTTCTGTACGTTCAATCGAGAGGTCACCTTCATATATCCATATACACTGTATTATATATAGAGACATGTACATTAAAGACGTTTTGCCACGATATATATATATATATATATATATATATATATATATATATATCCTTTGTGCTCTTTCCATTCTCTATCCATAGGTGTCGCTGCTTGCTACATGCAATACTTCTGTCATTGCCAATTTTACAAGAATTTTGTAAAACACTTTGTAAATGTTATACAAACATTTAACTTAGTTTAATCAATTCATGATGCAGAATTTTAAGATAAAAATTGTTTTGCCACTTGTAAACAAATTCCTAAAATTTTGATTTTGATGAAAGTAAAGCCTATTTTCCCGGTCTTTGTGTTATTTTAGCTACTTCTTAAATTCCGTTCCGTTTTCCGTTCCGCGTTTTAGCAACACCCCTCCAGAAAGCCATCCAGACTGATATCATATCATTTCTGTACGTTCAATCGAGAGGTCACCTTCATATATCCATATACACAAAATGAAAATGGGACTTTCAGATCGCCTCTATTATTGACAGTTTGTTTTAACAATTACTTTTATAGCAGAGGTAATGGATCTGGCTATCAATTTGTTTTTCCGAATCCATAAAGCTGGTGATGTCTCTACAACAACAAAAATTAGAAAAACGAGTGAACAAATAACATCAACATATGTCTCAGTTAATTTGTAATTCCTGAAGTAACAAGTCAATTAATTGCAAATGAAATTATATAAATAGCATAATCAATTAATGATTGATCTGTATTTTTTCTAGAATTGACAATTAACAATATGTGACATTGTGCATTTCAACATATCAATTTCTTTGTTACATTTATTGAGGCATGTGAACTATAGGACTGCATCTATTTCACCAATTGTCAGCAAAATGTATCTATCTAATAACAACTTCATTACAGTCAATCAGGATTTTGGGCAAAACATTCTTGTGAGACGCTTTAAATGGTCGAACTGACAAATAATTAAAAAACATGGATGGAATTTACGAAAAGCTTTCGGCTGACCGTATCAGTTCATCGAGCAGTTCTGTTGCATGAAGTCGGGGCCTTTTTAAAAAAAAATTGTACATCTATTTAGTTTCAGTCTTACTTTTTAAGTCGAAAGCAATGTGTTACTTGTGAAAGGATCAACAGGTGTTTCTCAGGGGTCAATTTTAGCCGTTACTTTTTATGTCCCGTAATAGGAGATTCATGGGTAGATAGTTTTAGGTTTGTCTGTTTGTTTGTCCACAAACTTAAACATTGGTCATGAATTTTGGATGGATGGTGCTAGGACGTTTAAATTTCACATGTGTAATCCTTGTGACAAAACCTTTCTTTCCGATATACCAGAATTTTTTACTTCATTAACTTGACCTTGGAATATGATCCACTTAAAAAAACTTCAAGTTTGGCCACTACTTTTGAATGCTTTGGTATTGCACATGTGTATTCCTTGTGACAATAATCTAATTTGGGCACAGTGATCACACACTCACAAACACATACCACAATCACACACACACACACCACAATCACACACACACACACACACACACACACACACACACACACCACACCACACACTCACAAAACACACCACACACTCACAACACACACACATACCACACACACACACACACACAACCATATCACACACATACACTCACACACACTCAAAACACACACACAACACACTCACACCACACACTCACATCACACACACACTCACAGCACACACACAACACACACTCACAACACACACAAGACACACACACTCACAACACACATACACCACACACACTCTCAACACAAATACACACACAACATACACACAAACTCTTTTATATATACAATTATTCAAACTCTCTAAGCACTCCACTGTTATAAATGTATACAGACTATACTTCCCAAGATCTGTTGACGTGAATGAAGGAAAAACTCCATGAAGACCTCGAGCTTAGTACAGAATGAATACAGCAAAACATTGTTTACATCTATTGGTATACTGTATTGTGACTTTGAAAATCACTCTTGACGTATCCAAGTCGAATTGTAACGCATGCAAATTTATTGGGAGTTACTATTCATGGTATTTTATCAAAAAAGTTTTAATTATATAATAAAATGCTCATTTCTAGTCATGTGCTATCAAACGTACTATATTTACAACGAGCGAAAACTGAAAAGCGCCTTCATGGAACACATGATCTAATAGTATTAGGATCAGCACCTAGATAGGGTTTGTCCAGTAATGTTATCTCGGGAAACATTCTTGACAAAATGTTTAATGAAAAGTGTTTTTCTGTGCCAAGGTATTGTGTTATTTTTTTATATGTAAATTTGTATTCACGCATTGTGCGTGTTATCACCAATTCCGTGATTATATGCACGACCACAATGCACCTAACATTTTCCCCGATAGTGTTCCTCGGTAAATAAAGGTCGTTTTCATTATTACCTGTGTCATTTTGATCGTTTCTTTTCCTGATGCCCTTGACATTACTTAACCTCAAATTAGGGTTAGGACACAATATAAATTATGTGAACATTTTATCTCTGTGACAGCATTATGAGAATGTAAGAAAGAAAACCTTGAAATAACCACAACTTTCTCAAATCTTCAAACAGTACAACCTGTACTCCGATTTTCAAAAATATCCACAGAATGGAAGGGGCATCAATTCCTGGTGTCGGCGAAAATGACTTCAATTAAATCACAGGGGATCGAGAAATCATGGTAATACCAGTCACACCCATTGTGTGCTGGAGGCATGAAAAGAAACTGGTGTGTAACGTTTATGCCAGTATGACATCAAGACAAAAGGCGCTCAAATTCTTTTACGTCTCAGATACTACAATAAGAACACCTTACACTGCATTAAATAGTCTCTAAACTTCTGTCGGAGTTGCTCACAAACCACGAGGCCACGACGGGGAGTTGAGAGGAAGTCTAGAGTGAGACCGTAAGTATCATAAAGTAGCCATGCCTGTCTGGTGTAAACGCATGCAGCGGCACTTACTAAGTGTCGTATTGTTGAAAATAATACCGAAGGCTTCCGAGGCAACAACCGTTGGTCCTCGACTTTGGAACGATTTACCTCTAGAGATAAAACAGTCGAAATCACTGAACAGTTTTAAGGCGAAATTGAAAACTCGTTTATTTAGAAATTTTTAATATACAATTAAAAAAAATTTAGTATCGTACTAGACATTGACTCAGTTTTGTAGAATGTATGTACTTGTATGTTTTATTTACTTACCTATCTTATGCTTCTACTATTACCTTTTATGCATATCATCTCTTTTACTATTTTATTGTACAACGCCAGTGAATACATGTATGTAAAATTGGGCGTTTTAATCAAATAAATTAGTTTCAGTTTCAATTAGTTTTCAACAACTTACAAATGACGACCAGTATCTCCAAAATATCCTTAAAATGATGCATATTTAAAACATATTTTCTCATTAAAGGAATACACAAGACTATTTTTCTTTTTCAGTTTATTATGAATTCAGTCGATCTGCAATTGCAGTTAAAAACATCGTTCATAAACACAGGAACTATGACCAATTTGTCACCAAATGTATTTCGTATTACATTAAAGAAGTAGGACTTTCGGCAACGATACAAGCGTAGCCCTTGTGTACAGATGTATACATACAATACAAATATTTCGTAACATCGTTTTTCAAAGTGGAGAAAAAAAGGGGGGGCAGCCAGAGATTTGCATTTTTCTGAAAATTCTTGGGAAAAAAATTCAATGAATTTTAACTTTAGTATGTAATTTTAACGGAATTTGTATGTAAAAATAACGGGGAAAATACATTATCAAAATAGAGGGAGGTGCACTGCTAATGTGCATGTAGTTGACAGGTAGCCATGTTGTATCCAAATGAAAATATCGGTCATCAGAACGCATTAAATTTAAACAGTACATATACCATCAACTGACATAGAACAGGAAAATATACTTCAAACAATTCTTCTGTTTTTACTTTGCTTAATCCACATTATTTCCTAATATGTCAGACACTGCAAAACATGTTTGAACTAGATCCGTATATCGAGGTCAAGGTGAAATGTAATTACCCGTTCAGCGGTTCTCAGCCTCCGACACCCCCCTTTGTGCGGTTGGTGGGGGATATTTATTTTCTCAAAGCTTGTCATACCTGTATTTGATGGACTTTAATTAATGTATATTAAACATAAAATTGTTATTGATTAATGGTCCCCGCTTTATCCCTTGGATTTAATGACACGTAAGCTTGTCGTCGGCTCTAATCATTCCTTTGATATGCAAAAGCAAGATTTTTTTTTTTTTTTACAGGTCGCCGACGGTCGTTTGATCACAATTTCTACGTTATTCTAGTTAACGAAGAATAATGTTAGAAATTAAGATGACGTACATAATCACGTGGTTTTATTTCAATTACTTTAGGTATATACAATGACATATTTCCTTTCCTGCTGCGGGCGAAGAGCTGCGTCGGATCACCGTGATAAACGTCGATTGCGACCCACCGACTTTATCTACATGTATAATTTGACAACACCAAAAATAACGTATTTAACACATTTTTACAACGGCTTCCTAAAATTATCGAAGAAAATGAATCGTTTGCCATTCCATCGTTAACACGTTCGCTTTGTGCGTTTTTATTTTTCTTAAATTCTGGATGTCCGTTCAAAAGAAACGTGAAACTTATCAAAAACACAAAATAGGTTACAGTATATGGCAGTACAAATAAGTGATCGACCAGCGATCTCATCTCCTGTGTAGTAAAAAAATATTGATCAATTGAAAAAGATCTAATATTGCACAAACTAATATGGAGGTGCTAAAGTAAATGTGTTAAGTATACCAAACAATGTTTAAAGTTACCGTATCTTAAAAAGAACAAATTCATTCATCCGTATCAGTCAAATCTTAAATACATGACCAGTCTTCATGACCAGAAACTGAGAATAGAAGAAAGTCAAAATTTTGAATGATTCATCTAGCACAGTTTAATATTTTATCTGTTTATGACAATTATTTCAAGTTGAATTCGAAATTTCGACTCAAGTCTCTTCAAAGTTTATGGCCTTGGGGCCAAAAACGTGTAAATACGTAAGTCTAAGGCCTCGTTTCTGACAGGACGCTTCGTGACCGTAATGCACATTGCATTATTGAAGAAAGTGCATCATCTCTAAATTTTAAAAACACATAGGAGAGCTTATATATTTTGGGGGGAATGCCGTTCATGAATTCAACGACACCATCTCGTCATATTAATTAAGCATATAAGAAAATATATCAACGGATGTTTGTGGTATTACACTGTAATATTTAACACTTATTCAGAGGATGTAAATACAAAAATTACAACCCGAAAACTTTTTTTTTGTATTTGCACCCATCTGAAAAAAAAAATCAAAACTTACATTATGACAATGGAATAAAACTTAGAAAGTACATATAAAATTTTTAGAACAACACATAAATGTGACCAAGTGATAATACAACAGTCGAAAGACATGATCTAATCTCTAATATCGGAGGTAGAAATGTGGGAAGGACTACATTACTACACACATTCACCTGTGTACAGGTCCTAAATCTCTGTGCGTATATTTTCATGACCAAATATAGACAATATGAAAATAAATGCAACATGACATGTTTAAACTCCATGAAACGTATGCAGTGTAGAAAGGATACCATTTAAAATGATCGCTTGCCATTTTTATTGTCACTTCAGTTTGAAAATTTCTTCTAAATAACAAAACATGAAACGTCCAGTCTTGAACTCAGAGCCCTCTTTTCTCCATTGCGTAGTGTTGCACACTTTCATTCTTTTCCTCTTTCATACTACTACACTTTGTCCCCATTAGCGTTGTTCTTGTCAACTTGTCCTGAGAGATATAGTTTTGCCTGAGAAAATGAAAGCAATTCTCGTAGTACAATGCTATTACACATTCGGATTTTATCGCACAAGGGTTCGTTAACTTCTTCATCCAACATATCATAGTATCCGTTTCATGTGCAAGTCCGCTTTGTCTCTAATAAGCACAAGGTGGCTGTTCTACGGGTGTGAGCTGACCAAACCGAACATTGCTAATGGACCGGAAGGAGAAAATTGCAGGGTCCGACAAACATTTTGAAGTCACCGCATTACTTCCACTAACAGTCTGAAAAACAACAAAATATCATTAGTATGTATTTGGCATTTTGAAAATCATATCAATTACGATGATAAAATACAAATAATTACGATAAGATAAAATAATTAACATGGGTTGATTTTTATTTGTATGTAGTTTTATGTCCTAAATTGAGAATGTTTCATCATTTCATGTAGAAACTCCGCGAGCTTTCGGGGGGGGGGGGGGGGGGGGGGGGGGTTGTACAACTCATTTGGATGGTTTTTTCTCACCCCCCTTTCCAATATTATAAAAAAAGATATCTAAGAACTTTGAAATGATTGCATGCTTGTCAAAAAGTTACACAAGGGGCCAACCTACATAGCAGATTGAATTTCTGTCCTGCACGAAAAAAAAATTAGGGTCGTAATTTGAAGATTATAATCGCTTTAAACTCTCCCCGTGGGGATCCGGGCTAGAATAGGTCCTCAGAATCCCTTGCTTGTCGTAAGAGGCGATTAAATGGGGCGGTCCTTCAGATGAGACCGCAAAAACCGAGGTTCCGTGTCACAGTAGGTGTGGCACGTTAAAGTTCCCTCCCTGCTCAAAGGCCATAAGCGCCGAGCATAGGTCTAAATTTTGCAGCCCTTCACAGCCAATAGTGACGTCTCCATATGAGTGAAAGATTCTCGAAAGGGACGTTAACCAATATACAATCAATCAATCAATCAATCGTGTTTAACTCGGAGAAAAATGCATAAAATTGTTATTATCTATAGAAAAAGACTTGTACGAGTCATTTGGGCTCAATTAAATTCATCGAAAAAAATGAACAAAATGACCTTTACTATTTCTTTAATTAAACCACATTAGAACGATATCAACATTTGGATTAACATAACTCGACATCAATCGATTGGTTATGTCAAATCCTTCTCTGGAGAGTCGCATAAAGGACAAAAGATTTTAATTGATTTCTTTCGTTGTTTTATCACAAATATTGAGGCTCCACATTGGTATCGATAACACGTGATGAAAACTGGCTGACGAAGCTACCCATAGGGAATCCTCTTCCAATGTCTGTCATATTACCAGATAAAATATATACATGCATTCTAAGATGTCATGTATTTGAAATTCATTTAGCAAGGTAACCTCACCAATGTGCAAACATATCTCTGGGATTCTTAGGTTTTTATGCAACTTAATTTTTATTAATTGAGTGAAGATGCACGTCCTTATCGTGGAAATGGGAAGGCGGCGATTAACGCCTCGAACAAAAAATATAATGCGACCCAACTTAATGAAACTTTCCAAAGAGCCAGAAAAACCATGTTTTGCTTTCCTTGCATCAACAACAGGCAAACATCTGCCAAGATTATAAATGTATTTTACAACAACAAAATTACAAGAAATAATCGTGAGAAAGTTGTCGCAAGTTGGGGGCCAAAAATGTGCTAAAATAGCAGGAGCTGGCGCTGATTGGCGCGCGACCCTTCTTGAACGTTTTCCGAATCTTCTACTAGATCAATCTTCCCTCCTCTTTAACTTGCAGCGTGCACGGTGTAAAATTGCGACATGCCCTTAGGGAGAGATCTTTTGAGTTATTTTCTCTCCATTTGCATGTTTTGGAATAATTTTGGCTTATCCAGACTGTGGTTAATATCGTATCAAATAGATAATTCTGTCCTTCAGGTAACGAAGTAGTAGAAAATCACGAACAAAATTCTCATTAAATTATTTCGAGACGAGAAAATTTCGATTGAAACATAAATGAACAATAAAATCTATGAAAAGTACATTATCAATGCATTTCGCATGTTTCAAGAGCGTTTCCTCGGAAATTACGTGACCGGCAAACCACAATCATTAAACGTAGAAATGTACATTAATGGAGACTGACTACTGGTGTTGATATGACCCCGATGCACTGACATATTTCATGTCGATCACTGAAAGAACCATCTGTCGGGCGGGTATTACATAAAATGTAAATAAACGTCCAACGCTCGCTGATGTTTGGAAAGCACCTGTAATTCTGTACAATGATATTGCTGAAATATTGCAGAGAAATGTACGAACACCTATAATTAAAGTACAATGCAGAAAAAAATCTTTCAAAGTCATTCGCGTGTCTCTTTTCAATGCTCTTTGATACAGAGTCAGTCATTAAAATTCATGGAAATGTCTTCTTGAGAGGGGAAAATTCTCCAATTGTTGAGCGGACAATTGTAATTAGTATCTGACGACATTGTAACACTGGTACCAGGCGCGACCGCCATTTCATCTCTTTATTTGACCGATAAATGCCTCGGAGAAGCACGAGTGATAAATTCATGGTTTTGTGATATAAAAAGGTGAAATAACGTTACTCGTATTGTTACCCGTAATTAACAATCATCTACAGTAAACCCTCAATCGATTACCCGGAAACCAATCAAAAAACATAAAAGCAAAAAATCATAATTTATTCTTCATAATTCAGAGTTTCTCAATGCCAGGGACAGTAAATGTGTTGCCTATCTAAGAATCTCCCACTACAACCGCGGCCAAACGTCCGGGACCTTCCATTTTAACATCCGGTCAACAGACGGTTGTTCGTGACTGTGCTCGGTTAGACCTTCATCACGGAGCATAAAATGGGTCCTCTTCATGCCTTACTCAGTTCAAGGTTACTATGGCTATTGTAATTAACACCCATTATTGTTTGTAATTTGCTTCGTGAAAAGAACAGTTAAAGTAAAACTAAACACAGAACGGGACAATATTGAATACTATTTGATATTAAATCCGTTTCGCATACGAGATTTCAGTTTTGTAAAAGCAAACCTGTATTTATTTACACAATATACCTTTCCTTGCGCTCAGCAATGAAGAAAAAAGAGCAAAGCGCGGACATTTTTTTCTTTTTCGTTAAACGCACAACCCATTTACTTCAGCTGAGGAAGAAGTACATTTCTTGACGTGATTCCGACATATTCGCCTTTGTTTGCGTGTACCATCCCTGTGTTCATACCCTATCATAGTTTAATTAAGCTTATTTGGTAGATAACGACAGTTGTATTTCGGAATGCCTTGAGATAGCCTTCCCGTTCCCTGTCCAATTACAGACCATTTACGGAGAATATCTAACTCGACGTGCAATGCAGCATGGCGCTCCTCATAACTTAATCAGGGAAGCCAGATAAAACCTCCTTAACAGATCGTGGTCATTGTATCAGCTCCGTCTGCCAGCACTCCGTGCGGACCCCGGAAACTAAGTGGACATTGTAATAGTCAAATAAAATCACGCCAGCGTGTTGTCGGACTTCACATGGGACTTCTCACGGCAGCGAACAGGACACAATTTTAATAATAGTCAAGATATTTAATGTTGTGGGGGAAACTCGAAGTCATTGAAATGTACACGTATATCATTTTTTCCCAACAGATTTCCTAGTTCGTACATATTTGGTTGATGATTAATGAAGGCAAACCAGTAATTGTCAAATTGATTGAAAATATAGTTGAAACTTTCAGGAAACAAAATGCATCTAGTTCATTATTCATACATTGGTACAACACTGATGTTGTTTATTTACTTTTATATACACCCCTTTTGCAAATCGTATGTATTTGATTTCCCGTATTCTATATCAACATGTGGTTTGTAGTTTTATTGTAATCTTCCTGAAGCTTCTTTCGTCATGTTATGCACTCTAGGCCCAAAATTGAAAAAAAAAAATTATAATATACTAGAATGCTACCAATATCCTTTAACTATGTAACGACATAATTTTAGTATAAATGATATACGCTGTAAAGCTTACTTATAAATATGTATTGTTCCACGGGAGGCAGTTTAATAGGTTTTACAGCAAACAACATAGAATTAGTCTATTTCCGAGAACAGCGTGACCTTCGACAGACTTTCAAAAGAATATTTTAACCCAACTGCACAGTTGAGCTGTCAATTTGAAAAGCGGTCGGCGCACACATATATCAATAAACTGTCTGAACACACTCATTAAACTGTTTTACAGCTAATGGAATTGAAGAGAGCACATCGCAGATCGGGCAGAACACGTGCCCGCACGGGCACATACTGCGTGTATCTCGAAGAACGAGTATCCTAAGCGTGGTATAGATATATATTCAACTATTTTAAATTTGACAGGAAGAGTGATACCTTTAGCTTCAAAGAACGCTAAATTATTCCAATATGTCTTGCATTTGTAAAATCCAGTACACAGTTGATAAGTATTTGGGCAATTCTCCAGAAGGTTTAAATGCCACTAGATATATGTATGTAATCATAAAAATGAAGGAAAATGATACTAGCTAACAGAAAGATGCATAGATATGCTTGTTTTAGAACAATATATGCGAAAACAGAAGCTCATTTCTTACAGTACATTGTTTACTCATGCTTCCAAAAGCTATCTTAGTATTCTAACAGCAGGAGGCAATCAAAGGCTAAATGAAAAGAAATGAACCTACTTGATAGAATACATATTTTTCATAATCAAATCACTAAGATGGAAATTGTCCGACCATCTTTGCAGTACAAAATAGCAATTCATATACTATGAGGAAAGACCTCTTCAATTCGCACTTTGTTGGTTGCATCGATAGCCGAAAACCGCCCAGACATGACAACGATTAGAGGGCGCTCTTCTGCTTGGCTTCTTGGCTTCACACTGCCATTGTACATATCCAACATATTAACATATCCAGCTCGACAATTTTTTTTAAAGAGTTGCAATTTACAAAGAGTGGCTGATAATCTTGTATATAACGATCCATACCCTCCCTATCCAACTGCCAAGAAATCTCTGAAAGCCGTGAACAAAGATGAGAACAAGGAGAGATGCACATTTGTGTGAACTGAATAATATAGATTTTATTTTTGAATTAAGAACCCAGACAGGGCAAAAGGAGAATGAAAGAAAACAAAAGGCCACAGCTAACATAAATTCACATGCAATAACATGCATACAAAAGGTTGGGAGAAAAATTAATTACACAAAACCAATATATGTACAGAGGGAATGGGGTCATTGTACTCCTTACAATAATGATCTCTCTCTCTCTCTCTCTCTCTCTCTATATATATATATATATATATATATGTATGTATGTATATATATATATGTGTGTGTGTGTGTGTGTGTGTGTGTGTGCGTATGTTACATAAAGAACTGGGGTTCTTAAGGATAAAATAGTGTGTTCCACACAAAATCTTAAGGCAAATTGTTATGAAGGAATTTGACTAAGCAATATTCAAACTGGGTGCTTTTTTCATCAGGTAATTTAGTTTAGAATATAAGTTTAAATATTTTCTCTCTTTGTTGATTATATTTGTTATTGAATAAAGAAGTGAGTTTCATCTTCAACTAAATTCATTCTACAATTTTTGCAGATTCTTTTTGGAACAGAAGTATACGTGATAATACTCTACAAATTGACCTTTTCTACATGATTAGTGATTAATATAATTCCTCACAAGCATAATTTGATTATAAAAGTAGTTATTGTACATTTCCGATCTGTTGAATACTTGTTGACAGCATATTCATTTATTTATTTTTTATGAAGAGTGAAAATTACTCATGCCCAGTTATATAATATTTTCAATAACAAAAAAAACTATATTAAAGAGTTTTACAATGGAGGAATACCAAGATGTTTTATCTTTATGATGTAACTGACTACATAATGGGCATCTTTCAGACGTAGGAATGTAATTTTCTAAACTGTATTAGTGTTTGAACATGCTTCGACTATATTATAATCCAGTGGGTGTCTACTCAACTCAGAGAGAGAGAGAGAGTTAACAGATTTTTATTCTCCACTTTCGGAAGTTTCGGTATATTTTGTTACCCTGGTCTGTCCATCTGTCTGTCACACTTTCTTCCTCCTCAAACCACTCATTTATTTTAAGCAGCAACCAATTAATCTTTTGGAATATGACATTAATGTCCTGTAGATGTGCAATAAGGTTTCAGAATTTTCAAATTTATCATAGGGGCAAATGGTGTGTGTGTGTGTGTATGTGTGTGTGTGTGTGTATGTGAAAACGATGATTGCATTTTCTTTTCTTTTTTTTTTTTTTTTTTTTTTTTAAAACCTGGTTCCCAGAACTCCTCTTACATTCTACGCACTTTTGGAAGATGATTGGTGGTATCCTGTAGATGTGTAATTTCATTTTCACCCCGGGGGCAAAATAGGGTCGAAAACTTCGTTTATCTACTCCTTTTACATGTATGCAGTAGCCAAATCATTGTTGGGAGAGGATTGGTGGTGTCCTTTAGATGCGCAATAATTTTCTTTTTCATCTTAAGGGTTAAATGGGGTTGAAAAACAATGAACAAAAACCTGATGCTCAATGCATTGTGTAATTTGTAGCAAGTTTTATATGAGAGAGAGAGAGAGAGAGAGAGAAAGAGAGAGAGAGAGAGGGAGTATGTGTGTATGGGTATTGCTGTCTTATGAGTTGACAGCATCTAGTTTTATTCATTAATATTAAGGTTCTGAGAACCATATTCATTAATATGTTTGCCAAATGCTGATGTAAAAGTTCACATTTTAATTTTTTTTGTAACATTCTCACACGGTTTCTCTTATTATTCAACATACCCCATATTTCTGATTCATATAAGGTTGTTTTAATAGTATAATAAATATTGAAAAGTTCTGGGTTTAAACTAAAGAAATATTTTCTTAATCTGAAATAGCCCTTCGAAAGCTGTTTTTTTTATACAGCCTATATCCTACTCCTACAAATAACAAGCCTATCTCCTACTCCTACAAACAACAAGCCTATCTCCTACTCCTACAAATAAAAAGCCTATCTCCTATTCCTACAAACAACAAGCCTATCTCCTACTTCTACAAACAACAAGCCTATCTCCTACTCCTACAAACAAGCCCGTCACCCATCTCCTACTCCGACAAACAACAATCCCGTCGCCCGTCTCCTACTCCTATAAGCAACAAGCCCGTCTCCTGTCTCCTACTCCTATAAGTAAGAGCCTCAGTTAACGTCCCTGTGCTCCCTAATTTACCTCGTCGGAAGTTTCAGCAGCGAAAATCTTTATATTGAATGCTAGAGGTTATGCAGTAATAGAAATAATAAATGAAATAAAATGATATCAGATGAAAATAAAAAAAATGTAATGAAAACAGAACAAAAATATAAATACAAGATAACTTAGAATAAAAGTGTTGCTCCTGAACCTTTAGCTGGCTGGAGTTGCTCGTCTCCATTATTCAAATTTCATTTTGTGCAGTTTACCGTTTATGTACAAATTATACAATTGTTTCAAGCTATTTCAGTCTATTCTTAACGAATGTGGATGTTTCTCTAGAAAATCATTCCTTTCTTCTATAAATTGACATACACCACAACTTCCTTGCATATAAGGCATATTTTTATTTTTCAATTATTATTCACTTATTACTTAACATATTGTATGGCATGGAATACCACAAATTACTGTTTTGAGATGAGACTTAGTATCCAAGTTTTTTAACTTGTGCCTAATCCTTTTGATGTTTTAAGGTTAACAAACTATGTACAATTCAATTGTAGCATTCAGATTTCATCCTGTGCAGTCTCCCGATCTTCAGCTTGTTTTACATGTTTCTATGTTTTATTTATTTATTCTATATTGTGTTTAGACGTTTGTACGCCGTATGTATTAAACATAATGTACTGCACTAATCGAACCGCCGTCTTTAAATATCGGTTGGCTTCGAATTTAATAGCAAATTCGAACCCGAGCGCTATAATAGCCTGTGGTATTGGTAAAGTATTATTTTCAATCTGTAGACATGCTAGTATTTTATTTTTTAATTTAAGACTTATCATATTATCAAACTTGTATCAATTTCAGAACATCTGAAAAGATCTTCAAATATTTTTATGTTCCGAAAAGAGGCTTTAAACACCGCAGAGAAGAAATTGGGCTAATAAACCCAAAAGACTTCGCGGGATCAACGGAAGAGTTTGAAATACCTACGATACATCAAACCGCTTTCCTTTAGAAAAAATAAGCAAAAGCGTTGTTGATTATATTAATTAATTGCACGCGGTAGGATTGTCAAAAATCGGGGGTTTATGTGCGTTCCCGCCTGACTCCCTGTAATAATCTGAACGGCTGCCAGAAAGAAGCGTGGGAAACTGCTCTTGAACATCTACAAAACATCATATTGGCACATTTCTCTTGCATGTTTTGGCAGTGTGGCTCTGATGCTATCGGCATACTGTTAATAAGTTCTTCTCACTCCATACCTTGAACGGTTACATTCAGTGGGGGAAAGAGCTGACAGACGAAATCGTGGACAATCCTACTAAACCAGTAATAGAGATATATAATCAAGATTTCCCTTATATACCTGTAATCATTCCCTCTTAATCGTGGGTCACCAAACAGATAATATGTGATTCCTGTGAAGCATGCACATATTTGTTTATTCATTGTACTTTTACTGTAAGAACTCGACCGCTCTGCTAACAAAAAACCCCCTTCTTTAAAAATGATAAGTTAACGAAAAATTAAGTACTTCTCGAAACAAAGGAAATATCTTGTCCTGTAATCAGTACAATGGAGTACGACTGAATGGAACATAATTGTTCCTTGGGGACCAATATCGGTGTTGTATCGAATTGCAATTATCAAATTAATTCGACATTTTACAGAAACAAGAACAAGAAACCAGTCGTAATGGAGTGTGAATGCTGTGGTATTCGCACTGTACATTTCTCAAACACAGATGACATGTTACATGTCTCTCCCGTTCAACGCTGAAAACAACTTTTGTTACCAATGTAACGTAAACTTCGGCCAGTTTTATATCTGACTAATGTTCGAAGTAAGCAGTTGTACAGTGGCCTGGAACGTGTCCAGCACTAGTCTGCCTTCAAACCTCTCCACATGCTGATTATCTCTAGGGCATACATTCAAGGTCTTGACACCAGTTTAATTTGAAGAAGAACACGCTAATTGTTCAAAAACAGGCCACGTTTCTTAAAACACGTGACAGCATAGTAGAGCAGGTTTTCTCTTTGAGCAGCGTCGCAGTTTCTCTAACTTGTATTCCTCGGATATCTACAACAACTGCACGATGCTGATTGAGGGAAAGATATGGCGAGATTTTATCGGATTAAATTTATTAGGTAAAGGGTAAAATTCTGGGCAATCATCCCGGTATCTCCCAAACACGTGTTCCAATGTTGCTCTCTGTGGATTGTATAGAGTACCTTCCCCTTGTTGCTCTCCAGTATACAGACCTCAGACGTGAGGAGTCTCCGCATCTCTGCTGAATACGGATTTCTTTAACAGACTCGTCCAAAAGGAAATTTCTGTTTGCACATGCCAATATTTTTGGCCTTGACTCTAGCTTCCATCAGAAGCCATTTCAGTGATTACAATAATTCTTTGCCTAATCATGTACGTGGCTTACCTTGATTTTTACGACTTTTGCTTTGCCAACGCTGTGTACACATTGTTTTTTCACCGCATTTTTCTGAAAAGAATAAAACGCCGAATGATTGATTTGTCTCTATCTGAGCCAAAACTCAAATTATCAGATATGATAAATGTTTTAAGAACACATTTCAGGATCACCCGATATACTCAGTATCGCTCATAAAATTACAAAGAATCTTTGACAAAGAGCAGGTGAGATCTTTGTTTCAGCTCAGTAAATGAATCGTTTTCCGATTAAAATAACAAAGGTAGATGGCGTGTATATAAACAGAGAATGATGAAAGCTAACTTGTACATAAAATGGGCGTTACCATTGATAACTCCCGTAAGACTGCTTATATACATATTAAATGCGACTTTTATTGCATGTACTGATGGGAGACTGAATGCTTTTCTTTCTTTGTATCATCACTTTGCCACGATAGTACAGTGACTTTGTTAACTTCACCGTGTAGATATATCTATTTCAAGAAATTGCCAAGAATATCAGACCGCAGAAGATGAAAGAAAATTTAAATTTTTTAAAGATTGGACCGCACGGATGATATACTTTTGATTCAATGTTACGTCGATGGATAACGATTAAAAAAGACACACACACAAACACAAACACAAACACTCACACACACACACACACACACACACACACACACACACACACATATATATATATATATCTTCAGAAATTAAGTATAGAAAATATACACAAGTAGTAGTGTAATAAAAATATCACAAGTGTGTGTGTGTGTGTGTGTGCTGTACATCCTTTACTTCATGTATTTCATCACAGAATAGACAAATAAAAAGTAATAAACAAAATAAATTAAACCCGTAACAAACGCTACAGAAATTCACAATTTTATGGCTTTTATGTTAATACGTTTTATTTATTTCTAGAGATTACACAACTTAAAGACTAATATTAAAAATAAGAAGAACAATTAAGTACGTATTAATTTAGAATTACATTCACATCAATCCAATTGAAATGAAAACAAGCGCACGTCCATCAGATCAGAGCGCACGCTTTTGCGCGGTCTGTAATGATACCGCAGGTCTTAGAGAGCCGGGTCCTGCAGCTACCACACACACACGAGTCTAACAAACGTCTGACGGGACTTACAGTATTAAGAGCTTCTCTGTCATCAAAAGGCTTGTTGGTTGATATAAATTCTAAATATTTATCCCTTAACAAACGAAACAAAAACTATACAACAAAATATCGGACAGTTTTCAGCGAACAAACGACAGATGAAGACCAGCATCACTTCGCGATTTCAGTTGTACAGTGCTTCGTGCAAATAGGTCAATATTAATTCTATTTTATTTTTTTTAAAAAAGGAAGATTTATTTAAAACCTCAGTTGCACCCGAATTCACTTTTTACAGACCGAATTTTACGCGTTAATGCACCAAGTTGTGCAACACAATCTACAAGAAAAACCATAGGCAACTGATACTTATTTTTGACTTTTGTGTTTCGAAATAAATTTAATCATTATGGTGATGAGTTATTCTTCCTCAACCTCTGACCATGAATACACGTTTGCCTTTCTATTAGTCCTCAGATGTACGCACTTTCAACCCGCTATCTGCTAAGCCACAGGATTGAATAGAAATCTCATTGGGCGCTTGGAATTTATCTTCCATAAAACTTCCATTTATACCGCTGAAAACAACTATTTTGGACTGGGCGGAATTCCCTTTATTCAAGCCGGGAATATTCCATTTACAGTCAGCGCTTCAATCATCATTAAAGAGAGGTCAGGCCTCGGAAGACGCTCCGGGAACCCCGACGGACCAAAAACTATCTTGCTTAGTTTTATTGGTTTGTGAGCCTGTGCATCCCCTGCGGATCTTAAATGACTCTTCCTAGCAACTTCTTTCAACATAAAATATATCATTACACCTTGTTTATGGCGGGAAATCAGTGCAGTTCGCGCGGGGCGTCACCAGCTTATTAATCGAGAACCAACAATTTACATTTTTTATATCCAAAGGATAAAGGTTATTACACAATATTGTTTTTCCCCTGCTCTTTTTCTTATGAATGATATTACTTTGTGATTAATGAAGGATGAATATCCGACCCACGGTTTAATAAACGACAATCCTGCAATGTTAGCGAAAGCGCCTTTTATCTTCCGGCAGGTATATACTTTTTCAGAGGTTTCTCCCCCTTTTGAATGGGTGTTCTTCGCAAAAATAATTGACACAGAACAGTAGTGTTGCCGGTATTTACAGACCTTGAAGTTTATATTTCTACTCACATGTTGCCAGTCATTAGAACAATAGTCGCCGGTAAACTCACTGTACTTGGTTACTTAACACACTCGCAGTGACCGGTGGTTCCGGAATAAAAGAATAACACGTATTAGTCTATTCTGATTTGCAATTCTCGGGAACAAAGAAATTTTGATCTTCTTAACCATTTTTTTTTCTAGTTCTACTGATATAGGTAAGTGCATTAAAAATGGAAGAGGGGCTAATTTTCTTTTGCCTTTGTCTTCGCGTTAATTAAAAACTATCAACCCCGAGTAAATTATCCAGAAATGGAGAGTGATTAATTTAATCTTCAATCTTCCTAAAATGTTTACGAATCCTCAAAGGTTTTTATTCTCCTGAGGTGTCAATTAAACCTTGCGGCATATTTGACTGAAAAATTGATATACTGAGCGAACTCTCTTTCCTCCGTATGAAAAATTAAGATAAATTTGATCCCTGCACGCCATTTCACATACTGTCCACCCCATTGTTTCAGACTGGAAGTGCGGCACTATGAGGTCGACAGACATCGTTAAAAGATCTCTAAGACACTCTAATATTCCTTGTGTGGGTTATTAATTGTAAAGGAAGAACACAGAGAAATTATTTTTATCAATGTGTCCGACTCTTCTTATTATAATGTCACTATTCTGTGGTCATTTGTCCTGGGTCACATGAAGGTCATGCACTTGAGCAAACAAATGTGGAGTCGTTTTGTACCAAATCGGCCATGTGAAAACAAGCCGACTCTGGCAAGTATCATGAATGTGAAGCTTAGAGATCACGAACTTGCGCAAATCGCTTTTACAATAATAAAAAGGTCAATTTGTCAAAATGCAGTTTCAATACACATACAAAACAAAGTCTGCTAATATTGTAGAAATGGGGAGAACGAGCTAAATAGAGAACTACATATATTCCCTTGGCAAAAGCGTCTTGCTGTATTTTTTTTCCTCATTTTCTGTATGTAGGAATTAATCATTGGCCTTGTCATTTACAACCCTAGGTTTCCGGGAAATTGTCCAGCAATGGGACACGCCGCACGACAAGGATCACACCTCCACGCTACGAGCAGCTAACTAATCTCTCGCGGGTGACAGGCGAGATCCTACGAGACTCCACGAGGGTCATTCGAGAGTGCATTCGAAAACTACCCGCTGAGTGAACTCGCGACTTCCATCACCCTTCTTTATTACCGATACAAATTTGCATTGCTTATGAATTGACACCATTTTACCGCGAAATGATTTCTATTTACATAAAAGCCAATCATCCGCATGCACTTTCACTCACTAATACCGGTTCTGGTTATTCAAACGGCCCGATTGTAATTAACAAGACCTGGTTTGGTTCCCTTGAAGAACTGTAATCTTGTGTCATTATGAATGAAATTAAAACCATTCATTCTTCGTTTAATGGTTTTACTGACATCAAATTATATGCTGCTGATCGACCAGATTTGACGATGTATTGTACAGTAAAATCATTACTGTACCAACGACATTGCACAATACGCAGCCTCTCGCCGATTTGATTTGTCATCCTCAGTTCGATTCATCTGAACCTTCAAATCTTCTTTCACCGTCTCCAAGAGAAAAAAATCTATTGAAATTGATAACAAGTGGCGGTAAAATCAAATTATTGTATTAAAAATATACCCGAGTATTTGTACACGTCGTAATTGCATTAGATAACAGGTCTTCGCTCTGTACGGTTGTGGATGCGAAGATACTGACAGAAGCAGCTATATGAAAATCTGAGCCCACAATCTGTAGAGAAAATATTCTGTCGATGAATGACAGCCTCAATTTGATTACCGAAGTATGACCGTGTTATATAGGATCTAATCTAGATGATGTGCTTCGCTTGTAAATCAGGAAGTCCTCATGTTGTTTTTTTTTATTACACTTCACATGTCTTCCCGAGCCTTTATGTTAGCGACAACCCTAATATACAATACTAAACAAATTGACCCTCAATTGAACCTCGAAGTAACTGTAACCTTACACCCATGAAAGTGACATTAGTACATTACCCATAGTACATCACCCATAGTACAAGTCATACGTGGTCTGAATTTGATAAAAAAAAATCTACTTTCTCCTCAGTTTAATTTTACCTCACTTTCACTACTTGCATCATCTACAATCAACATATCTAAACAAGGCAGTACCATCTCGTGGGGATGAGGGTTCGGTGCACCTTGCTTGTCGTAAGAGGCGACTAAATGGGGCGGTCCTTCGGATGATGCATCACGAAACAAGACACCGCGTCACAGCAGGTGTGACTCCCTGCTCAAAGGCCGTAAGCGCCGAGCATAGACCCAAAATTTTGCTGCCCTTCGTCGGCAATGGTGACGTCTTCATATGAGTGAAACAATCTTGAGTGGGACGTTAAACATTAAACAACCAACATCTATGCACGCGGAAGACTCGTGAGAGGAACGTTAAACACTAAATAACCAACCAACAAGGCAATACCTGACAATTTAAATCCAAGACGTACAACCAAATCTGCGTTAAAAAAAAAAAAGAAGCAAACCTAGAATTTCTCATTACGGTCACTTACAGCTCTATACTTGACATGTATTATGTATTTCTGTACAAATTATAACATGTATATATAAATACATTATACCTTTGTCCTGTATTATTCATGGTTATAAACATGTAATATACTAACTGAGATCATTAAACACGCTAACATGATCATGACAATCTTCGAGTGCATTCAAGCTTATTTCCTTTCAAATCTGAGCAGTATTAAAAAATCTTCTGAAACATCAATGTCCGCGTATATGTACATATATGCTAAGTTATTGGTATAGACTAGGAAATCTCGGTCAATCTTTTCCAATTTTAAATGATGCATATTGTGAATCCAAGTCTCTGTGTGAGCAGAATATCCCATCCTGGTATAGTATCGCCAATTTTCTGATCACTAAGTTTAATGGTGTGAATTCAAAAGTGCACTTAATTAAAAAAGATTGTTTATTCAAAAATTATAGCATGGAATGGAAATCACAAGTTACTACAGCTTAAACAAGGTCAGGAGAAACAATAGATTCTAAGAAATCAGTAAAATGATTTTAAAGGCAAGAACACAGAATATTAAGGGTTCATCTCAAAAGCTGTGTAACTAATATACTTTGTTTCTTGCTTTCAAATAGACACTTAGGGTACAAGACTGTCGGTCTGATGGACTGGGCAAAGGCATTATCCCTTGCACTCCAAAGATAGAGCATCGGTTAACGTCCCTCTATACCTCGGAAAGGAGCCAAGTCAAAAGTATCTCGCCTTGAAGCTCCAATACTAATGTTGAAGCACGTCCCTTGGTACCCTCTGTTTTCAGGACAGTATTTTGTACTACGTTTTACTTCCCATATCGCATCCCTATTGTGCATTTTCATTCAGTGTTGTTAGGAGCCAGTTTCAGACAAATGTAAATATAGAAACCCTTAAGCACACACACACACACACACACACACGGTAATTTGGTATCATGTATTTATAATGAATATTATTGTTAAAATTGCACACGCCCCCTAAGGGCCTTTGATTGGTGAATTAATAAATATATACATATACCCCAAAAATCAATGTCCGAGGAGACGTGTTGGGTAACAGCCAAATCAATATGATTTATCTTACAACCACTTTGTAGCGGATTCTGAGTAAAATTGAACAGACTAGTGTTGTTCCCCTCTGAATATCAAATATTTACACCTCTTTGTAGAAACCTGCTCTACTGCACTGTGGCTGCCGTGCATGGAACTAGCGACATTTGTTTTATTACCTACATGAACCATTCTGATAGGAGGCCCAATCAATACCTAATTATACCGGCTCCTAGTTTGTTTAACGTAATCAAAGACGAAGGCTTAAAGGGGGATTAATTTGTTATCGAGAATTTCACAGTTTTGTTTTCATTTCTTCTGAGGTAAAAGTTTCCAGAACTATTAGTCAAAATTCACCTGTTACAGATCTGCATCTCTAAAATGATAAAGAGATAAAAATGTGCAATAAAGCTTATCTTTTTATTTTTGCCGCATTTATCAAATAGGAATTACTACTGTATTTGTTAAACAGGAGTTGTAGCATAGCATAAATATCTCACGTGATTTGTTTCTTCGTGTTTCTTGTGTTCATGCATTACACAAAAATCGAAAGTGAAGTACTTTCAAACGAATTATTGATAAATACAAGAAGTGTTTGTAAAACACAATATCCCCGAGAATGGCCATATATAATGACATTGGAACTTGAGGGATGACCTTGACCTTTAACAATGAACGTGACTTTTGCAGTTCACAAAGAAATCTCATATTTATATACATGTAGTTCAAAATTTATGACCAAGGTCAAAGTTGCAAACAAAGATACAAATGGACCAAAAGAGTACCCTATATCAGATGCAAGGACATATGAGACTCAATACATTATGCTAGATCTTGTATTAAATACTAAAGAGTAGTTAGACATGCACAAATCCAAGAATCGCTGGAAAAATTGATGCTCATAAGACAGTCACGTGGTCGTTTCGGAAAGAAAGTGCTTAGAGACAGACTAAGCTGTCTTCCAAATTATTTTCATTCACATCCTACAAACGTGTTTTTTTTAATGTATATATTACGTGGTACTTTTATTGGTATGTATATCTAATAAGAGTTTTAATATTCATAGCATATTGTAGTATTATCAGTTGTAAAATCGAACACACAGGTACCATAAAAAGATGAGTGAACTTTTCTATTTATAGTGCTTTCTGTTTGCGATTTCTTTTTCATCACGAATGCAAAATATTTTTTATATGATTGATACCAGAATTGATTGATGAGTAAACCTTAAAGAATTTCTTTTTAAATTAAAGGATACAATGATATTAATTTTATGAGTTTCAATAAAAGTTCTGACTTTCAATTATTTTAAGTGCAAAAAGGTTAAAACTGATTATATTATGAAGATTTAGTCATTATGTTCGTTAAATTGGGTTGTTTCATTTTATTCAATAGTGCATATATTACTGAAATCTTCTCATGCTAATTATAACAAGTCTTTATTCAAAATAATTAGATGTTGATATTAAATGCAAAAATGTCAAACTTATTGTCATTTGTAATGTCATTCCTGACTCCATGCACAGAGAACGCCGACTCCATGCACACAGAGAACGCCGACTCCGCGTACACAGAGAACGCCGACTCCATGCACACAGAGAACGCCGACTCCGTTCACACAGAGAACACCGACTCCATGCACACAGAGAACGCCGACTCCGTGCACACAGAGAACGCCGACTCCATGCATACAGAGAACGCCGACTCCGCGTACACAGAGAACGCCGACTCCGTGCACACAGAGAACGCCGACTCCATGCATACAGAGAACGCCGACTCCGCGTACACAGAGAACGCCGACTCCGTGCACACAGAGAACGTCGACTCCGCCTACACAGAGAACGCCGACTCCATGCACACAGAGAATGCAGACTCCGCGTACACAGAGAACGCCGACTCCGTGCACACAGAGAACGCCGACTCCATGCACACAGAGAACGCCGACTCTGTGCACACAGAGACCACCGACTCCATGCACACAGGTTAAGTCCGTGAAACTATCGAGCGGAATCTACGTGCGTGTAACGGTCACACTTTGGACAGACGTGAAATTTGGAAAATACAGGGCATGTAGTCACTGACTTGTAATGTACAAGTTGTATGTTTTCATACTCTGCCTCTAAACTCCCCACAGTATCATTACTACTGACAACTGAAGAGTAAAATCATAGACAAAGAGTACACAAAATGTATTCAAAACAACAATTCCGATCAATTAAGACCATTTGAATTAAGGCATAATGTCCATCTATACAAGAAGCAGATTTCAATCATTTCATTGTTTATGCATAATTCAGCGTTAGTTCGCCTCTTCGATCTTTGATGGGTTCAATACACCTCTGGATGACCAATCATTGATAGCTGCAATGACCATCAAACGGTTGGCGAGTTGCCAACAGCTGAATCAGCAGAAACGACCGAGGAAATTAACCACTGCTGTCCTAATACACAATACAGGTCAATCGCCTATTACGTAATCCGTAAAATATTTATTAGACCCATAATCAAACCAATCTAGATCATTTGCTCAGGTGTTTCCCTTCTAGAACGTTCATGTAAACGGTTCAAATCTGGGTTCTTTTCCCTAGGATCATCGTCGCAAGCTACGCTTATTGTCTGTCAATATAGGTAGATACTACCGGTCTCGGTAACCGTGGCTAGCGATGATGCCCTAAGACAAAAATCCAATTTCTCCATTATTTTTACAAATCCTAAAACATAACACCGATTTTCTGTGCAGAAGATAAGTGCACTTTTATCTATACATATATTCCAAAAGGCTAACGTATTTATTTAGGTTACAATGCGATAAACACTTAGGAGTAATAAAAATATTTTTACCACATGGAGAGCTAGCGATACTCTTGATTTCAAAAGAGAAGCCCAGTTTCTTGGAAGTTCCCCGCCGATAGCTCTAGAACTGCATAATAGAAGCGTATCTACGTGTCACATTCTCATAAAGTATCAACAAATATTTATAATAATTATGCTGATGAAAAGTAAGTTTAAAAGGGACTTTCTTCAGATTTTATCGTATTTTATAACTCTGCCTATCAAGACATTACAAGGAAAGCGTTTCTGACATATTTTATTTTCTGAGAATCTAGATTTTGAAAAAGACTTTTTATTTATACAAGGAACATAAATTCAGTATTGCTAAGTTTAATACTGCGTGCTTATTTTTGTCGAATTGTATACAACGGAATACTTATTTTGTGTGTGAACGAGAGAGAGAGAGAGAGGGGAGAGAGAGAGAGAGAGAGAGAGAGAGAGAAATCGCAATTTCTAAGATTGGTCTGATAACAAGCCCCCTAGAACATAAAGAATCATACTGCAATAAAAAATCTTCTACTATGTGGAAAGCGAACTCTACTCCCGGTATTGCTCCTCACTCAAAGGCTTACAGTAAGCATTTAGATCAATCAGAAATTGCCAACTAATTGTTTGACTAGATCTCCTTTATACACACTGCATTGCATGCTAGTCCGATTTTCTTCGACCAACAATTATTCATTTGAAGGTGATCGATACATTTATCGAAGGCCGTTCAATCATTTAGACGCAAATCTAAGTCATTCACAGCCCAAAGAGTACAATATGTCACAACAAGTCTTTGCTTCGATTCATCAAGGTCATACTCGGAACAGATTGCACTGGTCAGCAGGTTTGGTCTTTTAAAAGGATGTCTAGTGGACACCGCATCATTCAGAACACGAGGCCGTGATCCTTTTCTTCAGCACCATAGTTGGTGGTTACAAGGTGACGATGTAATTAAATTGCATGTCCCCATGTTAGAAGCACCGAGAAATATACAATGAACGGACGGTCGTTTAATAGACGTTGATAGCTTTTTCTATAGAGCTATGCTAAAACTCAGACATGGTGACAAAAGACACGGAAAGACAAAACTCCAAGACAGAAACCCTCACTCACCAACAAAATCTACCTTGATGTGGCGAGCTCGATGTGCTATCAATGGATTCCGAATCCTATAAATATTAGCATTGTTACATGTCTCTATAAGCTTCAATGAACTACTTTTACAAAGCGCAAAAAGCACTTCCCTTTGGCGTTATGTACAGTATTTTGAAATTGACATGGCTTGCTTGTTTTTCATACTACGGGATTTTGCTTTTCTTCTTATTTCTTGTTACTTTATCTATTTTATTATCAGTATTTCTTTTATTATCAGTATTTCTTTTAATATCAGTATTTCTTTTATTATCAGTATTTCTTTTATTATCAATATTTGCAAAGAAGACAACCCGACAAGAATGATGTATTCTCCTGTCAAAAAGTACCACTTGGATATGCTGCTTCGCTAGAACAATTGAATATCATTACACAGGCCCTACAGGATGCAGTTATTATTTGGTCCGTATTTTAAAGGCTTCATTTCCTACAATCGTGAGTGCGGACTTAAAGCGTTATCTCATCTGGATTAATGTGCTTAGCAGGGACTTGAAGCACTTCGTTTGAAGTTTTATGAATACTTAAAGGCAGTGCAGTGACCTTGGACCAATAGATAATGGGCGATATATAATAATCATACATGTTGCATTCATATTCTTGCAAAATGCCAAGTAAAAGCATAAATGGAATAAGTTCTAAGTAAAGGTATAAAATGGTATATATAGGGATATTATTCATATTCCTTATCAATGCGTATCGAAACATTTTAAATTCACACGCAATTATTTTTTTTCTGGTACTTTCTATGATTGACATCGATAAGTTTATCAAGGTGAGCTTAGAAACAGATCTTTATTAAAAATAGTTGACAAAGCAAGTCATAATTGCGTGTCAATATTATACAAACTTTCTGAATCCGAGTGCTTAATTGACCACACTAGATGAAATAAATAAAACAATGAGCTGACTCGACGATATCAAACTTGAACAGGAAACTAATTCAAAATCCGACCTTGTAAATACGTTTATTTGACAATGTTTTAAGAATTCATCCAAAACAATTTAACCGGACAATGACCTTTTTTGTTTGATGAAAACTACGTTTTTGATATATTCTTTTGATATAAATCTTTAAAAGAAAAGCAGCAGCTGCCGAGGTTTGATTTCGTGGCCAAAACTGCTTCCACATGTCGTCTTAATTTCCAAGACGCCAATTACATTCATTTTACCTATATTTAAAGTATCGTCTGCTTCACTTGAAAAAGGACAGTAATCATAGAATACACACGTGTCATTTCCTTCACGAATATACTAATAACCTTCTGTGATTTACTGCCGGTGTTATTTCGTTAAAAGGCAATATATTTGGTATCCAAATGATTAAAATCGGCAATACTTGCAAATCTAACATGCTTAATCAAAGTCACGTGGATATTGCTGCAGTCGCGGTTAATCGCGAGCTCTCGATTAACGTGGCGTGTCTATCGCGAAATACTGATGAATAAAAACTACCACAGTAACATTGAAAACAGCAAAATCCAGCACCGCGTAGTTACCTAACAATTACTCTAAATTTAACTTTACTGCAGTTCAGTTCAGTTTATTTCACTCGAACTATGGAATGGTACATGAAACGTATCTACATATATACAATAACAGGAGTCAAACATACAAAATCAGGAGAACAGACAATATTACCGATTTTAAAAATAAACACACAGCTTCTTAGGCATACAGAAAGTCTAGAAGACACAAATTCACAATTGTTTAGTGTTTGGGGCAGAATAATATTCTATATTTGGTAAATATCTGCGTAATTTGCAGAATCAAAAATGAAGATAATGAACTATACGGAATACAAAATAAAGAGTTGGTCAACCGCTGACCCCTGGATATACCAGAGGTGGATCAAGTGCCCAGGAGGAGTAAGCACCCCTGTCGACTGGTCCAAATGCTTTACATTCCAGAATTTAGTGAAATTCAATTTGGTTACAGTTAAAGTAACAAAACCGTTCATTTCTGTCAACATTACTCCATCTGCCTATTTCTACAGGAAGATGATCGCTTGTAGTCATAAATTTAACAGAGGTTTCGTAACTTCTTGGTAACAATGTCAAATATTCCTCATTCAAAATTTGTTTTAAAAATTCAGTATATCACTCCCATTGAAGCCACCGTGCCATTTTTGTAAATATTGATCTTGTTGTCTTTGATTAACACTTGTCTTAATCCACGTGTGTTATGATTGCGTGATCCATGCTCAAACCAAATGCTTATCTAAAATACTTTTTAAAATGAAAGTCATGGGTTTGTCACTTTTCATTTGTAAGATATGTTACGTACATGCACATAGATAACTTTATTCTGACAGTCTCTTTTCATTGTTTCGCTGTTTTGCCAATACCAGATCATTCTAGTAAAAATTGTTTTATATATATATATATATATATGAAATAACCAACATCTCAAAGTCATCGTTTACATGGTCCACAACAAAAATTGTCGTTTACATGATCCGCGACAAAAATTATCGTTTACATGATCCACGACAAATATCGTTTACATGATCCGCGACAAAATTGTCGTTTACATGATCCGCGACAAAAATTATCGTTTACATGATCCGCGACAAAAGTTATCGTTTACATGGTCCACGACAAAAATTATCGTTTACATGATCCGCGACAAAAATTATCGTTTATATGGTCCACGACAAAAATTATCGTTTACATGATCCGCGACAAAAATTATCGTTTATATGGTCCACGACAAAAATTGTCGTTTACATGATCCACGACAAAAATTATCGTTTACATGATCCACGACAAAAATTATCGTTTATATGGTCCACGACAAAAATTGTCGTTTACATGATCCACGACAAAAATTGTCGTTTACATGATCCGCGACAAAAATTATCGTTTACATGGTCCACGACAAAAATTATCGTTTACATGATCCGCAACAAAAGTTATCGTTTACATGGTCCACGACAAAAATTATCGTTTACATGATCCGCGACAAAAATTGTCGTTTACATGATCCACGACAAAAATTATCGTTTACATGGTCCACGACAAAAATTATCGTTTACATGGTCCACCACAAAAAAAATATCGTTTACATGATCCACGACAAAAATTGTCGTTTACATGGTCCACGACAAAAAAATATCGTTTACATGGTCCACGACAAAAATGATCGTTCACATGGTCCACGACAAAAATTGTTGTTTATATGATCCTCGACAAAAATTAAGTTACCTGTAAAACTATTAACCTGGTTGTTGATACTTCAGTATCAGCGGCAAAATCCCTAACATCTCAATAATCCGTTGGCAGAAACAAAACCACACATCAAAACTAAAGGTATATTAAAGAGAGCTTTGAGAACCTGATCATGAATACTACTTGGGTGAATAAATTCACACATCTTCCCCAAACTTAGTATTAAAGTACATATTTGCTTACTATTTTATGTTAAATTTCAATAGAAATCAATAATACCGTTTCTATTTAAATAAAACAAGCATTCTGATTGTATTTCAGGCAATACAAAGTCCCCTTCCGGTAGGATAATTCAGTCAAAAGTAGGTCAAGCGTAACGAAACTCAAACTTCGTCTGTAACTATCCGAGAAAAAGCCCATATCAAACGGAGAAAAGTTCAGAAAACCTCAAGCGGAATGACGGACGAACGGACAGGCAGACAGACCGAGCGTAAACTAATAGTTTCCTTCGGCAAAGCCGGTTGGGAACTAATAAAAACAAAACCGCGGGTGTAGAGATATTCAAAATACGACCCTTGAATTTGACATTCTCTCCGAAACGAAGCGAATGCTGATCTCGTGTCTTTTTTTAAGCTTACCACGTGCTATTTTCCTCATCAACTTCTTACACATATCTGTGCTTTACATATGATTCAGTACAATGAATTTAGTGCAAAAGGTCCTTATTCCTATATATTAGAAAGATGAACTCATGCCAATACTTCATGATGCCTTTGCTTTCTTTCCCGCCATGTGCAAAGAATGCGCGCGCAGTGCATATATTATGCAAATAAGGTTGGTCGAATAATTAGTCAATTTCAACCAATTTCTTTTATCTGGGATGAAGTCATATAGTTTACGTTGGATAAGTTGCATATAACGTCATAATAGATACATTAAGGGTAATGTTAATGGTAACTGAAAGTTTCAGTTGTTTGATATAATTTTGAATGTAACAGGATCATAGGGGACCATCATTTCAGCTCAACTCAGGGATATCATCAACAATGAAATATTAAAACAAACCTGCATTTTCTCAAAGTCGAGACTCGGTCGTCTCATGGCAGATGACTGATATTCATTCCCGCTTTCTGAGACTGAAATCTTACGATGTCGTTTTCTGGGTGAAATTAATGCTGGGACTGGACCCTTTGGAAAATGGAGTCTAGAGTGAGGAGTATAAGTCTTGTACACTTTGTTGTCCTTTGTTAAAACTATGTCATATGGGTTTTCTGATCTAAAATTAGAATTTTGAGACTCTGGTCCAACAATTAGCTGTATTGTTCCATCACAAGTATGTTCATTATTGTGGTCAAACGAAATTGCACAATCAGAACCGTCTTTTGGAGGTGAAGAACTAAACATAACTGGCTGAGGTTCCAACATGAACTCTTTGACCTCTTCATCGACGCTTCCCGTACTGTCACAACTAACGGAATGCACCTGAGACCACTTCCGCTTTTCTGAAGCGAGCTCTTTGTGTATCGTGGAGAGTTCCTCCTCCGAGCTGTGTCGCTCGAAGTCGAGGCTCTGTCGTTCATAGTCCGATGAACAGCTAATGCTGTCTAGACTGTGCTCGCTGATCTCGTGTGTTGTTCTCAACATTGATGTTTGGTTGCAAGAGCAGCAAATATGGTGGGAACAAACAGAAATTGCGTCGTCTGAAACGAAAATAAACGCATTTTAAAATAAATATTCATTAATACCGTATGGTAGTATTTCACTAACACGTAAACTGTAAAGAAGCATACAATGACATATTGAAGTTCAGGACATGCGCGACATTTCTCAATAATATATAATTTTTCGTGACATTCACGTACAATTCACCTTGCATGCCTATCTCGTTTCTACCAAACCAAACAACAACAACAAAATGGGGATACATTATCATGTCTGTTAGCATATTTTGATAGTTCCTGGTTGTTGCAAGTTACCATGTAAATTCAGCTCTAATGTATATATGGCATAAACCATAATAAAGAAGGAGTAAAAAATCTTTGAAACAATCTGGTATCGAACCCGGGACCCTTACTATAGTATTTAGGTGGTCTAACCACTGAGCTACCAGATGTCGGTATAATAGTTTTGCTAATATTACAACAATATAAAATTTAACTTATTTCGAAAATCATGACAAGAACTCTTCATATTGAGGAGATGAATTTTTTTTTCAAGAAAATGTCAAAAATGTTGCGTTTGTTCTTAAAGTGGTAACAGAGTACATGCATGGGGCGCGCAGTGCTTGGATCGAACTTGATATACACAGAGGTGGAATGATTCTTAGTAAGTGTAGAATGTACGGTTTTTTTTTACTTCCCTAGATGCCCACGGTGAACTGCCAATGTCCATGGTATATGAATAATTGAAAAGAAAGGTCCTTCTGTTTATACAATTGCTGGAATTGTGTTTTCCTTCTAGCCGTCAAATCTCGACCGTGTCTAGACCCAGGGGATTTGGAATCAATGATGGGATATTAACTGCAACATCATAAGGACCAATCTGATAGGCGTTCCTAACCGCATATACTATATATATTTTCTAAATGGAAACTTACTCATATCACCACGCCAGAGAATTAATACGTTTGGCTTATATTTGACAAATTGACAGGCAATGTTCTTGTGAGCAATATATTCTCCCTTTGGAGATTAATCGTTGTGATGTATTACGTAGACTAACTTCAAGATCCCGCGTCTTCTTTGTGAATTATTTCTGGTGCATAAAACATTCCCCAAGTTATGAAAATACCTTGTTCTGGACATTTTCATGCATTTTGACATTTTGAAGTCAAAGTGGTAAAGAACATAAATAGCTGCAATATCCAACATTTGGGGGGGGGGGGGGGGGGGGGGGGGGGTCGGGGGTCGGAGAGGGTTATATTATTTCAGGTAGAACAGATATAGTACAAGCATCATCTGGTCAATGTCAACACACACACACACACATATATATATATATATATATATGTAATAAAATTCACATACATTGTGTATATCAGGAAACATCCGGTCATGAACGTTTCGACATATATATACAACAGGAAATTTTCTCTTCCAAACCATCATTCGCTATACTTGTATGACAAACGGACCTTTGTTGTGTTTGTTTACATTTCACTGAAAATCTGTTATTAACGCCCCAGTTTTCCTGGATAAGCAAACATAAAAATTCTCTCATCAACCCTCCCTGTCATTATATGCAATACACATGTATGTAAAATACATCTACGCTAATATTATACGTGTTTACTGAGGGGTCAGTTCGCCCTTAATGTGGGAACGTCGTTGCCTTCAGTTCTCGATCTGCTCTATCGCTTACAAGGTTGAATTACGATCCACACTCTAGGAAATTGAACGCATCGTTAGAAACCCAGAGCCATTCTGACAAATGATCTCAAGTGTGGTATAAACGTATTCACTATAGGTTTTCCTCACATTAACAAAATAGATATGCATTCACCGTTTGTATGTATATACATGTAGATCAGTAGAATAGTAATCAAAAAAGTTTTAAAAAGTCCAGTGCCCGGAAATATTCCCAATCCTGTTCGGGGCTGAAACTCGTGTAATGCCTATTTCTTTACAGTACATGAGACTGCTCTACTATCAAAGGTCGAAAGAGTGAAAGTATTGAGTTTAATGAAAATTCCGTTGTACACAAATAGTACTGTATATATTGCTTTACGTAGAAGTGAATACTTCACCACTGAATTCATTCTGTCCTATATCGCCGTCTTTTTGCTACCTTCTGTTTCATACCTAACAAAACGATATTAAAACGTGTTATTTACGGGTTTCCATTTCAGCTGAGTTTATATATAGTAAGTATATGACGCCATACCCATGGTGAGTCTAACTAAACCCATTGCATGTATGTTTATATATGCTTAGAGTTTATTGCCAAATCGGGCATATACATATACATATCTGGTGACATAACTAAAGATAGCACACAATGAAGAGCACAACATTATTATATTCATATTATTGAAATAGCGAGCCCATCCAGTCAATGACCACGAAGTTGTTTAACTGACGGTATATATTATCAATTTTAAGCAATACACATTTAAATGCAATTACACATGACATATGTCTAATACGTCAACAAAAGGCAGCAAGAGACGGTGCATAAGGATACATGTATATTGATCCACTTCTGCCTGATGTAGAATAAAAAGACATAAATGTAAGGGGGGAAATAATAAGTTTGTATACATCTGGAATTGTGTGAGTAAATTACACCAGACTGCCATGGACAGCAAGAGACAGTGCTAAAGGATAAGATAGAATTAGTAATGGTAATTAATCCACTTCTGTCCAATGCAGAATAACAACATGCACTGTCCAAAAGCATAAATGTTTTAATCTGAGTGAATGAAATTCAACATATCTATCAGTCATAGTGAGATTGTTCAGCTACGTATGGGTCATGGGTCATGAAGCCACACAGTTTGCACAACAATTTGGAAATAAATAAGCACATATAATTAATGGTATGCTCTGACTATGCAATTATAATATGAGGCAATGGGAAGTAAGAGACGATGCTACAGGACAACTTTGATTCAATCATAAAGTTTCCACTTCTACCCAAACCAACATATGAACATTATGATTGTGTACTAGAACTCGGTCCTATATTGTATTTGTGATTTAAATCACATGTTCAGTGTTATCGGTATGCCTGACTGTCCCCTTTATTTGGAATAAGTAAATTATATATTTTTTCTATTTGCTTTCTATATAACTATATATATATATATATATATATATATATATATCTATCAACCATCAAGGTATAAATCTGACCCCGAAGCGGAATGACTCAGGACTAGGGGAAATTAGATTTTTATTCCCTAGTATCAACAGTTTCCTGGTCTAGAACTAATATTTTCTATTTGCTTTCTATATGATTTGCCCACAGCATATTGCCACCACGTAAAAAGAAGTCGAGTTATAAATAATGGCAGCTATAATCTTTGTCAGGTAATGGTAAGGTAGTGCGGGTGGCAGTGCCTTAATACGACACAAACGTGTCACAGACATGATTGACGATAAACTGTGCACTTTTAGACACGAAGATTGAAACAAAATATAGACACAAGACTCAGGTTTGACAGGTTCAAATCAGAATCTCATCCCAATGTTAACAAAAAGTTCATTTCTGCGAGTTTTTTTCTAAAGATATAAGCCCGGTAAGCACCTAATTTCAAAAATAGCTTTTCTATTTTTAGTGCTGATGAAACGCATAAAATAAGTGCAATTGTGTGTTAACCAAGATTTTAAATGGGGAGGTCTTCGCACACTTCGGAAATATAGTGGAGCATATATAACTTCTGTAGAGAATAATGAGAAATTCGAAGAACAGACGATAAATTTCTCTGTTCAAAGACAGCAGAAAGACTTTCATCGCGATATGGATGTACAGCGGAAATTTGACACGGAGTAAATAGCAGCAATCCTGCAATAAATTAGCACTTCCAACATGTAATGAAATCCACCCGCGAGTTCTGTATCTCAGCAAGGTGTTTATATAGAGCACACTACGTCACCAATTATAATTTTTTAGGACAATACCAATGCCCTATTTATGATTTAAGGATGAAAAAAAGAAGAAACTATCCTTACCTACATCGTCCAGTTCGTGAATATCCTCGTCCGACTCCGTCCCCGAGTCGTGGTTCTCGTCTCCCTGCAAAAATAGCACCTCGTCGGGTAAATTACTCGATAGCAGTTACATATGGATATCCAAAATGATGAGCTCATAGGGAGCTTGGCTAATAAGGGGCGACCATTTTGTGAGCTGCGTTTGAAGAGGACTGGACATTTATTTAGCTCTATGTGCCTCTCCTCTTTACCACAAAGACAGATTATCTATGTCAATGCCACGATGAGCATTTGCAGTGCCTGGCGAATTGGAAAATCATAACTTAATGCATATAGCGATAGGTGCAATTTTTTAAACATTAAATATGAAACATTAAATGATTTTTTTTAATGATTATATTACCAAAGTGTACAAAACAAATTAAAGAGAAATCTTACCCCGAAATTCTATCTTTTGATCATTTAAAACACGGCATAGTTATGCGCATATATAAATATGAAGAACTGTTCTTAGGTGAAAATGTAGATCTACAGTCTGTACACATTGAAAAAACAATGAGACAGTTATGAATTATTTTTAAATATCACCTACAAAAAAAATATTCAGACTTCAAAATTGCTTATTAATAACGTGTGTGTCTAAAACATGTTTTCGATATATGCAACGAAGGTTTTTTTGTAGTACAAATTATTTTCCAAAAATGTCGGTTTATCCACCACCGAATATTAACAGTGCATTCTTATTATGAAAGGCTTCCCTTTTAGGATCCATCTGAACATGCAAGACGTATACTTTTGTACTAAAATATACTGTACATTACAGTACATAATACTTCCTGATAAAAAAAAAATTAGAACACTTAACTCGATTCTGTAGTTTGTATGTTTTCTCGAGCTAACTAACAAGATCTGTAGTAACACTTTTAATCTATGCTATCATGCACTGTGTTTTGATTTTAGATTTTCATCTTATTTATTCACAAGGAGCGAACGGGACGTTAACCGAGGCTTTTACTTACAGGAGTAATTTTTAAAAACAGGTCCAAATATTGTATATCTGAAAGTCAACAGTCTCAATACAATGAATACATTATTTTACCCCACCCCCCAAAAAAACCTCATAAAGGGTATCCCATCGTCAATTCAATCACTATAATGCAAAGCGAGATGTATACAGAAAACTCGTTAACACTGACTGGGACTAATAGTACTGCACGTATGGTCTGCAGCTGTCGTGCACCCTGGGGTGGCATTGTTACGACAGACAAAGACGGATCCGTTCCTAGATGGTAGTCTGCCGACTTTTTTTTCTGGGACTGACGAAAAAAAAAAATCCCCACATTTTGCTAATCAATAGGGACTTTTAATGCTTGTGATATCAAAACTTATTTTCATAATAAAGACCTTGTAAGTACCTGTGTGTGTGTGTGTATGTGTGTGTGTGTGTGTGCGTTCAGCATGGTTGTTTGGCTTAAAACTGATTTACAATGTGCAGTATCATTTCACAAGACTTTGAAGTATTTCATTCCATGGTGTGTGGAGATACGATGTTATAAATTAGCCTTGTGACTATTCTTACATCTATTGTGTAAATTATACGACACATTGTGCAGACAAATTATAATGCCGCACAATATATCATATATTTTTTTTTTTAGTAATACATCTGCCATATTACATTTTGTACACCTAACCTGTCCAATGCCGATAGGCACTACCAAGAAAATTACACGCTGGTCGAGGGTCTCGGCAAAATTTGATATAGATCTGTATAACATGATTTACTAAAATTGTCAGTATATAAAAAGTACTCTTTGTTACGCGTGCATATTAACTTTAGAATTTGCAAAAAAGACATATTGCTTATATAGGACCTACTTGACTTAATACTTGACTTGACTCAGGATTGAGGAACAAAGACGAGATTGAGCCTTACCTTATTTTGAAATGGCTGGATTTCGTTTAAAGACTGAGATCTGAATTTCTGCGTGAGGTACCTCAGCATGTCGACTCCCTGGGTCGTCATTAAACATTTAGACCAGCGCCCGGGTCCCACAGGCAAGACACTGTCAATCCTCCGACACTGGCGACTTGCCAAAATACAACCCCAGTCAGCATTAGAAGAAACACTCAAAAACTCGAATTAAACACAAAAACACATTCATAATCCTGCATAATTTTGGAACACTGTATCATTTACTTCTGTTCTAACGGTAATCTGTAAAAAAAATTAAGTTTCTTTCGCCACAAACACTAATACTTCTCTCGTACTACCGTTGTAAATGAAATGTCAGTGTTTATCAATCACCGGGCGATTCCAAGTTGTGGGAAAGACAGGTTGCCTGAAATCTAGGTCAAGATGCCGGTTTCTGAATTTATTTACAATTTTTTATATAATTTGATGATTTCTTTACATTTAATGGGTCTGCAGTTCATGATTGTTTCAATTTTACTTATAAAGAAAGAGAACTTTATTTTCAAATAAATACTAAATAATGCTGATTAACCGATGTCGCAGCCAGTTTTAGACTCTACCAAATTCTGATTGGTTTGCAGTAAATTCGCTCAGTATAGCACATGGCATAGTAGACCTATTTATTTTCTTGGCCCATTGCCAATATTTCTCACACCTATAAGCTTTTATGCATAATATTACATGTTCAATTAAATAATATATATGCATATCGTTAGACGCACACGATTCTCGGAAGATGCAAGCACTGTCAATTGGGGAACGTCACTGAGAAATAGATTGGAAAATTCTCATCATAGTGCCTTTTTGTTCTCACTTTTGGCTAATAGCCAATATAGTAACGACACGATATAAATAAACAATAACAAACAAACAAACAAAAAAAACAAACAAAAAAAAAGTGCAAGGAGTTCATTTCAATATAATTTTATAAACATTAAACAAAAATTCTGGCTAAAAAAATTAGTATAAGCAATCACGTCATCTGTATGATCACTTAAAATGCATAGTCTTGTTGTAAAGTGTGGGAGTATGTGTACAAAAATTACGTATATGTACTTACACCCATCCAGTAAATAAATAAATAATAAGAAAAAAAAATAAAGACAAACTTATGACAGCACATTCTCAAAACTAGGAAATACTCAAAGAGAGAATGTCGTTGTTGTAGATTTGTAATTTTATAAATCTGTAATTCAATACAATTTAATTAAAATTAAATTTTAGATCCTCTCGTATCCTCACATACATAATTTACAAGTAGATCAAACATATGAATGGTTGATTTGTGACATTTTTATTATACTACTACTTATATATATATATATATATATATATATATATATATATATATATATAGATTGATAAATGAAGACAAAACAATAATTACAAAACTATGTGAATATATAGTTAAAACTTAAAAAAAAAAGGAAAAAAAAAGGGGGGGGGGAGACTGTAAAACTAAAAAAAATGTATTTAGTAAATATAATACCTTTATGTAAATACTTTGATATATACTATCACTTATGTGTACAATCCACATGCACGAATCACTTGTTTGAGTATTTCCAACGCTACGTCCACATTGAGTCTGCAATTAGTGTTGTAAATCTTTTCTGCATTTTGATGTTTTCTGCATTTTGATGTTTTCTTCTCTTCAAATTGTCATTTCTGTTATGCCCTCCCCAAAATTGGAATAATCTTACATATCTTATATACCTGTGTGCTTTTGTGTGTAATTTGTATGGCATGCAAATTTACATACAGAAAATGCTACATTAGAGTATTATTATTAATTCGAAAGCATAGTGATATTTCCCCAAGTTAAACAGGTCTTTATAAAAATTCTTTACACTTAATATTTGTACATAAGTTTAAAGACAGATTTTCTCTCATTAATATTCTTTAACTATATCACTTACGCAGTTTGCTAAAGTTAGGACATTTCAAAACAAAGTGCAATTCACCCTCGATATTCCTATAACAAAGTTACAATGCAGCCTTTCTCCTGCTACATTAAGGTGGCACCCACGTTCGAGCTTTCAGTGACAAGATTATATGACGGCAGTTTAATTCTATTTAATTTGTTTCCCAACAGGGTCTATATTTTATTTTAATTCGATCTGTAGCGACACTTCCTACATGTACACGTGTGTTATATTTAATTTAATACTCAATTTCAGCTTTTCTTACCTCCTCCCCCTTTTCATCCCTCATATATTACTGTGGAAATTGGTATACGAATTATAATTTTACTTATAATATTTATTCACCTCTCACTTGTAACACAATGAAAACGAGATTAATATATAAGCTTTTTGGCTTGTTTCTCAATCTTTCATTATGTATATTTTATAAACTTGAATATCAACTTATATCTGAATAAATTATTCTTTAATGTAATTTGTTTCTTTTGAATTATGAATATATGTAGACGTAACATATATGCACGTAAAATAACATGTACCGATTTATTAATGACAAAACATCTTTCTTTTAGAAATTGTGACATTGCTACTGAGTATATATATTAAGTGGTCATCTCAAAAGTCACATAAAGTAGAACTGACTATGCAGAACGACTTGTGAAGTCGATTGGCGAGAAAATGAGATATTTTGGGTAAATTATTCCATATTTATTTTTTTATTGGTTAGAAAGGGGTGGGGTATGTGCATAAGATCTATGTATACGCTATCCATACTTCAGGAGCTGCTAAAACATGTAAAGTGAGGGCAATTTCTAACCATTCGACCAGCGTTGTGAGGTCAGAAGTGCACTATTAGGGCAGAAATTTTGTCCTTTCAGTTACGTCCCCACAAACGTGACCCACAGATTGTGAAACGTTTAGATACATATATAACTTTCTTTCCTAACCTTTTCTCTCTTGGAAAAACATTGGCATTTTTATTTTTTTATTTTGCACAATTCGGATTAGATTTCCCTAAAAATACCTAAGACAGTACATTTGTTTTGCCTTTACAATAACACATGTATTCTCTCCCATAGGCATCTCTCTCTCTCTCTCTCTCTCTCTCTCTCTCTCTCTCTCTCTCTCTCTCTCTCTCGCTCGCTCGCTTATCAATTCGGAATTTTTGGACCCCTCTTTAATACTTTACATTTATGTTTGATTTACCCACAATTCCTGTATCACATCGCGCCTGTTTGCCTTGTCTGAACCTGTAAAATTATGAATATTATGGATATTTGATGCTGTTTAAGGTTTGTCAAGTAAAGCATATGTTTGTTTTATCGCAAATCTGTAAAATATGGATTGTCTCACTGTCACACTTGTTCAAATATTGTTTTTCATTCCTGGTAATGGAAAATATGGGTCAACTGTGCTGTTGTTTACATTTTATGTGTTTTCGTGACATTATGTACCTTGTCTTCATATTTACGGGTGATTTTATTAATTTGTTATAAAATCTAAAGGTTTAAAGGTGTAAAGGTTTTCTGTAAGTGAATAGAGTACGCTACTGTAAAATGACAACAACCTTGTGCTCAACCGGAAGTTCATATTGAAACGATGCTTTGTGCAGATAGTTTACTGATGCCATGACAACTACTGGTGTTCCACACGCTGGCTACCTATACATTAAATATGTAAACGCGGTGTTGATATTCAATAAAAATCGTATCTTGTTGTACACTATGTCATTTTATTGCAAGAAAGTATTTAACATTTAGCTCAGTCGCTACATGACCTACATTATATTATGCAACTCTTTGATTTGGGATTTATATCATCACTGAGTCAGTTCTGTTATTTTGTTATGAATAGATAAAATTAGATACAGTTTTTGTAAAAAAAATTAAATTGAATTTTATTGTAGTAAAATAATGAACACTACATCTAGCATTATCAGCATATAAATTCTTATTTTATCATACAGGCCTTCATAAGTGTTAATAAATTTGTTTTTGTCAGTTATAGAACTTACCTCATGATTATTGTTATAAATAGATTAGATCAATACCTTTATTTACCAAGATAGGGACCAATATTGGACATAACATAAACATATATGATTTTAAAAATTTACAACAGTTATAACCAATGTGTAATATAGTGTGTGAAAAGGTGAAGAGAATGAACAGCAATCAATCTCATAAATCCTATATGGAATACAAATTAAGAGTAGGGCAAACACAGACTCCTAGATATATCAGAGGTGGGATTAGGTGCCTAGGAGGAGTTAGCATCCCCTGTCAACCAGTCACACCCGCTGTGAGCTGTATATTTTTATCAGGTAAACAGAATAATCTGTAGTCAGAATCAATATGCCAAAAACGGCCTAACAATTGGTATGAAACACGTCAGACAGCATTTGACCCAATGAAAGGTTGTATTTGCAAACTGGATCATTATAACAGCCATAGAATTTGCAAAATGCTGATTAAACCAGACTGTTGAAACCCCTTTAACATCAACTTGTTTGTCAGTAGGCTGCCTTGATTTAAAAACTGATCATATGCAGAACAAGCTTTTGTATATCAAATCATGTGAGAGTTACAAACACCATATGCAGGTGATAGTGGAGTGTAGCTACATAGAAATGGGAAGTTGACGACGGAGAAGCTAAAATCATCCCATTAATAGCCATAATGCACTTTCATAGTCATTGAATGCACAGATTAACAATAGGGGTTAATACAGTGCCTGGGAAGGACAAACAACAGTTGGGGTCAATGGTCCCACTTATGATAAAATGGTGGGGCTGTTCTGAAATTTATTGGGCCAAAATAATGTACATTGGGGCCATTTATAAAATAGGCAACTATAGATCATTAATCCTTGCTACTGTTTAATATACATGTACTTTTGTTACTATTTAAGTATACTTGTATCTCTGATATTTATTAAAATAAAACTAAAGACTGCAATGGAATCCAAAATTAATTCTGACATTTATTGAAAATATCTTATGACCTGACTATTTTCTTTGCCATTTCTTTTACAAACTGTACAAAATATTTTATGTTATTTAGAAACAAGCCACGGCTAAAGTTTTGGTGAAAATGTATGAAATGTTCTTTTTTTCTGTGTTATTGATAATTATAATGATCGACCCTGCATCAGTAACTCTTACAGCTGTAATGCATGGAATCGGTGTTCTCATGTTTTACGTCATGCAGATCTACAGTGTCTCCTTACATGGGATTTGATTCTAAACACAAAAAATTTCATTGACAATAATGATAATGTTGTTTGGCCTCGAGGAAGACAGTATTTGCTTGTGGCATGATTATAGATTTTGACACACTTTGGATGCTAGGACTGCAAAACTGCTGATGTATCCAAATTGAAAATGATGTGTGTGTGCATTTTGATAAAGCTTTGCATGGTGCAGTGCATGATTATCACCTCGTGCCGTTTTTCGACAGTATGTACATAATGGAGCATGGTATGGCCAGCCCCTTCTTAGGCCCAGTTAATGTAAAGCAAACTATTAGAAATATTAAATGCTCTATTATGAAGCAAGTAACATTTATTTTGACAAGAAATGGCAAAGCAAGTGAAATTATTGCCATAATTATTGTACACTTTATCAAGGGTATTCATTCAATTCATTCAATCTTTGTTAACATGATAGCAAATGTATGCATACACTATTCTTCAATTGTCAGCAAAATTTCATAACTGGAGCAGTACATTGCTAATATTAATTATTTTGAACCCCCCCCCCCCAATAGATTATAGGATAAGTAGGCATTCATTGCATTGTAAATGTTTGAGACTACTTTAACTCAATTGTGACATTTCTTTGTTTACAAATTATACCAAACTTAAAGAGAAAACATGTGACTTCACATCTGTATACAATGATTATGGATGTAAACATTTTCTTTGGTAATCTCCACAAAATATATAAACAAGTGTGCACATTTGATATTAGAAATACATTGAATTTCACAAGCTTGGTCCACTTTACCATGCAAAGACCTCAAGCAGGCATATCTTCTGATATTCAGTCAATAACCTGTAATGATGGTGTTTGCTGTGCATAAAAAGTATGATAATGTTAAATCGTGCATTCTCAATTTGATCAAATTATCCTGAATATTTATCATTGGTATTTATAGATTGCATTGCAGTATTTAAGTATTACTGATCAGTCATAATACAAGTGTTAAACATTTATATTTTAGTATTTTATCTATTACAGTGAATTGATGTATGGTTGATGTGATGTTTTACATGGAATCATGACCTAGAGCATTGAAGTACAGTATTAGTGGAAGAATGGCTTCTAAACCAGGTGATTCCGATGCTGGTTCATTGACTCCATCAGAGCCAAGTGATGGGGATGACCGAAGTGACCGCGATTCTGATTATGAGAGTGACGAAGAAGAAGAGTAAGTTTCTCATCATTTATGAGTTGTAGGTTTTCCAAAAAAATTTACACACCCTTTTAGAAGAAGTGAGTTTTTTTGTAACTAATATTAAATTTGAATGTCACATATTGCTACACAATAATTAAGTAGCATATGATTGCCATATAATGTGCATTAGTTCTCCTGTAACATGTTTAGCAAGGAAAAGTCTCATTAAGGTTATAAATGATATAATGTATCTGATTTAGACTTACCCACAGGGGCCAGATGAATCTGATATACCCAATAGTGAATTTTAAAACTTAGTACTGTAGGATATATTGAAAAGATGTCTCAGGATTTTCCTGTTATATGATGAATTATAATGTACATTAAAAAAGAAACTTCTTTTAGGCTGAAACAGTAAACCCTCTCATGATATGATACATATCATGATACAGTTATCTTTTCAATGTAATTTTCAAGACATCAGCTCTTCTGTGATGGAGAGATGTTCAGTATTCTTTGGAACTTGGGTGGGGACAGGTTGTATACATATATAATAGACTGGTAATATGTAGATAATGATAAAGGTTTTGAAATTTTTGTATTAGCTGGTGGTATATATTAAACTCGCCATGTTATTACATTAAAGTCATTTTGGAAAGAAGTTGTGTGAATTAGGCCTGTAAGTATGTGTAATTTTTATTTATTTCCTCATCAACATGATCAATATGTTTAACAAAAACAGATTAATTTTTAAATTTTTGTTAGATTTTTATTCTTTAATACCATTAACATATAGAATGTGTGTTTCCCTGCAGTTCAGGTTATGTATAGCAGAGGAAACCATCCTTTAGGCAATAAATGGATGCAGCTATAAGATTTGTACATATTACCCATTATCTAGTGGTTTCATCACTCACATGATATTGTTTCTGCATTCCACATTTTGTATTCCTACACTGTGTGATGTAATGGAACATACAACCTACATGTGCATAGAAAATAGATCAGGGTTATGGAACTCACAATAATTCAGTTGTAAAATTGATGGAAGTGGCACAGATCTTGTAAAATCTTTAAAATTTGAAAACAAATTTATCTATGAAGTTAAGATTAAGAGAACATGCTAATGCTCAGGAATAGAAAACACACAACTCATTGATTAATTATCATATCCAACCACAAAGCATGGGATATCCTCACTCTTTCTATCTTTAGAACATATGAAAAACAACTGTCAGATAACCAAGAAATTGTGTTTTAGGGGTCTAGTACAAAAGTGCAATACATGATCCAAAAAAAGATAACTTCTTCAATTTCTAATTATCTTAATTATTCCTAATTATCTTGTATTTTACAATATTATTTTCACCTTTTCTACACCTATAAAATGAAAATAATATTAAAATAATAGTATGTATCTTTACACAGAAGAGCTGTAGTATCAGAGGCATTTTTCTGCACATGTTGGTGTGTATGTCTACCATTAAATTTTATCAGTTAGAAAAATAAAATGTGCTGTCATATTTGAAACCCAGTTTGAAGGAATTAGTGATGGGGAAAAAACTGTGGGTTGACTGGTTTTAGAAAAACTTTGCATTTTGATTACTCTGTAAAACAAAATAAATCACCTGAGTCTAATCATGAAAGAAAGCAAAAATACTGGTAGCTAAAATATATGAAATGCTGAACCAGCTACAAAATTAAACAAAACTGGATAGATAGTGTATTGTTTCAGCCACTGATTTATCCTTTTCATTACAAATGAAATATGATCTTTCTGTAGACAAAGTATAATACATTTCATAATACACACACACACACACACACACATATTAATCTGTTTTGTTTGAAAAAATATTGTTTAACAGTAATGCCATGGTAAAAAAATATAATAGAAATGAATAACGGTCTTGTTAGGATTGCCAGAATCATTAGGAGTCCTCTTATTGAATAAGCATTGATTTCACTTCCTGTTAAGTGACACCACTTTGAATTAAGACATGGAATTCCTCTGGGCTATTAAATTCCTGATCATATAAATTAAAATAATTGCATTTTTTAGGGAATGACATAAAGGGCAATACATGTATTCACATGTTAAACATTTTAAGTGAAATACAAGAGCTCGATATGTGCTCAAAAATTGATTTTGGGAATATCTAATCTCAAATCAAACACTCTCCCATTCATCATGGCAACATCATGAACAGATAGTTTCACAAAAAATCTCCACTTCATGCAAGTTAACAACAAAACATGATAGAAGATTCATGTACCATCTCCAGAAAAAAGATCTAGATGTTTTAATATGCAGGTCCCTCAAGGCATCTAAAAGGTAATAGCTAGTTCAGATGTATATTATCTAACAATACTTTGTGCGTGTTATTGAGTGAAAGTAGATATCTGTAGACATAGAAAGTTTGAATTCTTAGTAAATTTCTATTGATTAGTCAGGCTGTCACTCACTATCTCCATACACAAGGCTGGGAAACAAAAGAATGAACGATATTAATGACCATTATTATTGTACACTTCACACTCAGCGGTAGCGTTATTAAAATAGTAAAACACTGTATTTTAAACTACATGTATTGCTTATTTTAGACTGAAAATGCTTACTAATGTGATTTACATTATATGAAATGTATGTCATATGTATGCATATTTTAACTGTAGGAAGTCACTGAACACAGTCCAATGAATTGAATAGAGTTCATCAGCATTTTCACCCTACTGGCATCTTTTAAATCATTGATGCATGGACAGGTGCAGGCAGTGCCTTGACATCACACATTTACATTCATTTGATCTTACCTCTGCTTTATTTATTTGTAAATTTGATACATGTTAGACAAGACAAACAGTCAATATTTGCATTTTTTTCTGTAGTGAAATTTCCATAAATTTCCATTAGACTATAGCAGATATTTTGCCAGATCTGCATTCTTTTGCCCATAGTGTCCTATCTCTACCATGTAGGGCTATCTTGTACATTATCTTAGTAATTTACATGCAAACCGATACTGGAATGTTCAGTTGTCACTGGAATGTTTAAAACCAGAGCACCCCCATCACGAATTATCAGTCAGTATTCTCCAATCCTACAGAGAGCTGTTAATTAATAGAACAATCAACAATAAAAAATGCACAACATTTACCACTACCAAATTCTGTTAGAACTATTCTGAAAATTATGATTAACTTTGATTACAGAAAGCTGATGTACAGGTACTCGCGTTTTAATGTTTATTTCTCTCTCTCTCTATTTCTCTGTGTGCGTTGTTTCTTCATAACTGTTGATTACTCTACTACTTGAAACACAGACCCTTACGAAAGTGTTATTTAATACTGTTTACTAGTGCACATATCTCACTTACTTGGTGTTTAAGACAAGAATGTTCACAAATGTTTGTAATCTATTTAAATATATAATTAAGCCAGCTGATATTGATATGAAGCAATGACACATTATCAGTTTACAACTGTTGTGATCACATATTTCATTCCTCCCTTTGTAAGGCACAGTGAAAAATTGAACATACAGTGGACGGGATATGCCAGAAGAACTCCTGTAATTCTCTTCTGTCCAGAGGCCATGCTGGCAAAGAAAGGGCCAAGGAAAACTGTTGGAGGTACATGTGTGCTGTGCTAATTGAAATACAGTCCCTTATATATACCTGATGCTCACTATGTGCTAAGTGGCAGGAATATAAGAAACGCCCACGGGTCAGTTGGTGTAAAAAAAGAAAGTATACAGTCAGGTGCTGTCTATAATTGACATTGCAATGCTGACAATTAGGAGGTTTAAATTCACAATTTAACCCTCCATTTATGTTTCACAAGGAACTTGACCAATAACATATAAAAATAAATGATTTAGCTTCTTATTACATAATATTAAAAAAAAAAAATTCTGAATGACATAGTGATTTGTTTAAATGTACTTGTGGTTTTACTTCATATGTATGAATACCACTTATTCACATGTTGGGTGTGTCAATTTCTGGCCAGTTATTATTTTAATCTGTAATTTCTGTGCTTGATGTTATCATGAACACACGAAAGATTTTGTCACAATATCATATTAAATAATTTTCAAACATTTTTTTTTTCATTACAAAGAAAGTACACTTACATAGTGCCATATTATCAATACTTAGAGAAAATTTATTATTTTCTGAATTACTCTACATTGGTATTTTTCACCCCATGAGCTTGGATTTTGTGTGGCACTTATAATTCATTATATTACCCTATGCATAATGTCATATATCATGTGCCACATTATTCTACATTATAGAATATATGTCATTCCTTGTAGAGTACATGCATTTGTAGATTTATATGTGTGTAAAGCTGCCAGCAGCATAAATTTGGCAAATCAATGTAGGTAACAACACAAATGGACTGAGATCTCACTGTGCACCCTGTGGTATTATTAATTAAAGCTGTTAAGCTAATTGAGACATAGCAGAGATAAATATAACAGATAAAATATAATCAGGATGCTGGCCAGCATGTTAGTGACCACTAAGTCTGGATTGTCCATTAGATCGATACATAATGAACCTTCCTCTTCTTGAACTGACAAACACAGTGGATTTAACCTGGGTGTACAATACAATGTGGACCCAGGGCTTACTTTGTGAGATGGAATATCCCCTATACAAACATTTACAGTTGTTCAATACAAAACAGGACTAATATGATAATGAGAAATCTGATAAGACTGACCCCTCCCTTTAGAACACCTGGTGCAAATATGTCATTCCTTCAAATATTACATGTGATAATAATCTATCAGTGGAAACTGAAGGGACAGGAATGGAATGAGCTGTTTATGTCACTTAATTACACACAAAATAATTGCAAAATATTGATATTTTTCTGTACTCATCTCCAGCATGTCAATAATACATGTTACACTGACTTAGGGGTAGATTTATCGTGGCAGAAACCTTAGAGGCAAAAGGGCAGACCACTATACATTTCATCAATTTAAAGAATATAGCATATTTTCTCTAGGCATGCATTCATTATAATCTTCAGCTCAGGCACTGACAGTTAGTAAAAAGCTAGTGTCATATAACAGTTTATTTGAAAGGCTGGGTTACCTCAAGTTCAAAGACCTCCCTGCTTATTTATTTGTTGCAATTTTGAACAAGTGCTCTGAGTAAAATGTACTGACTTCTCTCTCATTCTGCTAAAAGCTTTCGGGCTATATCTTTTCCATCTCTCCTGATTGACACACGATACTGATATAAATTGTATGTCAGGCCATTTTTTGTGAAGTTGATGGTGGCAGTTTTCCATTTCTCAGAATGAGAGTATTTTAAAAACTCATTACTTCCTCAAGTAACTGGTTAATTTCAACGCATTTCCAGTGTATTTTACGAGAGAATGTAATCATTCTTGTGAACAGTCAATCATTGGTACTAATATTAAGATGTTTATCTAGATTATTAAGCAAGTGTAATGAATGTTCCACTACCTCCCAATAATAGTCTACAGAGCATGGTAACTATTTGCACTTTGGTATCTTCACTGAACCAAAAAAAAGGGCTTGCACACAGATAGACATTAAAACCTGTACTCTTTTGCTTCAGAGAGGTACCACATGACATACAAGTTTGGAAGCTCAGAATGTAAAATTGTCAGAAACATCTTCAACTACCACGGATTGCATGAGGTTTGTTTTAGATTCTAAAAGCGTTTATGTAAGAAATTGTGTATTAGCCTGTTTGCTGTTAAGCTTCATAAATTGTTGTGTCACATCATATTTTGTGCCTGACAACTTGCACAGACTCCCATTAAACTTGACACATTTTGGAGAAGTCAATTTGCTGATTTGACAATGCAAGTTGTCAAAAATTTATGCATTCCGAAGGGCAAGGTTTGCAAAGGCCCTGTGAATATTTGAAAGAAACTGATGTCGATAATTTTCACTTTTTGGCGTACAAAATTTTTCGAAAATTCATTGAGTAAAAATCTGTGATTACTGTGGAATAATTTAAATTTGTAAGGGACAGTTATTTTGAATTTTCAAAATTTTACAATTTCCTTGGGATCTATGTCATGGATATGATTTCTCAACATTGAGACATTATATAAGTTTTGTATTTCATTGCATTTTGGAATCAGTTGGAGAGGAGTACCTACAAAATCCGTAACTATTGAGGCCCCACGAGATCTATTGATTTTGCATGACACAATCTTCACTGCTAGTATATTTTAATGTCACAAAATGTGCCTTTATAGCCTTTGTACAAGAATAGCCACAATTTCAAGAAATTTTATAGAATTTGTGTACGTAGATCACACTGTGCAGTTTTATTATTATAAATATGGTTACCGATAGATCTGTTATTTGTTACATAATATACTTATTTGTGTCTTGGATGGAGACTTCTCATATTCAATTATTTGTATGTGTAATACACACGAAAGTACATTTTTCGCATTAAATCAAAATTATTTGAACTGTACAAATTCACATATCTTGTTCTTCACTATATAAACTGTTGAAGAAATACTTTATAGGTAATTAGAGTATGAAATCTCCACTTTGTATTTATGTTTGAGTTTGAACACAAGCAGAGTTTTGTTCAAAATGGAAATTAACTGGGCCATTTTATGCAACAACCTCTAAGGCCTATCAGGTGTGGGGTGTATTGTTTTTTCCTTATGTCAGTTGCAAAAGGATGTTTGTTTTTATCAAGCATTTCTAGAATTCCATCAATCTGCTAAATGCTGTGTTTCAATATTTAAACCTATTGTATTTGATATCTGCAGGTTCATCCCAACAGTTCCGATTTTAACATCATTTGGACAGGAGGCCACCTTAAACCATTCACTTTACGCAGTCTGACAGAGTTCCAGAAAGTGAATCATTTCCCTCGCTCTTATGAAATCACGAGAAAAGACAGACTCTTTAAAAACATCCAGAGAATGCAACAAATTAAAGTTAGTATCACCAGAAAATTAACTTGTTATGACACTTAAAAGCTGACTAGAGTAAAACCTTGAAAATTAAAATCCTTTGAAATGTTTGATGGTTTTAGATTCTATCAATACACACATCTACACTTCTGAGGGAATGAGATATGAATTGCAGTAAACACAACGACATCTTTTAATTTTTCATAACTTTCCAGGGCAGAATCGTGCATTTGTAAAACGACTGTACAGGAAAAAATAGATTTCATAGTGTATGGTTTGCACTTTACAGCTAATTACTCTGTGTAGACATAGCTGCAGACATTGCATGTACTTGGGTACTCAATAGATTGTCAGCCTCAGATAGTGTTTTGATCAATACTCCATTTTAATTAATGATGGGTAAGAGACATTTGATATTACTGTCCACCCACAAGTAAAATTGTGAGGTTTTGGATTATATATTAGTATTTAAATTGCACCCCACACTCCCCCTCCCCTTCCATCTAGTGCAGCAGGGATACAGAATTTTCCAGTATCTATTGAAGTTTTGTATTTGTTAATGCATAATACACAATGTCAGAAGTGAATCAATATTTCAGCACCAGTCTACCTTGTTTCTTGGAATGAGAATTAAGCTATGAATTTTGACAAAGCTGAAACATTCAGAGCCATTTTTTTGGCCATAATTCTTGTGAAAGGATCACTTCGGGACAACAAATGAATGGATCTATAATGAAATTTAGTAATAAACAGGCAAAGAAGTGAGATATAGGAGTGGATTCAAGAACTTCAGTGATGTGAAGAGATTGTCAATAAACTTGGAGATATCAGGATGCTACATTTAACTAAAGGACCTTAAAGCCATATATGTATATATCCAAACTTGTTAGTGATAAAGTATCAGATTCATGCAATTGGTTGTTAATTATTCCTCCATATAAATGATGAGTAAACATTGTTCAAAAGTAGAAAATGAATGAGAGCCATGCAATGCACAGTATATTCTTACTTTCTGCCAAACCAGGATCTTAAACATTCTCAGAAACACCAGTTACTATAAAACAGCTTACTGTCAGAAACACCAGCCACTATAAAACAGCTTACAGACAAAAACACCAGCCACTATAAAACAGCTTACTGTCAGAAACACCAGCCACTATAAAACAGCTTACTGTCAGAAGAAACTGCCACTATATAAAACAGCTTACTGTCAGAAACACCAGCCACTATAAAAACAGCTTACTGTCAGAAACACCAGCCACTATAAAACAGCTTACTGTCAGAAAAAACTGCCACTATAAAGCAGCTTACTGTAAGAAACACCAGCCACTATAAAACAGAATACTGTCAGAAACACCAGCCACTATAAAACAGCTTACTGTCAGAAGAAACTGCCACTATATAAAACAGCTTACTGTCAGAAACACCAGCCACTATAAAAACAGCTTACTGTCAGAAACACCAGCCACTATAAAACGGCTTACAGACAAAAACATCAGCCACTATAAAACAGCTTACTGTCAGAAACACCAGCCACTATAAAAACAGCTTACTGTCAGAAACACCAGCCACTATAAAACAGCTTACAGACAAAAACATCAGCCACTATAAAACAGCTTACTGTCAGAAACACCAGCCACTATAAAACAGCTTACTGTCAGAAGAAACTGCCACTATATAAAACAGCTTACTGTCAGAAACACCAGCCACTATAAAAACAGCTTACTGTCAGAAACACCAGCCACTATAAAACAGCTTACAGACAAAAACATCAGCCACTATAAAACAGCTTACTGTCAGAAACACCAGCCACTATAAAACAGCTTACTGTCAGAAGAAACTGCCACTATATAAAACAGCTTACTGTAAGAAACACCAGCCACAATAAAAACAGCTTACTGTCAGAAACACCAGCCACTATAAAACAGCTTACTGTCAGAAAAAACTGCCACTATAAAGCAGCTTACTGTAAGAAACACCAGCCACTATAAAGCAGAATACTGTCAGAAACACCAGCCACTATAAAAACAGCTTACTGTCAGAAGAAACTGCCACTATATAAAACAGCTTACCATCAGAAACACCAGCCACTATAAAAACAGCTTACTGTCAGAAACACCAGCCACTATAAAACAGCTTACTGTCAGAAAAAGCTGCCACTATAAAGCAGCTTACTGTCAGAAACACCAGCCACTATAAAACAGCTTACAGACAGAAACACCAGCCACTATAAAAACAGCTTACTGTCAGAAACACCAGCCACGATATAAAACAGCTTACTGTCAGAAACACCAGCCACTATAAAAACAGCTTACTGTCAGAAACACCAGCCACTATATAAAACAGCTTACTGTCAGAAACACCAGCCACTATAAAACAGCTTACTGTCAGAAACACCAGCCACTATAAAAACAGCTTACTGTCAGAAACACCAGCCACTATAAAACAGCTTATTGTCAGAAACACCAGCCTCTATAAAAACAGCTTGCAGGTTAGACCAGAGAACATGATACTGTGTTTTCCTAAATGTCATGTTGATAAACAACAGTTATACTTTTTTGTCAATCACTGACTGAAAACTTTATTGAGATAGCTTTGTATCTATTAAAACTTTAAAAGCAATCCCAGTTCTATTGATCCACCCTTTTTTTTCTTGTGTTAAAGTGATCCTTTGATACCTATATATTCACAGTTTCAACTGTTTTCTCTTTGAAGCTTCAATGACTGTGTTAGTTTCCCCATATACTGCCAGTGGTGAAGCTAACCAAAGTTTGATGTGTATGCAAATTAGGCAGGGGTATTGGGGCCACTTTGAAGACCTTAGTGGGTCCAGGCAAAAGACTTATTAGGGGCCATGCCCAGGGGATGAAAACCCCAAGAAGCTCCTGGATTCTGTCAATTTGATAGAATTGAATTTTAACTCAAAATTTCATTTAAGACTATTTGGTTTATTATACTATAAATTTAGTGATTAAATCACGTTCATGATATTATTGGAGGAAGTATTGGTTGCAGACATTCTCAGTCTAGAGATCAGTACACTACAGGCACTATGTAAATGAAACTTGTCTAACACACCCTCTAGTACAGAAAGGATTTGTCAAAAATAAGTAAAAAAAGTCCATGATTTTTCTGTTCCTGGCACGAGTACTGAATTTAATAGAACTGTGAATGATAAAAGAACACTGAATAAAAAGTCAGGTGAAACATTATATTCCTTATAGGTATACTTCCTTTCTCTGTATTGCTTGGTTAATCAATGACCATAATATTACTGGAAGATAATGTGTACACTCAGGCATTTTGGTGTCAAAGGCATCTCTGTCACTGACTATATCAGCCAGTATAATGTTCCCTTGCATGCATATCAGCAACTTGTCATGATGTCATGTGGCGGGGACTGTAGAAATTTACATGGAATGCCATATGCATTTCAGTTTTGTTTAGTGTTTTTGGTATGTTGATTTTATATTTTCAGTTTTATTTCAGATATATAAGAAATCACTATCTAATTTTTTGGGTATATTAGGTGATTAACTACAATGAAAATCCAACAAACTAGACAGTGATTTCTTAATTATTTTATACCTTTTTTAGAAATAGATGAGGATGTGAGATAGTAGTATATAAACTTAGATTACAGTAAAACACAGTTACAGCAAACATACTTATAATGAATGCATGTTTACAGTGAAGTGATTTTTATTCCCTGTAGTTTTAAAGCATATTATGATCTTATTGGATATAACAAGTTACACTTATAAGGAATCAATATTGTTGATCCCCAACACTTTGCTATAAGTGTGTTTTACTGTATATTATAATAACTGCTTATATTATTTCAGGGTGTGAAACATTTTGACTTCATTCCTCAAAGCTACATACTACCCAGTGAATATCAGGATTTTTGTGGTAAGAGATCATTTGAGACTTGGAGATTTCTACTTTCTGTGTAAGGCTGAATTTTAGCCCCATTCTTGATTGCAAAATCCTCACTTTTTTCCCAGAATTTGACAATGTAATTTAATTGTTCGGGATTGGAATGCACTAAACTCGCCAAACTATTCCAAAATTCCAAATGTGGTTGGGATCAAAAGGTACATGTATATAAAGGAATCGGCATACAGAGAAAATTATTATCTTGGATCATGTCTAGCCGTAAATCCTAGTATTATTGGATAACCTAACTAAAGGGAACAGGAATGTAAAAAAGTTTGTTAAATGTTTGTAATAAATTAAAAACACTGCCATAGGGTTGTATGCATACTCATTTCAGAAAAAAAGCCTGTCAACACCTACAATACTTTCACCGTTCCCCCCCAAAAATGCAAATATTTAATTTGTTTTTACTGACACGTGTTAAAATAAAATGCTTAGTAAAAATGTTATGTCTGGACCAGGGATCAGACAGAGACTTATTAAAATTTTACATTTCTGTACCATGTTCTGGTGACAGTGATGCATTTATATTCTCTCAGAGGAATGAAATTAGATAGTCAAATAATGAATAATAATTTGTGTTAATTTTTTTATATGCCCATTCCTCCATCTGTCTGGCCATTCAGAGTTTTCTGTCTCTGTTTTCATTTCCCTGTTACATATCAAGCTGAAACTTGCTATGTAGCTTCTTTGTGGGGTCACTCCAGATCATTTTGCAATTTTGATCCATTTTGACTCCTCTTGCAGGAGTTTTGCCCCTTTATTTGAAAATTGATGTTATATGGAGGTACATGTTTGTCCTGCAAACTTTTCCTGCAATTACCGTCTTGTTTTACTCAGTATTTGTATGGGTATTGAAGATGTGGCATGTGGCAAGGATTTTGTACAGATGACTTGAACTTTGATCTCTTGTAGTTCCCGATCTCTCAAAGTTCCCGATCTCTCGAAGTGAAATCATGGTCCTGAATTTTTTCTCTATATAACTAAGCAAATTTAATCTCAATCTCTTGAACATTTGATCTCTTGAAGTGAAATTTGGGTCCCATAATGCATATTTCATTGTTTTTCACTCTTGATTTCTTGAAGTAGTGGAAGTGTATACCCATTATCACTCAAGCGTATAATTAATTCTGCCTGGACATTACCTGAATAACAGTTAATGCCTGGGGTTAGCTGTGTTAATTAGATGTTTATATAAAAGACAGTGTTTCTTTGTGGGATGGATAGTTGATTGTTTTATTGGTCAATTTAACCTCCCACCCCCACCCCTGTGGGCTTTGTTTTTATTACAATTTGATTATGTCCAACTTAAAGACTAGTTTGGAATTATAAATGAGATGATAAATCATAATTTTGAGAATATAAGTCAGGGATGTTCCAAGGATCATCATTATTTATTAGAATCCGTGGTTTGCATAAAGTAACTGAAAATTGTAACAATTATGCGGTGGATTGTGCTCCATGTAGTTAGTGACTGTGAAACTTCGTTATTAATGAAATATTTGTCCTGTAAATGTACCTCTATCTTAACTAGAGAAAAGAACAAATGAATACATTTGAACTTCGATATCTTGAACACCAATATCTTGAATACCATGGATATGTCGAAGTGATTTGGAAGTCCCAACAACTTATTCTTTAAGTATTTTACCCTCGATATCTTGAATACTTGGATATCTCCTGGTTTTTTCCTGGTTCCATCAAATTCAAGATAACAAGGTTGGACTGTACATAAACTTAAAAATCTTTTTATAAAGTTCCATGTTAAAAATTAAAGTCAATTACATATACCTAACAATATGAAGAACAATGTCAAAAGAATGCCAGGATGTTGTAAAAATGCACTCTGGTTGCTATAAAATCTGAACCGTAATGTCGGACCTCTAATTTCCAGATTTCCGTCAACTTTCGATCACTCAAACTCTTGACCTCTTGAAGTTTTATCAAGGTCCCTTGAACTTCGAGTATCGAGAGTCACCTGTATTTCTTCAGTTTTTAAGAAAATCACAGGTTGTTGAACTTAGTCAGTTTTAGGAAAATATTACAAAGAGAGTATATGATTTGTCTAACTCCCACACAATTTTCAAGTGAGAACCTTCTTATTTTACAGAGTATTTGTATGTATATTTAATTTGTGCATGTGACAAAGATTTTGATTTTCTTCAATTTATAAGAAAATTGCAGGTTGTTGAACTTAGTCAATTTTGTGGAAAATATTATATTAAATAAAGGACATGGTTTTCCCTTTTAGTTTTGAAGCTAGGGCCTTTGTAAATAACTTGTGCATAGGTGCAAGGATTTTGATTCTCAACAATTTCAAATTTCTTCTATACTTAAAATATTTACGGGTTGTTGAAGTTTGTCAAATTTAGGGAAATATTTTGCATGCAGAGCTCTTGGTTTGTCTATTTACCTCCTGTCACAGTTTTTAAGCTAGGACCTTTTATTCATATGATGCAAAGAAAGTATGTCACAGCCCGATGATGGATGATATAACCTGAAGCAAAGTTATACAAAAAAACACCCTAAATAAGCTTTTCGGGGGCATATTATATACTATTCTCAGTACTCTTGTTAAAAATACAGATATACTATGAATTTCCCAATTTGACATAAATCGTTACATTCCTAATTCCAAGGGTCTGGGCCCCATTCCCAAAAAGATGGGGAAAATCCATGTGAGAATAGTCAGATAACTAAATGACAAGATTTAATGTTTTATTATGATTTAAAATTATGATGTGGTTTCCTTTGTTTTATTGTCAATTGGATGCCAATACATTATAGATTAAAGTATTTTGAAGAGATTGAAAAATAATAATGAAAAAAATAATCAACATTAGATGATATATTTTTAGATGTTACTCCCCAAAATACGGCCTATTTTCTTATAGGTAGGGCAAAAAATAGATTGTTATAGACAAAATAAGTTATCTCGTCAAGGGGATTAATTTTCCTGATGTAGCATTATGAAATCAGGTTAGAGTTTGTTATTTGTCAAAGTCTTATCCTGTAATCTTCTAATTAGCAAAGATCTGTGTCACATTCCTTACAGATTTATAAGATGACAGCAGAATTAACATTCATTTATTTTTGTAAGGAAAATTAAAGACTCTGTCTAATTCTTTATGCAAACTTCATTTTCTGTTAGGAGTACAAAGCTTTTAGTAACAGTGAGGTGGAAAGGTCCAGATATTATTTATTAATACCAGTATACATCTCCATTTAGCTTGTATAGGAACTTTTCCTAGCTTTATACAGAAGCAGCTTATCAGATGACAAATTTGCTCAGACATTCATCTTGTTAATGTTTTATGAACATCACCTTACCATTATTCGGTCAGCTTTGACTTTCAATTCTTCTGGGTTTTCATCAAATCCAATATTTCAAATGAAATTTGTGCCATAAAAACTTCCTAATGGTGGAATCAAACAGGTCTAGCAGCTGTTGTGGTGATGATGATTATGGTGTAACCTGAAATGTTCCTGTTCAACTATTTTTTCAAGGATGATTGAAAGATATAGGATATATACAATTGCAGCATTTAGTATAAAATCATTCTCCTGCTTGTTACTGTGAAATAACGTATATATTCATTGTGGTCTGAGTATCGTTTTTGTGGTTCAGACTTACCTCAAATTCAAGTCCTTCATGAAATAGATATGGTGTTGTAGTGAATGCAGCCATAGTAATCAAGAGCAAATGAAAATTGCTATTTGCTTTGTTAACAATGGAAAATTTAAACCCTTTTAAACGTAGTGACTTTATAATATGAACAATTAGCTCACCACCATGAAGTTGATGAGATTTTATGCTATGCCCCTGATGTTGACATCTAGCTTAAAGTTTTAGACTCATTCTCATTTCCTAGTTGTTACAGGCACTTACTAGACCAAAGCCCTGCATGAAAACTGATCTTTCGGATCTGTAGAATGGCCTCTGATATTTGTCTTAGATTCTGGACTTGGTAGTACTCTGAAGTAATTACTTGGTGTGGACCTTGTCTGGACTATACTTGTTTTGTTTTATTGTAATATGATCCATGCAACATGCTAATCGGTGCTCCTCCAACTCCACGGAATCAGAATGACAGATAGGATAAACAAAGTAGCCGTTCTTTTATTTGACAGCAGCAGGTGTAAACTTTATGGAGTAAGGCATCAGTAAATCAAAATGGAGAAAATGGTCCAAATCATAAAATCATTAATAACAGTATGGGTAAAAGCGTACTCCAGTGAACCAGAGATAACCTAATATGACACAAGTGTCTGTTTATTGTCCAATTTAGGCATCAGTGAGAGACAACAATATATTTTGGTATTAATATATAATACAGTACCTCAATTAATACTTTATCATTTATCAATCAGTGAGGAAAATGTTGGAGTTGTTAGACTTTCAGTAATGCTGATGTTTTATTTTGCTGATTCATTTCTGAAGTCATAACCCTAGCTTTGTTGTTCCTGATAGATACATATACCACATATTAAAGGGAAAAATGAACAATTTTGAGGCCTTATGTGATGTTATAATTCAATGTTTTGTGGTTGAGCAACATATTAAGCAAGTGGTCAGCAGGATAGTTTTTAAATTAAGAGGAAAGAATAAATGCTGGCTGTTCATGAATTTACTTAAAACTGAAGTTATATTTTTGACTATATCATGAATTTGATGTCTATAGAATTAATGAAACTCTTCAAACCATACAATTTTGACCAATGCTTCAGAACGTTTCTTGTAGCTGCAGGTCTTTAGCTCTCTTGGAAAGTACTGGGACAGACCGGGTCTGGTCAGACCTCGTATTTTCCCAGAGAGCTATACAAATCTGCAGCTAATTTTCTTGTTGATATTTATGTTAAAGAAGGATTCTGAAACAGTGCAATGAATGAGGATGATTGAAGATCATAATTCTGATTTAATGTTGTTTGATATTACAGCTGCATTTTTAAGGGAGAAGGGTTTATGGATAGTAAAGCCAGTAGCCTCTTCCCGTGGACGGGGCGTGTTTTTGTGTAATCATGTGAGTAGTTTTAATCATACACATTTGATACATAATGTGAAATATGGAATCCTGAAATTTCCCCATTAAGTGGAATTTAAATTCTGTGTAACTGTTGTCAGATTCTTGCATGTGAAAAGAGTTGATTGTTTTCTATTTGTAGCCTGATCAAGTGCCGTTAGATGAGAACTTGATTGTGTGTAAATATATATCCAATCCACTTTTAATAGATGGTGAGTATCCAATCTGCTGTTAATGGATAATGAATATCCAATATGCTGTTAGTTAACAGTGAATATCCAATCTGAATCTACGGTTAGTTGGCAGTGAGTATCACAATCAAATCTACTCTTTATTGGTGGTTAGTATCCAATCCGCTGTTAGCTGACAGTGAATATCCAGTCCGCTGCTAATGGACAGTGAATATCCGATCTTATGTTAATAGACGGTGAATATCCAATCTGCAGTTAATAGACAGTGAATATCCAATCTGCTGTTAGTTGACGGTGAATATCACAATCATATTCTCTGCGAAGACCGCTCAACAATAGTGAAAAGAAGTGAAATATACAGCATTTGTAATTTTTCTCCATTGTAGTGAAAACATTTGATATCACAATGCAATGGGCAGATGCTAATGCAGTGAGGAATGAAGAAATCTCTTGCTGCATGGGCAGGAACATATTTCAATGTGGACTTCCTTAAAAAGATAGGAATGAAATTTTAATTTCTAAGTTGATTTTCAATAAATATTTTGTGCTTGAAGTTGAAGATAAAAGTTGATTGAAATCAGGAACTATAGAGTCCGCGCAGAAAATTGTTCCAATCCATGGCTGGGTTAGCATCTGCCCACTGTATTATGATGTCAAAATGTTTTGACTGTTACAACCGAAAATCATGAATGTTGTAAATTTTATTTCTTGGTACTAAATGTTTGACAGTCTTATTAGATGGTGAGTATCCAATCTGCTGTTAATGGGTGGTGAATATTCAAACAGCTGTTAATGAACTGTATTGTTAACTTATGGTAATTTTTGTTCGACTGAAAATACTTACAATAATCAGAAGGGGATGTGTTCAGTTATTTTAGAATGTAATTAAATACTTCAATAACTATGCAAATTCCATCAATTAATTTCAGTTATAATTATGCAGTTGTTCACAAATGTAATTGAATACTTCAATTTTCATAAAGTAGTTAGGTAGGTTTAAATTACTTGGAACATTTGTATATGCCCACATTGAATGTGGGCTTATTATGCTGTACCGCTGTTGTCCATCCATCCGTCTGTCATGCTGTCCATCTGTCCCCATAACTTTGTTTTCACAACTCCTCCTAAATGCTTTAAGAGGGTGGATTTTAATGAAACTTGGTACAAGGAAATATCACAATGTGTATATGTGCATATTACAAGGGATGGCACTGTCCAATATTTTTTTTAAAAGGAATTATAATCCTTGGACTTCATTTTTTCTATGCAAATTTGTATTCACAACTCTTCCTAAACCCTTGGGGGGATTTTAATGAAACTGGTACACAGAAAGATCACAATGTGTAGATGTGCATATTATAAGGGGAACCCTGTCCCAAGATTTTTGAAGGAGTTGTGGTCCTTGGACTTATATATTTTTAGTATCATGTACTGGTTTAGCGGTGCTCTTTTTTAAACATGAATTTGGCTTTTACAATGGATCTTTGGAAATCATCTTCTCAACTTTAAAAGATAGACACTTAGTAATAGCTTCTACCTTTCATGTTAGGGATTGATATCAGAACAGGGCTCTATGATCCATATAGTGAATATGCAATATTTATTTTAAACACCAAACATTATTTGACACCAAACAGCTAAACTAATGGTTTTGAGATGTATTCCAAAATTGAAATTTTTTGTTCCTTGGCCACAGAATCTTCTTGTTTATTTCTGAACTGACAAGCAATTTATGTTCATAGCAATATCCATGCAATCAAGGTTTAGATGTTGTATAGGAGCTTCCATGTCTGTGTACATGTCCATATCTATATGTCTGTCTACATGTCCATTTCTATATGTCTGTCTACATGTCCATCTCTCCATGTCTGTCTACATGTCCACTCCTATATGTCTGTCTACATGTCCTTTTCTATATGTCTGTCTATATGTCCATCTCCCAATTTGCATATCTAAATCAAAGGCCTGAAGGGCCATAGTGGATTCAGGGTTTGATATGGATGAATGGATAAAAAGTGTAAGGGGAAAATATTACTGCATGTTAAATACCATTTTTAAGGTGTCAACCTTGCTCGAGAGACTTATAGCAATCATGCAGATTTTGCCTCTACACTGCGTTTCCCATCTCAGTGGGCGAAATCAAATAGTGCTTATTGGTATTGAACGTTTCTTATGATTCAAGACTTTAAAACATTGAATTTAATTGATATTTGAAAGGCTCAATACCATTTCCATTGTTGATGTCATTGTTTATTATTGTATCTTTGTTCAGTAGTTTAAATAACGATTGCTTGGCAAGAAAAGTTCATTATTCGCAGATGGATTTACTGCAAAACAGATTTTCCCTTGAAATTTGTGTCACACGATATCATTAAGTACTTACGAAATAACCTGCTCAAATTTGGTTTTTATTTATATCTATAGTCTCGTAGTTTCACCAAGAATCCTTATTTCAGGTCAGTAGAAAAGATAAATACTAAATGGGATTGTGCATTGTCACGGTTCAGTTTCTATTCCAAAAACACAAAGACTATTTCCGGTTTTGTTTTCAGTAATTCCAATCCCGATTCTCAATTAAGCAAAACGAATGTAGCGTGTGCATTACAACGAAAATAACAGGTTATTTTGTGAAGAAACCCAGGCTAGGTAGCATTAATTGGGAATTGAATCTTGATCAGGATTCCAATAACCTTTCTACATATTACGTTGAACTTTTGAATTGTTAAACATCATTGAAAACAGAGAGTTAATACTGTATAATTGTTACATCATACATGAACAGAAGACATAACTTCTATAAACAAGTAATCTCACTCTGAAGCAGTTATATTCTTTTCAGCATTTTTCATCTGCAATTTCAATATATTCATTATAGCCTTTGTAAAGAAACTAGTCTTGAGGGGATATTATCTAGCAAGAGGAGGGTACATGTTTGCTTGTTAGGATAAGCAACTTCAGCCCAAGCTCTCTTATTTATTTCTTTTTATGTAAATAAACATAATTTGCTGACATTTTACAAATGATTGTAATGCTTTATTTTTGTACTTAAACATGAGGAAATGTCTCCTGTGGCATTCAAACATTTCTTCTCTTACTTTCTCTAATTTACCTGCCCTCTGAATTTATTGAGAACCCTATAATGTACACGATATTGCATTCGATGCCTTTGTGGCCCTTCAGGCCTTTGATTTATTTATTCACCATGATAACTTAAAATCCATTTAACAAACTCAGGATTAAATTTATCGCTAAAAATGACAAACCATAACAACCATTAAACCACTGACTTGGTGGTTATTAAAGAAATTTAGTTCCTAACCTCAACAAGTCGCAAGTGCAACACTAAGTCAGTGTACATCTAATGCCAATATTACATCCAGACTGTTGAAAACCTTGTGTTAATTCTAATGCACTACACTCATAATTAATTTCTAGCCCTAGAATTTCTTCAAGAAAGTTATGAGCAGTTCTTACAAGTGTAGTATGTTGTACTCAGACTCTTTTTAAAACCTTGGAATTATATACAGCTGTAGAATAGCTTATACTAAAATGTCTGAATTTGAAAACACAGCATTCCCTCTCTTTTTATTGTATGTTCATCAGATAAATTATTTGAAATCAGCTGTAACCAAAGTCAAAACAACTACCAACTAAATAATGGCAATATAAATCTTTATAAATCTTTTTACAGCACCACATTGATGTTACCACACTTTAAAACTGTGTAAGCTAAATTAAATTTACTTTGTATGCTGAGTAGTATGAACTGGCTTTTAATTGTCTTCCCTTTACAGTTCTTAGAGTTCTCTGCCCTTTATTCAGACTTGCATTGTGAAGATGCTTACAAAAAAAAAATAATTCTTTCATATCTAATTTGTTCAATTAACTTGAAATTTCTAATTCGTTTGATATGTTTGTAGATTAATGGTAATTATGTTAAATGACAAAATGTTATTAACTACATGAAGAGCTAATAAACACATGGGAATTTTACAACCTAGTTAGTGTAGAACACAGGCAATTATATCCCTTATGTTCAAATTTATTATTAAAGAGTACTCCTTAATAGTAAATTCGAACCCAAGCGATATAGTGGCCTGTGGTGTAGAATGGAAGAGAACTATATTGTCTTGTGCATGTTCACTAAAAGAAGTTGTAAACTCTACACCGTAAAGAATTTCCTGTTACTAGATGGCCCATGAGCCATAAAACAAGACTGTAATAAAGAGACATCTCATACTGAACTAATGACTAAAATGGTTGATAAAAATAAGTCTTGAGATTTTACTCAAATTTTGACAGCTTAAATCAAAGAAAACTCAAACTTACGTAAGTTTGAGATTATTTTTCAGAAATGCAAGCCAGGCCCCAAAAACCCTAAACTGAGAATAGACTTAGTCAAAATTTTGATTACTTATACCTTGAGATTTGTCAAACACATATATTAAAAAAAAATGCTGGTTTATTAAAATAATCAAATACAAACATATACTGAAAATTTTATTTGTTTATGAGGATTATTTCAAAAGTTAGTTGGATTTGAAATTTAGACTTGAGTCCATTCCCAGTTTGTGGTCTTGAGGCCAGATGATAAGTAATGATCAATAATAAAATCTATAAAGCCCATTCCATTCTTTGGATTTGAAAGATGCACTCAATGCATCAACAACATGCAACAATATATGCAGGCAAATATTTTGTGTGATACTCAAATGACTTTTTTTTTTATTTATTTACATTTTATATCACAAATCAGACAGAATGTAATTATAATAAAGAATAGGTTTTTTTTTTGTGTGTTTTTTTTTTTGATAATTCCTCTCATACCCATGAACACACACATTATTACTCAAATGACTTAACAGTTAACTGATGGTAAGATTATAATTCATTGTTAATTGACATTACGTATTTAATCCATTTTTAATTGATAGTAAGTATATAATTAATTGTAAATTGACAGTGATAAGTATCTAATCCAGTTTTAATTAATACAGTATACTTAATACTTCCATAAAAATGGGTATATATATTTAGCAAGAGCTGATTTTAGCGACTATAATTTCAGGAAAGATAACTATTACTTCCAACATGGAGGAAACTGTTGGTGATATTCAATTTTAGGGATCTCATCCCTCTCTTTACTGATACCAAAATTAATTCCTCATGAAAAATTCTGCTTATACAGTAATTAATTGTAAGTATCTTATTCATTGTAAATTGACAATAATGAGTATCTTATTCATTGTAAATTGACAATAATGAGTATCTAATCCATTTTTAATTGATTGTAAGTATTCTATATCAGTATCCAATCCATTACTGTTGATTGATGGTTATAAGTAACCCAAATCTTAACAAGATAGTAAATAACATGAAACCCACCATAACTTAAAAGGTAAATCTTTATAACTCTAATGCCCAACTGTAATGTGCTTGCAAAAAGACTTATTTCATGACTGTAGCAATCCATCATAATATGGAATATTCATAAAGAGATAATAAATGAAAGATCCTACTTTTCATGATATGAGATACCTCTTGAAAACCTTGAATGTGTAACATAATTAGTGTTTTTTTTGTTTTGTTTTTTGTACACAAGCTGATCACACTGGATTTACATGATTTATATTGTGTCATGAATTCTCTGACCCCTGATAGCTGTAATTCTATACCTTTTTGTGATTTCCAGCTGTGGCAAGACAGACTAGGATCTTTCACATGGTTCTCTTATATTTGTATACATTTTGAAATCTGGGATATCAGATTTTATTAGGGCCTAATTAACATGAGTGATGACCACATTGAAAAAACATCTATTACTGTGTATAACCCCAAGGTTTCCCTGTAATTTTGAACATTAATATTGATGCACTCTGCAAAAAGGCATTTATACTGAAATGTAAGATACACACACACACACACACACACGCACACACACACACACACACACACACACAAATTGTAATGATAGCGTTGCTCATGAATGTACTGCATTTGTGAGCAATGTGCATATGAATTTTGCAAAATATATACCATGTCAATTTTAATGGCTGAGAATTCTGACAGAAATTAATTTCAAAATAAGAATGTAAATTTATATAAGAAATAAATTTCATTTTTAGGTCATTATGGTAATTGGTTGTTGTGCATATACAATTGAATATAACTTCTTGATAACTTCCAATTCTTTTCAAATGTGGTATGAAGCATCTTTGGGAAAAGGGGGACATGAATTATAAATTTCAGGACTCCTGCATCTCAGGGGCTTATGGGGCAAGGTTGGTTGGTTGTTTGTTATTTTCTGCCACACTTGACAATTTTTTCGGTTATCTGGTGGCGTCCAGTTTTTGTAGGTGGAGGAGAGAACCCAGATACAATGTACCCGGGAAAAGACCACCAACCTACCAAAAGTAAACTGGCAAACTTTCTCACATATATTGGCGCGAACGAGAATAGAACCCCGCCGACAAGAGGTGAGAGGCCTTATGATTTTGAGCACAGTGCTCTAACCACTCGGTCACAGAGGCCCCAATGAGGCAAGGCAAAAACTGACCAATTTTCAAAAATCTTCTCTACAATCACACTTGAGTAAGGAAAACTAGATACATAGTGATGTAGTAGAAAAGGAAGTCCTCTACCAAAATTATAAATTTCATGATCCCCGGAGTAGAGGTTCTAACCCAAGGGCAAGGCCAAACTTGGTATATAGTATATATGTGCAAAACACTTCAATAACATCTTGGGGGGCCTTCAGTGGCCGAGTGATTAAAGCATTGCGCTCAAAGTCACAAGGCCTCTCACCTCTAGTCAGCATGGGTTCTAATCTTGCTCGCGCCGATATATGTGAAAAAGTTTGCCAGTTTACTTTCGGAAGGTCGGTGGTCTCTTCCCGGATACAAACAAACAAACAATAACATCTTATTCAATGCTATTGATACTAAACTGAAACTACATGGATATTTAGAAGGAGTAGGTTGTCATTTCCTCAAAATTGTAAATTTCATGATCCCAGGGGTAACTGTTTTGGTTCCAGGGTGGGGCCAAAATTGTTATAGTGATTATTGTCATTTGAAAATCTTCTTTATGTTTCCTGATATGGTATAAAAACTAAGTGCATAATGGGAAAAGCAGGAAAGGATGTACCAATATTGTGAATTCTACAACCTTAGGGTTATCATTTGACACCTGAGGACAGGTCCAAATTAGTCATATTGTGTTAATGTTACATATATTAAGTAATGTATTTCATCAGTATAGGCACTTTCAGGGGCATTTGAGTTTTAAGAACACATTTTGTTTTATACTGTTGCTAAATATTAGAATTTAGCGTAGATATGCAGAACAGAATTTTTTTCTCTCTAGATTTCATAGCCCTTGGCACTATTGATACTATTAAAGAGATTTGCACCCGAGTTTTGTAAAATTGTCAATTTTTTGGTAAGTGTATTTTTTTTAAAAAAATTTCACATTGAAGAAGAATTAGGAAATTAAGAAGAAAAACTGAGATCATAGTGCTTGTTATTGAGATGGTGTTTTAAGCTTAACCCTTTTGCACTTACAATTTACTTGAGATTTATTCATTTAAACTTGGTTTGTCTGTTGGTGTCAACACAACATACACAACACAGATCAACCATTACATAAAATAGATATACATATAATCAAGTCTTCTAATAATTCAGATATAATAAAAAATTAAAACTAGTAGATTGGAAATAAGTAATGACCTATTTGCACTTGATATATGGGAAAAATCATGATACAGCATTTTAGAGTTAAAAGAACATATTAGGAGTAATGTCACTTCCTATACTTGCACATAAATTACAAAGTCTTGTCTTAAGATTTAAAATGAACCCAAAAGAGTGGGGGTTATAGATCAAATTTCTGAATTATAGGCCAAAATACTGGTTTTTGATACAAAATTTTGAGTAAATTAATTTAGACTTTTTCAAGAGTAAGTGTTCTGTTCGGAAAAAAATTATCAACCATATTAACAAATTACAACACTTGAATTAGCTCCAAATCTTAACTACTTGCATTATGAATTATAAATTTGACATAAAAGTATAGTGGTATAAAAACTGATGGTTCATTGGATAAAACAGAAACTGTAGCATTATGCAGAGTTATAACTTTCAAGATTGTACAGCACAAAATGCGGTCCCTGCCAAACCCTTTCAAAATTTGAATTGACACAAATTTTTTCAACTGGATAGGGTAAAATGATAGATATGTAACATGTATGGACCTATGGGATCAGTATAGAACCAGTACATACAAAGTTATAGCATCCTGTGCAGCTAACTTCCTTAACTAATAATCAGGTGACTGATAAGGCCTGTGGGCCTCTTGTTAAAAATACATGACTGAGGTTATGAACTGCAATACTTCACTCTGACATGCTGCTGGCGTGAAGCATTGCAGTTCATACCCTCAAGTATTTTTAAAAATGAATTTTATTTCTTAGTTATATACATATATATGTGGGTGATGGGTGTGTCTTATATTGGTGGTTTAATTGTTAATAATTTTTCTTTGTTTTTTTTTGTTGTTTTTTTTTTACATAGGTTTCAAGTTTGACATCCGGTTGTATGTGTGTGTGACCTCCTATGATCCTCTCTGCATTTACCTGTTTGAGGAAGGACTTACTAGGTATGTTATGGCAGGGGTAATCAAATCATACACTCCCCATTGAGACAGGATACTTAAGTTTATGTAGTGTCAAATGTTGTTCTGAGAATTTGTAGATGTAATGCAAGTTCATGCACTTTTATTCACAGTTAATCATTTGGTGGCAAAAATTTCAACTTACCCTTGCAATAATTAAAGTTAAACATGGATGATCCACAATTCATGACCCCAGGAGATAGGGGAAAAAATTAAAGGAAACCATGAAATTGGTGCCCACAAATCAGTATGATTTTACAGTGTAATTGGAGTCATGGCAATTGCCAGTGGTGTAGATGAGAAACAGATTAAGTGTTGGTCCAGGGTGTAACCCTTCAGGGATAAAATTCTGTAGAAGCTCTTGCACTTTTAGAAATATATGATTATTGTTGAAATATTTACATTATTTCATCAAAAATTTGCTCCCAGTTTGGATAGCTTTTTTCCTGTAGCATTTGTATAATTGGCTTAGCCTTTTCAGTTCTAGGATTAAAATCACTGAATTTAATATTCTTAGCCATGTGAATTTAAGGTGCTATGAATAAAGTAGTTGAGACATCAGATAGGGGACCAGTTTAGTCTGGTGTCTTATGCAGTTAAATGTCAATGCTAGGCTGTCAGCCAATGTCAATATCTGTGAAAGTGATCAGGCCCTGCATTACAGTGAACTCAGAACCCCTGTGTCCACATAAACATACATTGTCTTGTATTCATTTCCCCCTTTTTATCGAGTTTATGATAGACTCTACATTTAGAACCACTAGTAAAAAGAATTACCAGTGTTATACCTTTTCCATGTTGTCAGTAAAGCCATATTTCATATAAGTGCCAGAATTCACATGCTTAGTGCTATTCATTATTTTTGATTTCTGATGAAATGTGATTTACTGGTATATTTCTGTTCTTGTCTTTATTCGAATCATGTACATATTTTGTAGGTATCACATACAAAACTTTGAACACTAATCTGCCAAAGTCATCATGAATTGTATATTTTTTAATCATTGCTGAATTTTTTTGAAGTACCATAAATGTTAGATATTCTTGATAATTGATTTAGAGGAGTAATGATCTCCTTTGATAAGAATGATAGGTTGCAAGTTCTTGATAGACAAATCCATTTCTTTTGGTATATGATAAACAGGTTTGCCACAGTGAGATATGAGAAGAGCAACCGACACATCAGAAATCAGTGCATGCATCTGACCAACTACAGCGTCAACAAGAAAAGTGATGACTACGTCAAGTAAGTACATATATCAACTAAAAATTGCTTTCCATTAATGAAGAGTACCAGCAAGTAATTATTGACCAGACCAGCAAGTAATTATTGACCAGACCAGCAAGTAATTATTGACCAGACCAGCAAGTAATTATTGACCAGACCTGCAAGTAATTATTGACCAGACCAGCAAGTAATTATTGACCAGACCAGCAAGTAATTATTGACCAGACCAGCAAGTAATTATTGACCAGACCAGCAAGTAATTATTGACCAGACCAGCAAGTAATTATTGACCAGACCAGCAAGTAATTATTGACCAGACCAGCAAGTAATTATTGACCAGACCTACAAGTAATTATTGACCAGACCAGCAAGTAATTATTGACCAGACACAATATGGAAGCTCAAATAGATTAAAAAATATCGCTTGATTGATTTTTAGGTTTTTATTGGAGTTGGAAATAGTTATCAGAGCTGTATGTTCATTTAGATTACAATACATATACATATTGTGTATTTCAAAACAATTTTATTCATCAGTGATCAAGACTGACAGTGAATTAAATGAAGTGTCATGTCAAGCAGATCAAGTATATTTTGACTCCGGATACATGTCTTTGAAGCTATCACTTACCTTATGGCCATTGATGCAGAAGCATTTGGAACTTATTCATCTACATGAATTAACTAGGAGTTTTCCTACAACATATTTAATGGTCTTCAAAGTGCATTGACAAGTATCAAGTAGCCAAAAATCATTTTCTGACAAAAACTGTTTTGGCTTCAGAATGTTCAGGTGATGTGTCGATGACAAGATGCATATATATTTACAAAATAAATTATTGTGCTTCATGAAATGCTGGTGTGAAGATTTGCAGTTCATACTTCATGTATTTTCAAAACTGAAATAAATTGTACTTCTACTTTCATTTCTGTTGGAATTTCCAGCTGTTAAAATAGATGAACTATATTTATCAAGATTCAGGTGTGCATTGTTGTCAACTGCACTACATTTTTGAGGAAATTACTACCGTTACAATTTGTAAAGATATCAAAGACAAAAGCATTGGAAATGTAAATATTAATCTTTATTTCTTAATGTTGCAAATACGTGAATGTTGATTTCATTGACATATGTGACTCGTGATTTCTCTTCCACTAACTGCTTGACATGTGGTCATTTTTGACAATTTTCAAGGAACATGCAAAAAAAAATCACCAAATTTTTAACACCATATTTCAGGGTACAAATTGAAATTTTAGTTCCGACTATTTCAGTGTGGAAATGGTTGATTTACAGGAAAATCTAAATGATGGGTGAATTTAGAAATGGATGTTGTTAAACTTTCAAATATGCAGCCTTTTGAGTTGTACATTTCCTTTCTTATCTGCTTTTAAATTATTATCCAGGTATTCACCAGATATAGGCAAAAGATATTATGTGTATATTATTGTTTTATTGAAGATGAAGTGAGAGTGAAATTTTATTCTGGGGTATAGGCCTTTATGACATGTCCTCCGTTGTAGAAGAACAGACATATTGCTTTGCACTTGTCAGTTGGTGCCTTAGAGCTTTCGCAGTGATTTGCTAGGAGATTGCTCTACCTCGCAGATTTCATACCCTTATATTTCCATACCGAGTAGACTGATATACATCATTTTGTAGATGATTCCTGTTGCTCAGCAGGTTAGTATCTCCAAGGTCAAGGTCATTTCAAGGCCAGACAGGTTTTATGTATATAATGAATTTTGTGTTATGGATAATATGAAAGCACTTTACCTCACAAACTACATACTGATACACATCAATTTGTACAGTATGTACATACCGGAGAAATCAATGTGTACAGTATATACCGGAGAAATCAATGTGTACAGTATATACCGGAGACATTAATGTGTACAATATGTACTGGAGACATCAATGTGTACAATATGTACTGGAGACATCAATGTGTACTGGAGACATCAATGTGTACAATATGTACTGGAGACATCAATGTGTACAATATGTACTGGAGACATCAATGTGTACAATATGTACTGGAGACAACAATGTGTACTGGAGGCATCGATGTGTACAATATGTACTGCAGACATCAATGTGTACAATATGTACTGGAGGCATCGATGTGTACAATATGTACTGCAGACATCAATGTGTACAATATATACTTGAGACATCAATGTGTACAATATGTACTGCAAACATTAAGTCTGTATTTCTTTTTCCGTGAGTAGTGCTGTATACTGTTATTTGAGGAGGGCATATAAACTACATACATATTGCAAGCATCTCTTGTTTCACACATAGTAAGTTAATATTCTTCTAGTTTAATGTACCTAGAATGTTAGTCATACAAACCTCAGTATACAGTAAAACTGGTAGTGAACTTGTCAGGGTTATCAAAATTACTTTGCTGCAGACATAATTTGTGATATCCGATAAGAACGCTATTTATTTGTACTTCCCAGGGAATGAGAATTACTTTTTTACAATCATGGCTTCCTTCTAACATTATGATTTAGAGACCTGGAATGGATCCCCAGGAAACTAGAGGATTTTTAGAATTCATTCCCATAAAATTGCTCTACCACTGCTTGTGGTCATGTGGAATTTAATCTTGAGATTGCTTCACAGGTGTAAGGCAAGTTGAAACAAATGAAATCAATAAATACACTAGAACTTGAGTGAAACCTAAGAAACACCATGTATTCCTCGTGCCATCTCATCTATATGGCTAATATGTTTTCCAGTATAAACAGCTGGAAATAAGATACATCTCCAGCATTTTCAAATCATTGCGAAAATGATGAATTCCTTTTGTTTGAAAGTGATATGAAAATATGAAATAATTTTACAGTTTAATTATTTTTAAGATGAATGTGCATAGAAAATTAAATATTCACATTTTAATTATTTTTAAGAAATTTATGAACAAGAAAAAAATCCTTACAAACAATGGGGTCTGTAGTAAATAGCCACTTCAACAGTGGAATTTACAGTAAATACCACATCTTCAGTCTAACATCTTCACTTCAACATTGGGATCTTTTAATACTACATCTTCATTTCAACATTGGGATCCATGATAAATGCCACATTTCCACTTCATCATTGTGATCTATGGTAAATACCACATCGTCAGTTCAACACTGGGATCTATAGTAAATACCACATCTCCATTTCAACATTGGGATCTATGGTAAATACCATATCTACACTTCAACATTGGGATCTATGGTAAACTTCAATGGAATATATAAGTAAAACAAACCTACTTCAACAGGGAGATTTATAGTAATACAGCATGAGGTTTTTCTTCCATTAACCAGTTATTTTTGTACAAAGCTAACAAGGGCAAATCAATAGAACAAATCTTCTGGCACTGAAAAAAAAAACCCAAACAAAAACAAAACCAGAATAGAAATCATAATTCTTCTTGAAGGCTTATAATTTGAGAGAAACTTGATTTTGATCCTGTCAAGAATTCCCTAAGTGGGTTGTGAGGTGGCAGAGACTGGCTTGTCAATATTGGATATCACAGACTGGAGAAAGTATTGTGTAAGAACCCAGGAACTGTCAGGTGCACTGTGATTATAGTGAATTGCAACAGAGTTATATCATCAGAGGCCTGCATGGAGATAGAGAAAAATGTCTTATTGTGCCCAATATCCAAATCAATAAAGACTACTGCACTCAATAATGGCAACTTGCCTTTATAGAAAAATGTCACTGGTATTAACATGACCCTGCCAAGACAAATGATCAAGATTAGTCCCCCAGTGCAAATTAATTCAGCATTTTCTTTTGGTTTACATTAAAGATATTATTTTGTCTTGAATTGGTCTTCAGTGAGATGCTTCGGAAAAGATCTTCTGTTGTCAAGATATGATAATATTACAATTTCATTATCATCACCATACATGTATAACTCCCAATGTGCTGTTATTCTCTTCACACCAATACAAACAAGAATGCCACCACTATAAACCCAGAGAATATTTCCTCTAATTAATGATTTGTGTATGTGTATTATACATTTCATCCTGTAGTACTTAATAGAATGTATAGAAATGTTCTTTTATTTATTCCAGGAATGATGATCCGGATGTGGAGGATTATGGGAATAAATGGTCACTGGGCGCATTCCTCCGCTATATCAGATCAAGGGGCAGGGACACAGCAGGTCAGTATTCAATGAAACAAGTGGACACAAAATACATAATTTACCCCTACATATCTTCTCACACAATCAATTAACAGTAAAAGCATAATTTTGATATTATATACAAATCCTGTATGTGTACATTGTACTATTAAATAAAGGGTAGTGGCTTTTTTCACAAAAAATCTTAAGACTAAGGTAAAAATTGTCTCTGCCTTCTACTCAACTGAGTGCAACTATGACCTGTGCAAAATGCCAGTTTTTCACCAATGTATATACATGTTCTTAGTTTTGCTCATTCGGAAACATAAAATAATTACACTCTGTTAAAATTTCTTAAACTTAAGAGTGTTTGTGAAAAGGGCCACAGATGTGTTTTGGTTTATAAGATGAAATCTTTATAAAGTTTTTAGCTATTCTGAGCTGAAAGCTCAAGTGAGCTATTCTGATCACATTTTGTATGTAAATTTAAAAATCTTCTCAAGTACCACTGGACCAGAAAAGTTAGCACTCAAATGAAAACTTCCTGACATAATGCAGATTCAACTTATTAGAATCATGGCTCCTGGGGGTGGGGTGGGGCTACAATAGGGGATCAGAGTGTTATGTGCTGATATATAGGAAAAATCTTTAAAAATATCTCTTGGACTATTTAAGCTAGGGCTTTCATGTTTTGTTAATACATTTTTTATGAAAAGACCTTTCATGTGATGCATTGGCATGTGATCTTTTGACCTTGAAGTTTGATGAAGTTTGACTTGCTTTTAATAAAAATTTGATCTATGCGATATCTCCTGGATTATTTAAGGTAGATCTTTCATATTTTGTATTTATATTTCTTATGGTAAAACCATTCATTTCATATCATGACCTTTGTCCTTATGACCTTGATCTCAGAGTTTGACCCACTTTTAAGAAAACATAATGTATTAAATATATTCAGAACTATTTTGAGTGGGGTTTTCAGATTTTGTGTATAGATTCTTTATTGCAAGACCTTATTTCATGTAGGTTGACCGTGTGACCTTGGAGTTGGACCTACTTTTTAAGTTTGACCTATTCAATATTTCCTTAACTATTTAAGATAGATCATTCATATTTTGCTTATAGATTTTTTATGACAAGACCTTTTATTTCATATTTGTGGGCTTGAAGTATGGTTTACTTTTAAGAAAATGTAACATAGTAAATATCTTGAACAATTCAAGGTAGGGCTTTCAAATTTTGTATATAGATTACTTATACAAGGTCTTGTGACCTGTGACTTTGACATACTTTCTTAGAAAACCTGACCTAGTTAATATCTCCTGAATTATTTAAAGTAAAACTTTTATATTTTGTATATATATAAATTTTTTTGGACATGACCATGATTACTTTGGTGTCTGACCTTGTGAGCTTGACCTGGCAGTTTGAATGATTTTAATAAAATCTTATTTAATCAACTATTTAAGACAGAGCTTTCTTATTTTGTGTATAAACTATTTATGGCATGTATTATGTGAATTAATTTTCAGTTAAGTAGTCCTCCTTTGGGGGCTAGGTTAGGGCCACAATATGAGGTCAAAAATTTTCATGGGAATAATAGATTGATAAAAAAAAAATCTTTGAAAAATCACAAGCTGAGCAATGGCAGGGCCGAGGTGAGTGATGTGGCCCATGGGCCTCTTGTTTTGGATTGAAATGATGACTGTCTTTGGTCTAAAATCTCTTACAGCCCTGATGATGAGGATTGAGGATGTGATTATCAAGACCATTGTGTCGGTGGAGGTCCCAGTAGCTACTGCCTGTAAAATGTTCATGCCATTTCGAGGAAACTGTTTTGGTAGGTTACAAATATGCTTGTTTTCTTCTCTTGGCCCTTAGTGTCTCACACAGAGAGTTGTGGATATTTAAGCTGCTCCATCGCTCTGTTTGTCATTCTTTGATTTATGTATGGTATCTCGTATTGAGCATGGGTTAACATATTCGCCTGTTTTATCATATGAATCCTTGGAATGAAAGGATGGTTGTATTGATTTTCAAGGTCGAAATATTAGGTTCACTGAAGAAAAAGTCCCCATATTGGTGTATGGATACAATTTGATAGAGACAATTAAATGCCATTAATTCTACAGAACATTTTGCTAACTTTTTGGTAGGAAAGAACAGTTCATTATTTGATATTTGCATACATGATTTTTAAGGTAAATGGAAAACTAATACTGATGTTGAAAATAATGAGTTGCTATTACATTATTAAACTAGATTATCTCCTTTTCATTAAAGAATTCTGGACATGAGAATATTGTGAGTTAATACACATAAAAGTTGAAAATTGATATGAGCATTGCATATTTTGAACATTTGGTTTGTATAGAGTGACTAACTGGGTTGTAATTTTCACATTCTCTGCTGGAGTCTGTGACTGGTTACTGCTGAACCTTTGTGGGACTGGGATTTTTTTTGCTGGCAAATTAAACAGAATCGCCAAGATTTGTAAACTTTGACTTGTGAGCAAGCAAGTTTATCTGTGGCCACTTCAGTTTGAAACGACAGGGTATACCAGTAATCCTTGATTACACGATTGAGATTGATTGCTGGTAGCACCAAACTAAGTGAAAGTTTACAAATAAATTTTATATGTAAATGCAAACCATATTTTCTGTATACAGAACAAAATCTAAGTATCACAAAATTCAGTATATATTAGAATGTGGTCCAAACTTTAGCAGATGTATAAAGAGGCCAATGTACACACTGTATCAAGGTTGATGATTCCATCACAGGGCCATGCCTTTCTAGGAACACTTTTTAAAGCTTTTTTATCAATGATAAAGTGCATGAAATTAAAGAAAATTCTTTTTTTTTTTCAAAATAAATTGTGTGAAGTGATAAATGATTTATTACATACTGTTTATGTTATTAGCACCTTTTTATAGCAAGCCATCTCTCATATACAATTTAACAGCCTTAGTTAATCTATCTTTTGTTCTTTTTTTTCCAGAATTATATGGGTTTGATATTTTAGTCGATGATAACCTAAAACCATGGGTGCTAGAGGTCAATCTGTCCCCGTCCCTTGCATGGTAAGTGACCACGTCATGTCCAGAGGTACTGATCATTATAGTGCTCATTTCATGTTATCCCTTACTGTGTTAAGAGGAACAAGAAAAACTAGGAGATATTGAATTCCAAAATCTTGTAAAATTGTTGTGAGTGATCATTTTTCCTAGAAATGTAGCTTTTCCATTTGCTTAATGTCATAGCCTGTAATTGTGAACTGGGTTAAATATGCAGATTATACATCAGTGTTCTGTGAAGAAGTGACATTTTTTGTTATTTTAACAAAATAAGTTAACCAGCAGTGTGGAAGTTCTTATGTCCCTTTGCTACCAGTTGGCCATGTTACCACTCTTTGGCATTCTGTTACAGTTCTTGTTTTCTGGGTATTTTTTTTCTTACTACACTTGCAGATGTTAAAGGGTTTATTTTTATTTTGGTGTATACACTCTACTCTGGATGAAAATCAGAGAACTGGCCTGAATTGTTCATTATACCCAAAGTTGAATAAAACCGATGTTGATTGATGTTACTGGGGATTTATTTTTACTTCAGACGACTTCAATATAAGTGGAGTAGACTGTAATTGTGGAATGATGAGTTATAGTGTGCTCTAATACATTATGCTTTTAGCACTTGGTCTTGAAAAAATTCATAGTTTTCTGATTTTTTTTGTGCTTGGAATGTGTGCAGATATTGAGCTGTCTAGTTATATTGATGAGTTACAGAGTAAGTACATCAGCTGAGTTATGATCCCTTGACCTTTGAAAATTTTGAAATGTCCATTTTTTGAGACTACATACAGATAATGTGTAATGTGTTGATATTTGATGCATGGATCACATATATAAGTTTTGTTTCAATTGACTTGCATGAAGCATATTTATGGCCCTTCAGATTTTGGAATTTTTTACTTGACATTTATTTTTGCTATCATTGCAGGTGTTATTTTTTACCTGTGTCACCAATGGTGACAGCAGGTCTAGTCGCCGCTCCACTCTGTCCATTCATCACACTTATGGGTGCATACTTTGTGTAATCTGTAACTCAAAAAGTATCCTACTAATATTATTCAAACTTTGTACAGTGTTTACATACATATTAAAAATATGCACCTCCTATTATGGTGAAAGTTGACAAGTTCAACTTAGGCAATTTTTTGCAATACATGCTGTTAGAAAATTTCATTGGCATGTTCAGCTTTTTATGAAATATGAAATTTAGAGTGAATATACTTTGTGTGCTTATATCTGAGATGTCTACATCTGAAGCGATATACTTTGTGTGCTTTTATCTGAGATGTCTACATCTGAAGAGATATACTTTGTGTTCTTTTATCTGAGATGTCTACATCTGAAGAGATATACTTTGTGTGCTTTTATCTGAGATGTCTACATCTGAAGAGATATACTTTGTGTACTTTAATCTGAGATGTCTACATCTGAAGAGATATACTTTGTGTGCTTTTATCTGAGATGTCTACATCTGAAGCGATATACTTTGTGTTCTTTTATCTGAGATGTCTACATCTGAAGCGATATACTTTGTGTGCTTTTATCTGAGATGTCTACATCTGAAGCGATATACTTTGTGTTCTTTTATCTGAGATGTCTACATCTGAAGCGATATACTTTGTGTGCTTTTATCTGAGATGTTCAACATCTGAAGATGATGCTAAACAGTAGAAGTGTTATTTAGAATATCATGGTGACGCAGGTCTAGGCATGTAATTGGTCTTGCTTGGTGTGTAGTTGTACAATGTAGAAGTACAGATCAACTACAAGTTTTATTTCAGTTAATTGCAATTAACAGGTTTTTTAACCTTGGAATTTGAGAATTTCATAGACTTCACAGTTTTTTAAAACTTTTTTCACTATGCTTGTAGATACATGTTCCAGTCTTTATTTAGCTGGTTCTTTGCTATGTAGTTCCATATTGGAAAAATGCAGATCAAGTTTAAATTTTGTTTTATATGTCTCACTTTTTGAAGGGTTGTGTGGAATTTAAGAATTTGATTATTCTAGTGTAAATATATTGAGTTACAGATCAAATTTATCTTTTGTTCTGAATGGTATGCTTATTGACTAGACTTTATTTCCTTGGTTATCTGGCAGGGGCATTCATGGTTCTGAATGGTTTGTTTATTGACTAGACTTTATTTCCTTGGTTATCTGGCAGGGGCATTCATGGTTCTGAATGGTTTGTTTATTGACTAGACTTTATTTCCTTGGTTATCTGGCAGGGGCATTCATGGTTCTGAATGGTTTGTTTATTGACTAGACTTTATTTCCTTGGTTATCTGGCAGGGGCATTCATGGTTCTGAATGGTTTGTTTATTGACTAGACTTTATTTCCTTGGTTATCTGGCAGGGGCATTCATGGTTCTGAATGGTTTGTTTATTGACTAGACTTTATTTCCTTGGTTATCTGGCAGGGGCATTCATGGTTCTGAATGGTTTGTTTATTGACTAGACTTTATTTCCTTGGGTATCTGGTGGGGGCATTCATTAATTTATGCATACATTCCTGAAAAAATTAGACCCCTTTTAGTCTTTATAAGTATTTTAGATCACATGATTCTCTCATTTAAATCTTCATTTTTTTAATAATTTTTTCAAGTTTGTTCATTTATATTCTTAATTTGAATTTTCTTTATATGCAGCTGTGCAATAAAGATAAATGACTTTCTTTTTTTTTTTTTTTTACAGTGATTCTCCATTAGACGCCAAGATTAAAACAAATATGATGTGTGATGTGTTCAGTCTTTCAGGTAAGTATATAGTTATATCATAAGTAGTTCAAAATATGGTGAAAATGATGGGTTTTTTTATGCTAAATGTATTTAGACCAAGTGACAAGTAGGAGTTATCCCTCTTTGTATGTGTGAGTGTTTGTGTTAGTGTTTGTGTGTGTCTATATATATATATATATATATATATATATATATATATATACACAATATTTTTTAATAGGCGTTGTCTGTCATGATCCAATGATGAGAACCCTACAGCAAAGTCGACGCAATCAAGAAGTGACTGCCAAAATAGCCGCACGTGCCAAGGTTAGTTTACAAAGCCTCATTTGACACAGAGACCCCTTTAGGCTGTCGGGCACCAAACTCAAACTTTCAAGATTCAAATTACTTAGGTCTTAGATATTAGGTATAGTACAACATAGAAGGCTTCTCATCAATTCTCTGTCATATAACTAAGTTGTACTTTCTAATATTCTTTGTTTCATCATTAATACAATGTACTTTGTTTCATCATTAATACAATGTAAAGACTTTAAATTGGAGTTTGAAAATGAACACCCCATAATTTGTGAAAAACTGTATCCTGCAGGTGAAACAAGCAATGGTGATGAAGAACAAATAACTTGAATTCTGCTCAGGGTTGGAGGGGGTGTAGAATTGTGGTATAAATACCTTTCAGACTCGAATTTTAACAGAGATACTTGGTGGACTAATTCAGGGGTTCAAAGGTCAAGGTCACAGACTCAAGTGAAGGAGGTTATTTATGATGGGTTTTGAAGGTCAATGATACAGTACCCATGTGACATATTTATGCAAAATATTATGTTTCATTAATTTACAAAGTACTAGTGTATTAAAAGCATGAAATTGAACTACTTATGCTTAAAAGTCATAGTTTGAGGTTTCCATTTTACTCATGAACTTACCATGCCACTTCATTGTATTAATTAGAAAGAGCGGACAATACATGAAAAGATCTCGGTGAGATATCATTTGTAATCCAGATACTCTATATAATGGAACCTTATCTATAATGTTCTTTTTCCCATTATTTTCTCTTCTTTGATTTTTATATATAAGTATACTCATTGTCTGAGTTACTTTAACATTCTATAGTTTTACTATATTTACAAATTTATATTCTAACATGAACACTTTAGTGCATGTCTCGTGTTCTATAACAGTGATGATTTCAAATCCTTCAGTTTATAGTTTTACAAAACTTTCTCTAGGGGTAAAAATTGACACATAACAACATCCAATATATGTATTATATTCATAGAAATATGTATTATATATATATATATAGTTTCATACCTAACTGGGTGAATGATAATATTACAGCCTTAAACATTCATGTCATTAAATTTCTACAAAGTATTAAATTTCACAACAAGATACTGAAACTTTGCTATACTGTCTGTAGGACAGACGCAAATGGAAACTTGAGGCGGACAAACGCCTGAGTTCTGGTGACGTCTCAATTCTTGACATGGTACATTGCACATTCATGGTGACTTTTTCATTGGTTGATAGGTGTTTTTCTGGCTATGTGTCATGGTGGTAGATAGTTTAACATATGTGCAATAAAATACTAATTGTTGACAGAGTGCTGTTGGATCTTGATGGAAGATTAGTCACTATCTTTTGTTTTGAGTGCTTATTTATTTTATTTTATTCTTTTTGTACTAGATTTACTTAAACTTGACAACTGATCTTGGAAAGGGTTTTGAGTACTTTCATTTGGTGGGTGTGTCTTGTAATACAAGAGTATTCTATATCTTTTTCATAGTTGTGACTTACTTGTTAAAGAATTATACAATTTGCATGTTGTTAGAGTGTTTGAGCGTCAGTTGCATGATATGATTATAAGGTGCAGATGCTTGAAATCTTGTTTGCATGATACATGAACAAACTTGGAAGTTCCTCTGAAAGCACAGGGTGAAATAAGTTTGAGGGCAATGAAAACTAGAAGAACATCCTTTTGATAATTTTATTGGACAAAGTCTGTAGGTTTTTAATTTTGTGGGTTTTAAATACAGTACCTTATATAGCAAAAATCTGTGCTTTCAGAGATATCTCTTGAAATCTTGTTAAATGTTTAATAGCAACCAGTGCATTTTTATGGATCTAAACTCAAAGTCAGTACCCCAAATTTAACAAGATTGATAGGGAATTTGCACCATGTTATTTTCACTTTCATTTTCATGACACTGTATATTTCCAGTCTGCTCGATATAGACCCTCCTCTGCATCATCTATGGTAAGTCTCTCATTGCTGATCATTAATCATTCTTTCATTTAGTGGGCCCTTGTAATGAAGTTTGGATTGGTTTGATTTTGTATATATGGATTTACGTTGATCTTTGTTCTCTCTCTATAAACAGATGCTTATCAGATTTTTTTTTAACAGTAATAGTGTTTGAACTGTACTACATTAATGAAAATGTAATCATGTATGTTTTGTTGGAATTCTGTGCTGTTTTTAATGATTACTGCTAATGGTACTAAATAATTGATAGGTCTAACAGTAGGTAAGGTTATGTCAGACTGATAACTAAAGAACACTTAACCTCCTACAGTCAGATCAAACTCACAGGCAGGTAAGTCATGATCTACTGATCTGATAGTCCTCAAATGTTGTAGACAGGTTAGTCACAAATAGGTAATGAACTCTCTTGAGAATAAGGTTGAAAAGTCAATTCATGAAGTTTCTGCTGTGCATACGCCAATTGTTGTCTGACCAATCACTATAAGAGAACAAACTACAATTTGTCTGACCAATCACTGTAAGAGATCAAACTACAATTTGTCTGACCAATCACTATAAAAGATCAAACTACAATTTGTCTGACCAATCACTATAAAAGATCAAACTACAATTTGTCTGACCAATCACTGTAAGAGATCAAACTACAATTTGTGTGACCAATCACCATAAAAGATACAATTTGTCTGACCAATCACTATAAGAGAACAAGCTACAATTTTTCTGACCAATCACTATAAGAGAACAAACTACAATTTCTCTGACCAATCACTATAGAGATCAAGCTACAATTTGTCTGACCAATCACTATAGAGATCAAGCTACAATTTGTCTGACCAATCACTATAAGAGAACAAGCTACAATTTGTCTGACCAATCACTATAAGAGAACAAACTACAATTTCTCTGACCAATCACTATAAGAGAAGAAGCTACAATTTGTCTGACCAATCACTATAAGAGAACAAACTACAATTTGTCTGACCAATCACTATAGGGATCAAGCTACAATTTGTCTGACCAATCACTATAAGAGAACAAACTACAATTTGTCTGACCAATCACTATAAGAGAACAAGCTACAATTTGTCTGACCAATCACTATAAGAGAACAAACTACAATTTTTCTGACCAATCACTATAAGAGAACAAGCTACAATTTGTCTGACCAATCACTATAGAGATCAAGCTATATTATAGTTACTTCAAAGCCATAAAACTCTGTAGACTGGTTTCAAGTAAAAAGTAAAATTTTAGCATCTAAGTTCTTTTCACTTTATACATGTAGACATGAATATCAACAGGGGGAAGGGGATATAATATTTATACATGTAGACATGAATATCAACAGGGGGAAGGGGATATAATATTTATACATGTAGACATGAATATCAACAGGGGGAAGGGGATATAATATTTATAAAACATTGTCTTGTTGGGATGGGTAGAGGGGTTCTGGTTGTCTTTGGGGAAGGTCTGTGTGCGACAGATACTAGGGGTCTAAAAATATTGACTTTCCCGCTGTCTGGATTTGCATAAGTTACACATGTAAGGATAGTTCAGTAGTAGAAATATGTGTATTTTAACACGCTATCAAAGAGTGTAAGAATATACAGTGTTGATACAGTCTATTCAAAATTTGGTGTGTTTGGAGATGACACATTATTTAGCGTAATCATAATTTCATGCTTTCTTCTGAGTATGAGAATAAATAAATGGAGAATTTTATATTTTAGCACAGTTATGAATGAGTGCTTTTGCATCACTGCAAAATTTGCTACAATTTAAATCCCACTAAAATAAGTACAATACAGTGCTTTTGAATGAAGGGGATTGTAGTGTATTTACAAGGAAATTGAAATTCCTCATTAAAGCTTGGAGCAGGTTATCAAATGGAAATTAGCTGAACAATTAGTGAGTGTTTACATAATACAGTATGAAGATCTGGTATTTATGGAGTATTACAGTAGAGATTATAATAACCAGGATGTCACTGGTGCAGTGTTACATGGAGAATCTGATGCTCACCTCTTGCTGTTCTTAGTTAAATAGAGGAATGGAGTTCCTGCACACTGCCCCATTCCTCATAGTTTTGTTGTGGCTTAAAGATTTCCTTTTGTTTTGAAGATCTGGCTTTTCTTCATTTTCTTCATTGCAAAACCTTTTAACAGACAGAAGATTATTTTTATTACCTTGGTTGTTGATATATTTTATAGCCCATATGTCAAAGAGATAAGTTTTGTGAAGATATGAAAATCATGTTTAAAATTCTGGAATTTGCGGAGATTTAGATACACCTTATTTTGGTAAGAGAGCGCCATCAGCTTAAATTGATTGTACTAATGAACTGTATTTCATTTAAATAGAAACAGAGGCCCCAGTCTGCAGGAAGTTCATCAGGAAATCGACCAGGAAATCCACAACCACGGGGCATGGCTGGCCTGAACAGTGAGGAAATCAAGATTTTGCGACGCCTGAAAGAGGAGGACCAGAGGAAAGGAGGCTGGGTTAGAATATTCCCTACTGCCGACTCTTGGGATCTCTACTCGTACGTATTCCCAACCATTCAGTCATGGGATATTTATTGTACATATCCCCCACTGGTCACTCTTGGAATATTGTGAATATTCCCCACTTTGACTTGTTTGATTTGTATGTGTACCACCCTTATTCCTAAGATCTCTATACACTCATTTTCACCACCCTAATTTCTGAGATCTCTACACTCGTTTTCACCACCCAAATTCCTGAAATCTTTACACTCATTTTCACTGCCTAAATCCCTGAAATGTTTATGCATTCGTTTTAACCACCCTAATTCCAGAGATACATGTATCTACACATTCGTTTTAACCACCCTAATTCTTGAGATTTCTACATTAGTTTTCATTATCCTAATTCCTGAGATCTCTACACATTCGTTTTAACCACCCTAATTCTTGAGATCTCTACACTCATTTTCACCATCCTAATTACTGAAATCTCTATGCATTCATTTTCACCACCCTAATTCCTGAGATCCCTACACATTTGTTTTCACCACTCTAATTCCTGAGATCTCTACACATTCGTTTTCATCACCCTGGTTCCTGAGATCTCTACACATTTGTTTTCACCACTCTAATTCCTGAGATCTCTACACATTTGTTTTCACCACTCTAATTCCTGAGATCTCTACACATTTGTTTTCATCACCTTGGTTCCTGAGATCTCTACACATTTGTTTTCACCAGTCTAATTCCTGAGATCTCTACACATTCATTTTCACCACCCAAATTCCTGAGATCTCTACACATTCGTTTTCACCACTCTAATTCCTGAGATCTGTACATTGCTGACCCCAGAGATTTTCCTTATTGTGGATTTCTGTGATCTCCACATTCCACCTTTAATTCTACACCTCTGACTCCAGAAATTTTTAATTGTATATATTCCCCTCCATTGACTCTATTGACACTCCCAACTACTGTGATTCTCATTTGTGGCAGTTTCCTAGGAGAAGTACAATATTGATCACTTACTTTTCCTCGTTTCAGGTCATTTCTCCAGTTTTCAACAACTCACAACTTGATGGTTCACAGTCGACTGTATCCAGAAAGGTAATGTTGGAACTTTGGATTAATGTGGTTTGTGGATCCATTTTAACTGTTTATGTGAAGTGAAATTGTAAATAAATTTGTCCTTCTGCTGACAAATTGATGAATGACATCAATCTATTCCATGCTACGAAGCACAGTTTTACAGAAGACCCTGAGTTGGAGGATTGACATTTGCTTGATATTGCCACTTTCTGTACTTTTAATTAATCTATACACATGTAACTCAGTATATCTATAATTATATCAGCTTTTAAAGAAATATAGTCCAATGTAAAATGGATTTTTCAGACATAAAGGAGGATCTCAGCATGCTAAAAGTGTGGCCTCCACATCAGCAGGTCAAAGGGCAAAGTAAGTAGTGGGGGGGGGGGGGGGGGGGGGGGGGGGGGGGGAAGCTATTAGTGTATTGAAGTACTTCTCATCGGTCATCGTCATGGTTGTTGAATCTGTAATCACGGGGGTAAAGAGGTATCCGGAGACCAGTTCTATACCTAAATTGTGTTTGTTGCATGTTTTTGATAATCATATTAAATTCTAAATGGGTTCTTTTACTTCACAGAGTGCTGCCTGAGCTTCACATGAAAATGTACCCTAATTACAAAAGCACTATATTCTGATGTACATACTTATCATTACTTGGTTCTTGTGTATAAGTGTAAATTTAAGTTGATTTATTTTCCCTTCATTTTATATACAATGCGTTTACGAATTATAAATCTTGTGATGAAATGAATTTGTTCAGGTTTGCATTGGTTTATTTAGAGCTGGATCAAAATCAAAGATTTATTTTTCCAAAGTGGATAAAAAAGATCAATTTTGTTTATTTTAACTTTAGATATATTGAAAGCAGTTGATGCTGGTTCTTTGGTTAGTGCAGGTAAAATGTCTCAATTGGATAAAACAGGCGGATTTTCTTCAGTTAAAGAATTAAATGGGCCTAATTAAATCCCTTAATTATTGTTGATTAATGAATTATTTGCTGATCTGATATTTAAAAAAAAAGATGCAAGAAATAAAGTTTTGATAGTACATATACACATAATTAACATCACAGGTTCATTTGCACAGTTTGAATCCCAGTCTGGCAGACTCTTTCCTTCCACTTAAGATTTGACATCCAACAAAATAACCCATGGGCAGTAGAAGAGTCTCGAAGTGGTTTTAGGGTATAATAGGTATAGGATATGTCATACGGGTAGTTCATCCCGGATTTAAGTCTCAGTCTAGCTGTCTCTTTCTGTATACACATATAATTCTTTTTTCTCATGAATACACTTCTCATATCAACAATCATTGAATTGTGTGGGTGGGTGTGGGGGGTTGAGACTTTTGAATGTGAGGGAATTTTAAAGATTGAAAGAATTTTAACATATTGTGCAGTAATTGATTATTAGCCAGCTACACTGATTTTGTCTAAAATTCAGAGATTTCCAAAAATTTTACTCCATTTTTTCCCAATCTATCCAGAACGTCAATGATCTGCTCAGTCTAGAGGAACCTGCACTCTGTACCTAAAGATACAGTGACAAACCTGTTGATATTGAATTCATTTACAAGAATATATTAGAAGAAGCGATATGATACTCAATAATGAATTACAACTTATATAACATACATTACAAGTTCTGTATAACAAAAATCATTGGATCTCTCTCCCTTCAATATGTGCCTGATGTTTTCAGGATTAGTCCCAGCTTCAGAACCAAGTGAGTACTTCACCTGAAATGTTCTTGTGCATAGTTTGCTATCTCAATAGATCTGACGTAGACTGCTGTAGATTTCTGTATTATAATCTCTCTATTGTATATATGCAGGAAATCCAAACATGTGAAACATACAGTGTAAGACAAAATATGAAAGCTTAATGCATGGATCGAGGCTTCCGTAATTTGGTTTATGTGTTGTCAGTCTCATGGTCATTTGTGTATCTTCAGCATGTGAACCCTTAGAGTCTTATGAATGAATGTGAAATAGAAAGTCTTTTTGGATTTCGAATTCTTGTACACCACTGTAACAACAGAAAATGTATGGTGATTTAAATGTGACTTGGAGATGTTCATGGCCTATTACACAGATGCGTACTGAATTTAATTCACATTAAACTTAATGCGAATAAAATAATACACATTAAATTAAATCTGAATTAAATAGCATTCATAAGACGAATGTGTCTTTTGCCATTACACTGATTAATGTAATGACATGATATTTATGATTTGTGTATTATAAATCTTCTGTGATAATTGTATGGTACGAAATTTAACCAATAAACAGCGTATTTGTTAAAATGTAAACAAAAATCACATTGTCATGATTTTAAATTAATATTTTTTTATCCCATTTAAAAGCAATTCCTTCCATATATATTGCTCTGTATGCTTTCGGCTGTCATTATCTAATGACATAATGTTTGTACATTTTTTAGTGATTGTCATTGTATTTAGTTTTTCACTCAAAAATAGCATAAATATCTATATCCGACCAATGGGTATGATGCATGTGATCCAAATTTGTCATTACTCATGTCTACATTTAATCTTCATTAACTTCGCTTTGCCGTCACATATGAAGTAAATTTAATGTGCATTAAAGATGCGACATTAATTCATATTAAACTAATGTGCATTAAAATGGGCGTGTGAACACAGTTTAAAGTCAATGTGCGTGAACTTTGTTTTAAATGTAAATTAAATTCTCCATGTGAACAGAGCATAGGTCAAGAGTTTTGCTTTCATTATATGATTTTGATAAAGTTGGTTGTTGTTTGTATATTGTTTTACGTTTTATTCGAGAAGTTTTCACCCACCAACTTTAGGTGAAGTACCACAAATTGTGGTTTGTGTATGGTACTTGGGGCTTTAGTAGTGACGATTCTTTTTCATGCCAATGCCTGCCGTGACACATGATCTCCCTTTTTAAGGTCCTGTAATTCTCAATTTTAAATGTCAGGATTTTGGTGAAGGAAAAATCACTACGTAGTAACTGTGTTAACCTCTTGGGTTTGATGTAGCATTGAGATCAAGAATCGAACCTAATCCTCCTGGCTATGAAATTAAATGCCACCAATTTACTTTGTACTCATATATGATAGTACATGAAATTTAATTTCTTCATTAGCAAAGTAAGGGCATGAAGTCGCAATCACATGAGATTGAGTAAGTAATGAATGTTAGGGCTGTTGTTTATAAGTAGAAAGAACACTTATGGTGATCTATCATACAAGGTTATTAGTTTTACCTGTTATCATCTGGAGATATTATAGATTATATAATAGTGTATTCGAAATCAGTGCAAGCATGCATCATTGACCAATCACCAAGTAGCTCTTAGAAATATATTACCCTATATATCATCTCAGTACAGAAGTGTGGACACCATTGTCTCTGTATATTTCAAAAGGTACGTTATGTTGGGAAATGAGCCCAAAACTTTTTAATATCTTATTTATTATTATTATTTTTTTGTATAAATTTGAACATTTAATGATTCATTTCTTTTATAACTTTTACTTCGTTTTCATGGATTAACATAGATTTGAAGTAATGTGTTAATTTAATTTAGATATAATTATTAAAAAAAATCAGATTAAGGTGCAATACTAGCTAGTTGTAAAGGAAGTTTGCTGTGATCTTGAAATGTATCCTGTGTTATATGTTCTGATCCTGGAATGATTTTGATTGGACTGTATCATGTCACCAGCTCACCAATCATCTCCTTCAGATTGCTGTCTGTTGTCTGTCAAATCATCAGCCCATCTCTCAAACTATAGGTTCACTGGCAACACATGTGTTTTTAAAGTGTTTGATACTTTTTAAAATTTACCAGGATATCCAGTTTTAGAGTATATTCTATCTAGTATTTCAAGGAAAAATACAGAATTCTGTAGATAGGTATTGTCATCAGAAGTACTTTGATCATTACAGGAGTGCTTATGCTTCTATCGGAGGATCTATGAAGTCAGACCCAGAGGTAATTAGCAACATTTCACATTATTGAATATTCATGTAAATATTCAAATTTGATTGGCCAAGATGTGTTTTTTTTTTGTGAAAAACATGCGAGTAAAAACCACACCCTCTGGGGGTGATATTAATAATACAAAAAGTATAGGACAACAGTTTTATCTGCCTTAGTACTTTAAACATTCTTTGATTTCTCTCAATTTCAGTGTTTTCCATGTTGAAATAATTTGAAATGAAAGGAAAATTTATTTTCCTCCAAACTGATTCCTGTGTTCTAATATGACATTGCAAATTTGTGACATTTTACCCATTTTCCTTTAAAATTGTCATTTATTCAGGCATTTTTTCAAAAAGAAATCATGCACCACATGTGTTGATCAAATCTAATACACATGCGTCACTGAGATATGGTGATTAACATATCAACATTTGATTGTGGTCTATGTATGCAGCCCATAATTTCTAAAACTAAACAAACGGCTCACAATAATGGTGGAGCCTCCATGGCTGAGTGGTTAGAGCATCACGCTCAAAATCACAAGGCCTCTCCCTCTAGTCAGTGTGGGTTCAATCTTGATCATGCTGATATATGTGAGAAATTTTGCCAGTTTACTTTTGGAAAGTCGGTGGTCTCTTCCCGGATGCATTGTATCTGGGTTCTCTCTTCCACCAATAAAAAACTGGACGCCACCAGATAACTGAAAAATTGTTGAGTGTGGCAGAAAACAATAACCAATCAATCAAAACTATAATGGCAAATTTTTTAAAGCAATGGAAGGAAATATGTATATTTTTGATATTGGGATACGTATGATTATGATTCATTTCTAAAATCATCATTTGCTTAATATGTTCAGCCTATTAACAAATCAGTAAAAACACATCTGTTGTAATAATGCTGTTTTAAATTTGGTCGGAGTTAAGGAATAATTAGACAGTGAATCTAATTCTCTATGTGCTAGCCCCACATTTTGCTGTAGTTTTCAGTATGGTATCATTGGAGAGAATGAAATTATTAATAAGCTGCATTTGAAATACGCAATTTAAAAAAGACAAGTGACTTTCATAAAGACGTGACACAGACACGACAGAAATCAGAAGTGAAACTATGACGACATGTATCTATTCCAGTAGTGATTGTAAATTAATTAATATGAACACAACTTTGTGAAGATAATTTAATGAATGCACCTCTTGTTTTTCATAATTTGTTTCCATGAAGCCTTGTGACATTCAATATAAAATAAATACTACTTGCAGTTGACAATTACTTTGGATTTTGCTACCCTTTAAAACCCAGTCTCAATGGTACCTGTGCCTTAGTTGGCAATGTTTGTCTGTGGATGGCAATTTCCAAAATAATGTTGCCCTCAACTATAGTCAATATTTATTTATTGTTGTATATTTCATTGTTGCTAAATTTGAAAGTTTGAAACTGTTTTGATACTCATTGAAAACTTAAGATAGTAGCAAACACATAACTTAGGTATTAAATGACTCTTACGTATTTGATACAGAAATAAAATGTGCCATTTCAGTTTGCAGATTGTTATGCCCAAGCAATCAACAGGACAAAACAGTATGAGAGAAAACTGGGAACAGCACGGAGAGGAAGAAAGAAAAATAAACGAAAAGGGAAAGGTAACTTCCATATAGACAGTAATAAGCTATTGGGAACCTGGTGTGGAATAAAACAAAAAAAAATTATTCTCATTCAGGTGTTTTTGTATAAAAGTGATATATCCAATTAGTGGTCACTTAAAAGAAATAAAGTAAAAGGTTACTCTGTTGTAATAGTTATGATAATAAAAGCAATGATCTTTATATCAAGTGGTGGGAAGCTTGTTCGGGTTTGCTATATTCTGTTTCTTGATCTTGTGTACAGGGAGACCTAAGCTAGTTCAGGGTGTGGTTGAAGACAATGATGAAGTAGAGGATAAAGCTGAAGAATCTGATGAGGAAAATGATGAAGAGAAAGAAGAAAAACAGAAGGAATCTCGGAGCTCCTCACCAGATGAGGAGGAGAAAAATAAGGTGGAGGTAGAGGTGGATGTTGTGACAGATGGGGATGAGATCCCTCAGGAAAATTCCACAGCACAGAATGATCCAGTAAGCTTTCACTTCACCCAGCTCATTCTTTACAGTCCCTGGGATTTTAAAGTCCACTTCACACAGCTCATTCTTTACAGGCCCTGGGATCTTTAAAGTCCACTTCATACAGCTCATTCTTTACAGTCCCTGGGATCTTTAAAGTCCACTTCACCCAGCTCATTCTTTACAGTCCCTGGGATCTTTAAAGTCCACTTCACCCAGCTCATTCTTTACAGGCCCTGGGATCTTTAAAGTCCACTTCATACAGCTCATTCTTTACAGTCCCTGGGATTTTTAAAGTCCACTTCACACAGCTCATTCTTTACAGTCCCTGGGATCTTTAAAGTCCACTTCATACAGCTCATTCTTTACAGTCCCTGGGATTTTAAAGTCCACTTCACCCAGCTCATTCTTTACAGTCCCTGGGATCTTTAAAGTCCACTTCACCCAGCTCATTCTTTACAGTCCCTGGTATCTTTAAAGTCCACTTCACCCAGCTCATTCTTTACAGTCCCTGGGATCTTTAAAGTCCACTTCACCCAGCTCATTCTTTACAGTCCCTGGGATCTTTAAAGTCCACTTCACCCAGCTCATTCTTTACAGGCCCTGGGATCTTTAAAGTCCACTTCATACAGCTCATTCTTTACAGGCTCTGGGATCTTTAAAATCCACTTCACACAACTCAATTCAAGCTTTACAGGCTCCAGGGCCTGAGAGATCCTCAGTACAGAGTGCTCAGTCCAAAATTTACAGGCTGTATTGCCCTAAAGGTCCTCAGCACAGAGTGACCTACTAAGCTTTCACTTCACACACCCCAGTTTAAGCTGTACAAGCCCCCAGGGCCATTGAGGTCCACAGCATAAAATTATCCTGTAAGTTTTCACTCTGTTCAATTCAAGCTTCACAAGTCCTAGAGGCCATTAAGGTCCTCACCATAGAGTTCTTCTGTGAATTTTCACTCACTCAACTCATGTTTTACACTTGTAGAACTCATGATGAGTTTCACTGTTTGTTATGTAGAACTCATGATGAGTTTCACTGTTATGATCATTAAAGTGAATCTAGAACAAAGCTGAAGTCATTGGTCAGTTTTGTGGACTTGAGATAAGGCCCCAGTGTGTTCATGAAATGTTTTACGTTTAAGCCAAAATCTTGCATAATGTGTGAAAATTAAACTGAGTTGTTAAAAAGTCCCACATAAATTGTTTTGTACAATTACTCTATGTATACTTACTGTAGTTCCTTAGGCAGTGAAGTGTATTGTTTATTTATGATTGTACTAAAATATGGAAATCCTGTCCATAATAAACAGAGATGAACATGCCAGTTAATATTACATACTGGATACATAATATTAAGAGTATTTCACAATTTAGATGAATGATATATTTGGTAAACTGTGTGTAAACTTCAGATTATTCAAAGTATTACAATTTAACGGAAGTAATTTTTATTGCGTAATGTCCCTTGCTTCAGAAGGAGGAGAATCAAATCTCATTCAATTTTGTCTGTGAGGTAAAGTTTAATAACCATTGTTTTAGGTATCTTTTCACCAAGAGCTTTCTGATAATTGTGTTTTATGTCAAAAACATTTAGCCCAGAAGGTTCAATGTTGAGTGAATTAGTCAGTATTTAAAAGTACATACCAGTATTATTTTCAAAACTTGCTTGGAGAATCATTTTCTATGTTGATATCCTTCAGTGTAAAACCAGAGTTTTTAGTATCTAGTTTCTTTTTGAGGAAACTTTTTCTGAGCTAACCATGAATCGAATATGTTAACCTGGCCCATTTACAATGATGCTGGGACTGTGGACATGATAGGGTATGTGTTCGCATCATGTTAGTTGCACATACTTGGGTCATACATGGCACTATGTATAAAGATGGACTGCTGATCTTCCACATACTTGTTGTACACCTCACTAACCATAAAAGAATCAGCAATGCACACGGGTATCAGATTTCAATGTCTGCATCTTACAATTTATTCATGATGTTTAAATCTAAATCTAGAGATCTTTAGAGACGTGTTAGGCATATTTCTTGTCAGTTCTTTTCCCAGTAAGCAGCACGTGTGGAACTGTTAACCTACCTGTGTAATTTGAGATGAATTATGCTGTACCTGTATGTTAAAGTTTAGTTATGTATTGTTTGAGTGTATAGTGACTGCTGGTACATTTTACATACAAAAAAAAAAAAAATCATTCAAGCTAATATTAGCATATTTCTTTAACAGAAACCAGAAGAGGACAAGCCTCCCAAACCCCAAAGAGTCCAGGTGAAATTGCCACTAAAGAAGACACAGGAGAATACTTCGGAGGAGAAACCTGAGGCTCCCCCCAAACCCCCCTCCCCTCCTCCAGAACCCAAATATAACGTGGTAGAACTGTTACAGAAAGGCAGAACACTTAGGTATAGATCAACTTTATTTCTGTGATTTTACTTGGTGAAATTTATCAGAGACATACATGTAATGTGATATTAAAAGTTTGTCCATTGTTGAGGTCTATTTTATTTGGAAAGAAAAATGTTCATAAAAAATAGCATTTAAATTGAATTTGAGTAAAATTGGAGAAATTGTACTACCGTTCATGCTGTGTAGTTCAAATACCTTTAAACATCAAAGACAAATTATGTGAAATTGTGTTGGACATGATCTCTTTTATGAAATAAAAATAAGATTTAGTGTGTCTTTGAAAGTTTTAAATTTTGAGTTGTACTGCAAAGCTGTTATCATAACATAATCCCTTACACAGAAAGGAGGTTCTGTAAATGATTGACAGTGATGTACAGTATCCATGGAATTTAGTCTGAATGCTAATGTATCGTGCATTGATCCTGGTTTTGCAGTAAATGTCAGGCCAGGGGAGCTTTTGCAATGTATCTAGTGCGTGTTCAGCAGCGCTTGATATTGGAGGCAGGACCTGCCAATCAGGATGACTCTGATGCTCTCAATGAACAAATGGTAACTGAATTTTTCAAAGATTTGTTTTTATGGTTTAAAAGATTTATGTTTTGAAAGCTTGCAAAGCACTAAGGAAGAAGTTGAAAGCATTGTAACATTTTATGTGCCGTTGGTAGGACCTAGTTTTGAGGTTTTTGAAGAGGGCAGCAGTGAATCTCCAGCAGCCATTTAAGGTGGTGGTACCCAGCCGGAAACTCCCACTTGCAGACAGGAGAAGGATACTTGCCAAACAGCTCGGAGATTTTGTCCATATCTACAACAAGGTAAGTCTCGTAGAACAATAAATAGACTACTTATACGGTGTGGTCAACATAACACAAAAAACAAATTACTGATAAGAGTATTTCAGTATAACACTATAAACAGATTAATGTGATGTGGATTGGTCAATATAATGCTATGAACAGATTAATGATGTGGATTTGTAAGTCATTAAGTAAAATTAAAAAATATTACTGTTGTGGATTGGTCAGTCATAACAAATTAAATGTTGATTGGTTGATCATAGTAAATACAGTTAAGCAAATTAACTCATGTGGATTAATTAAACATATCACAATGGATAGATTACTAATGTGGATTAATTAATCATATCACAATGGACAGATTACTGATGTGGATTAATCAATCACATCACAATGGACAGATTACTGATGTGGAAGGAAGCTTCCATGGCCGAGTGGATAGAGCATCACGCTCAAAACCTCAAGGTTTCTCACCTCTAGTTTGCACGGGTTCGAATCTCACTTGCGCCAATATATGTGAGAAAGTTTGCCAGTTTACTTTTGGAAGGTCGGTGGTCTCTTCCCGGGTACATTGTATCTGGCTTCTCTCCTCCACCAATAAAAACTGGACGCCACCAGATAACTGAAAAATTGTTGAGTGTGGCAGAAAACAACAATCAATCAATACTGATGTGTATTAATTAATCATATCAGAATGGACAGATTACTGATGTGCAGTAGTCATTTCTCTGGTGTCATATGATTTGAGTAAAATTACCTTTTATAGAGGATTGCACTATTAGATGTAGCTTAAAATAACGTCTTGCCTTGCCAGGAGACTGAGCAGTTGAATTTGAAGCGTCAACAGGAAAGACAGCAGGGTAAGATTGCAGAGGTCCATCCATCTACTGCCGAATCACAGGTCGTGTGTGAGGAAAAGTTCGACAAGTTCATCAATATTGCCAGGTAATCTTTCCCGTTGGAAATGATGGTGTTGTGTTTTTATGTTTTAGTGCATAAACCTGTTTAGTCTTAGGAAGAATTAATTCTTTTTGAGTGATTGAAATTCCAGTTTGATTGCCATGATGTCCAATTAACAGAGACAAAACTGTAGCCAAACTTGGCATAAAATGTTTCAGTGTTTTTTTTTATTTGATTTTTAGTGAAGGAGAGTTGGAGGAAGTACTGACAACCTACACAAAGATAAACAAGTCAGCTAGTATATTTCTGGGAGGTCATCCCAAGAATTCTGTCACTGATAGTAATGGTCAGTCTCGTCCTACCTCAACATTTCAACACTCAAGACCTCCCTCTGGATGCCCTTCTCGATCCTCCAGCACTGTTGCCAACCGACCGCCCATCTCTAGACAGAGCTCCATACTACAAAACAGGCCAAGCTCTGGGAACTTGGCTCGGTCATCTAACATGTCGACCTCCGATTCAAATGTTGGGAAGAAAAAAGACAATGAGGGGACGATTGAAGCTACACCTAAGACTATAAATGGCTGGGAGGACACACCTAAGTTTGGTAAGGGAGCTTCTGTATAGCTTATCTAATATATGCAGCAATGTGCTAGTTGCTCTTTTGTCTTCTCTAATAACAATATCATTAGCAGTATGACGTATACTATAGAGACAGACCCCCATCTAATGTCCAGTGTTAGATCATGTAGTAAGCATTCCTTTATATGCATTGGCTTTAAAATAAATTCCTTTAGTAAATTAATGTAATTCACAAGTGATTGACAGTTTTGAAAATGTAGTATATAGATGCACATATGCCTGAATGTGTTAAACATTTGTCACTAATTCATGGTTTCAATATAAAGTTTGTTTTAGCAAACTCCAATTTCATACTGACAATTTTCCTTTGCATGGCTGAAAATTATAAGATGTATTAAATTTAAAAATGTTTGTTGTCTACACATTTGGTCTTGTCTTCACTAAAAAATATTTGTATGAATTTTTGTAGATGAGGTGAGGAAAATAATTTGTGTTTGGCTTTTTGTGTTGAATCTAAATGCTGTATTTATCCAATTCAGAAAAACGCTATTGAATCAGAAGACAAGTTATGTAAGATAGATGTCCACTAAGCTTTGATCACCTATGTGATGGACAACAAGCATATTATGGCACCTATAAAAATTTTTCTGTAGCTAGCGAGAGTAGCATAACCACAACCACCGCAACGAACACTCGATCTACTGCTCAGATTGGCGAGCCACCACATTCACGCGTGTACCACACACCTTCTCAATCCTCATATGCTAATGCTGTACAGGTATACACACAGAAACTAACCTCCAACCGACCTCGATCAGCGACCTCTGGTGGACACAGGACAGGTAACTCAAAAAGTGTGCTGTAGGCAACATGATTAATATTTAAGAGCCAGGAGTATTTTCCTTATTGTGGCATATATACTGTACAGGAGGAGAGGTTATTTTTCCTGTTGTATTCTTACTATTTTTCCTGTAGTTCTGAAAAAGTTGTAACACAAGTATATTGATTCCTTTCTAATGTAATATTATACATAATAGCCACACCAATTTATACAATAGTTATTTGGATCTTCACCACAAAAAAATAATTCTACAGATGTAAAAAATTTATTGCAAGGGTAAGAGATTAAAATAAAAAGATGTTCCTACATTCCTTATGTATATGCATATCAATAAAACATGAAAATGAAACAAGATAAAACAAAGGTATATTAAAAATAAAATGAAAAATGTTATAACATTAAAAGTATATGACATTCAAAGTATACTGCTGAATGCCTAGCTGGCTGGATATCACTAGAGAAAGCGGTTCAAGATTTGCAATTTTTAGAGGAAGTTTTTGACTGGGGTGTATTGTTATCCGTGTCCGTCATTTGTCTGCCTTTCACATTTTCCTGTCCTTGGAACACTGTAATATTTAAAGAGGTAGCAAAACACACTGCATATGATTGGATAGATCCTGTAAATGTGGAATGAGGTTTTGGAAATTTAATTGAGGTCAAAGGGATCCAAATGGACTCGATTCCTGTAAACTATATATTCCATAGACCCCATATGAAATTTGCATAAATGAATTGTTTAAATTGGCACTATGGCTCAAGTAACTTATTGTGTCTCTAAGAATTATTTTAGTAAGCAATTGACGTATGATGCTCAAAATTTCTAGGGCTAAATACATTTTCATATAGCTATGCATTTAAAGAATGTGAAATTGACTTGGTTTATTTATGTAACTTTTTGAACCATCAGACTAGCTTTGTGTGTCATTGCTGTAGGAGGCTTGGCAACTTAGAAATTGGTTTTATGTGGAAATTTACTCAGTGAGATTTTTAAGCTCAGAATAATTTCTTATTGAATGTCAATCCCAAGGGAACAAACCAAACTACCTGCCACGAACATATTCCACGTTTATCATTTTATTATCTGAAAGTTTCCCAGGTTGTATGTAATTAGTTTAGACAAAAGCATTACTCACACTAACTATGTTTATCTTGTACACATCATGGACATGCAGATAAACAATAATGAACATTCATATGTCCATATTAACTCTTCTTTCCATGACTTTTGGTTGGGGGGGGGGTATAGAATTGGGAGGGAGGTTTAAATTTACTCGTCAAGTTAAATGAAAAATTTCGAAAATAGATAAAAAAAAAAAAAAAAAGATTAATAAATAAAAATAAAATCCCATTTCTCTCATCATTATACATTATTGAATTGAAAGAGGAAGCTCAAGTTTTATAGAAAATATATCCAGAAGAAAATAGTTTAGAATATCAGCCATATAATAGTGATTCATTGTTCTCACTGGTTCTTTCTACACTCAGCCTTGGGTGACAATTTAATCATTTAAGAACATCTTACAATCTCAAAACCAGGGCAACTTTATCAAATCTCATTGTCATATCAACCTAGCAGAGTTGATTTCAAAATATTTTTACCACCATGTTACCAGTGATACCAGAATGCTGTTTCCACATATTTTATTTCTTGATAAAAGCATATACACCGACTTTTCAATTTGATGTAAAAACAAGTCAAATTACAAAATTTAATAAAAAGTAATTTTGCAGGTTTTTGGTGTTTTATGGAATATGAAAGCAGTGAAGGCTTGAGCAATTTTACTAAATAATTCTGTGCTTCTATTTTATTTCTACCTCCATAACACAAACAACCAAGACAATTTATTCTCGAAAGAAAATAATTTCACCCAAAGACATACAAATTATAATAATAGTAATGATAATAATAATAATAATGATAAAAACATTTATAGAGCACCTTATATAAGAAAAGTTACTCTAAGAAACTTAACTATATGGTATGATATGAATGTACATTTCAAACTAAAAAAAAAAAACAATTAAAATGTGCATATTAATTAAGAATATATAAATATACATGCATGTTGATAGGAGACATATGTAATACAATTATTTTGTAAGTTATGAAGTAATTATTAGACATCAATGAAAAAATAATCAAGAGTTAGATTTATAAATTTGCATTAAATATGGTCATTAAGAAAAAACTGTGCGGTCTAAGAAACTTGAAAGTCATGGAAAGCAATTTGAAAAAAGTGGATTTTTAGCAGTTAAAATGAATTGTCTATCTCTCACTTCCTGTTTTCATTTGATGTGTGGGGCAAAGCAGTGCATGTTTTACAAGGTCCCTGCACTGAATGAGCAACAGGGAGCAGAGTGACAGTTTAATCAGACAACATTTTGAAGTGAATTGGATCATTTCAAAAATTGAAGTTTTGTAGTGGTTTTCTTTTACCACTTTTGTAAATGTTTGTACAGCTTGAGTTCAACGTGAACTTCACCAGAGACAGATTTCACACAGCAATCTGTTTCTTGATGTTTTTGTTTCCACACTCTATCGACCCATCATCATACTATGTGATTTAATATGGAATTATTTATTATTGAACTCAGTCAGGAAAAGTGATTACAATTCTGATATTTTCTAGAAATTTTAACAAAAATGGAATATATATAAATATTTAGATGGTTTTCAAAATAAAGGTGTTTAAAGTATTTTGCAAATAATCATGTAATTTTAAATTCCAAAGTACAGATGCTGTATATCTGACAAAGTCTATTATAAATTGGTATAGCTTATGCATAATAGATAATTAAATCTGTGTAAAATTTAAATCTGTTTAAAATGGAATGTCATTGATTTAAGCAGTTTTTCATTTTGTATTTAAAATGTGAATAGATGAGGATGTAGAATTTGACTATTGATCCCAATGTTTATCTTTGATCCTCCATATAGCTCCACCTCCCATACCTTCTGTAGATCCTCCTACAGGTAGGCAGTTAATATTGTCATGGAAATTGTCTTCACCTTCTTAAATTCTCTTTCAGCAAGGAGCTGTTGTTGATTTCTACTCTGTTTCTTAATCAGAATGCTTAAATGGAGCTTTCACTGATAAATTATAGAACTCTAAATATTTTAGTAGGTTGGAAATTTTTTACATTGCATAAAAAATCTCTTCTGTGCACAATATATTGAGAAATATGAAATTCTGGAATTCTGTTTGTTTATAGAGGATTACATACATATTCCCACACCTACAAACTATTTACCTGTGCCAGGTAGGAGACATTGGACCATTTACCTGCAGAAATTTGTTGATTTGGGCTATAATAGGCCTATAAATATTAAGTTACTTACCCATTAATCTTTACATGTTAATTTTATTCTTTGGGATAAATGTCTATTGTATTCTTTCCAAGTTTCCTTTTCCCTTAACAGAAGTTCTTAGCATGTTGTCATCTGATGTCTGAACCTTTTCCTTTCAAGCACCGACTTAATAATTGTGTATATGTATTCTTTCCTTTTAGCCTTTATGAACCTTTCCAGTTTGAGAGGTTACATTTAGAGGTCAACTTTTCCTATTGAAATAACACTGTTTCTGTTTTAGATATATTTTTTTGTTAATAATATTTAAACAATTTCTTCAGTGCATGCAGTTTTATGTGTATTTGCTCATAGAATGCTAATTCCAATAACATATGAAAATATTTTATTTTTAGCCAGAAAGTTTTATAAAATATTAAGAAATTGTGCATGTTTACAGGTGTAATGACCAAGCCTCTCAACCGACCTATGTCTGCCCTAAACCGTCCATCATCAGCCAATCCCTATGCTACAACTAACCCAACTGTTGGTAGGTAGAACTCTCCATACCATATGTGCCTGCTAATTGAAAGAAAAATGTCACTTTTGGCTCAACCCACAACGTTCCTACTAGCAGCCTATGTTAACATATTTGGAAGCAGATTGGGTTTAAGGGGCATGTAACGATTTAAGTTGAAAATTTTTTAATTTTATTTTTCCATTTTTAAATGTTTACATTGTTGCTCAACTAAGATATTTCAAATTGTTAGCAAATTTTTTGATGTCAGTTGTCTAATCAAGAGAGATAAAGCACTCGCAATTCTTTTTTTACGTAAACAAGGCTTGTGCCTTGTTTTTGTTTTTGTTCACGCATAGTTTGCCTAATAGAAAATATTATGATTAAAACAAAATAAGATGCATTAAACACTAAAAACTGTGTAATTGTGTTCAGAATTAAATTGTAAATTGAAAAAATCTGCCCTTAATGAAACTTTTACTAGTATATATGATCTATGTAAACAAAAACATAGCACAAGCCTTGTTTACCTAACAAAGAATTTTGAGCTTTGTATCTCTCTTATAACTCAACAACTGACCTTCTAATTTTTGCTGACCATTAGAAATATCTTAATGAAGCATTGTAAACATTAAAATTGAAAAAATAAATTTAAAAATGTCTATGTCCCTTTAACTTTTAACATTAAAACAAAAATGCAAACCATCTATCCTTCTGTGTTCAGTAAACCAGATGTGATGAAGGTTGCATGTGGAATATGTTTTGACTCCAGCTGACAAAGTTTATAACAACATTGTCTTTGTTTGTCAGGATCATTATCAACTGTATTTTAGAAGAACATGGCTTTAATTCCGCATTGGGTAATCCTACTTATACTCCAAGCTGCCTTTCAAAAGATGAAATTCTTCAAAATTACGATTTCAGTTTAAACACATTTGATCTCCCAGTCAATGAATGAATATGAGTTACTGTACTTATACTGGAAATCAAAACTTCAGAAAATCTCAAACTAACAAAGATATATTGGAGGATCCAGTAAACGTTCTACCAAACCCCTAGCTTTACTTCTCACAGAAATATTAACTACTGTGAAGGAGAAACTTCAGATGTATTGTGTCACAGTATATAGAAAAAGTGGTGTAAATCAAATGGGGATTCTTATTTTAAAATTCCAGAGAACTTTTAGCAAAAATTTAAATTTCAGAACTTTTCCTTAATAATCTTTATTAGCTGACCCGTTTTTGTATTCTTTTGAAACAGGTTATATTCAAAGCGGACAGTTATAAAATTATGTTAACTGTCCCAACTTACTTTATATTGTATAAAATAAAAAAAAAATTACTTTCATTTCTTATGATTTAATTAGTAAATTATGTTTGATATTATTTGATGAATAATTAAAAAAAATATGAATTTTGTATGGCATGGACCAATATTTCCGTTGCGACAAAATGGAAACAGAACAGACAAACATATTGTCATTCCTAGGATGTCATATAGCAGGACTAAATGGTAATTTGTTTATATGATATAAAGAATATTCATAAAGGCAAATGAACCAATATAATTGTGTTTTACAAGTAAAATCAACCATTTACAAATGATCATCTTCTCAACAGCCATCAGGGTACAGTATAACAGTAAGTAAACATGCTCTGCTCATGTCTTGTAGATGTAAGGTTACATGTACTCACACTGTAAACCTTATGTTCAGGGTAAGGCCAAAAGAAGGGATTAAAGTTTTACACAGGAATATATAGAAAATCTCTATGTGAATTTAATATGCAAGCATTCACATGTAGGTAGATTCAAGATTGTTCATACTGTGACATTCGCACAAGGGTGTTTTGATTGGGATTTAATGATTATTGTGGGAAAATGTAAAATTTGTTGAGTGAACTGAACTATGGACCTTTTGTGCAGATGAGTGACAAAGTTATTATAAATTTACACTGTGAAATTAATTTAATATTTTTATTTTTGACAGATTCTTACAATGACCAAGCAATCCACGATGCCCTTCAAAGATTGGCTCTCCGCCAACAGGCTCGGCAGTACTCTGCATTTAATGGGACTAGTATGATTAACGAGGAGTTACGCAGTTCGTCCTCTCAGAGAATCGGGCAGGGTGACGTCCCACAGTATGGCAGTACTTCTTCCTTAGTGGATACTACCTACACAGTCAACAAACCCAGTAATTATGATAAAGGAGTTCCCTGCAGCTCTGGATATATCAGCACTGGGGGTGATAGGGTGCAGACAAATACACCTGTGTACACAGAACAACCAAGGAGTGATAATTACTCCAGACCCACTGAAAGTCTAAAATATAACTCATCAAATGTGATCACAGAGGATTTAAGAAACAGACCTCCTTCGGGTCAAGGACGTAGAAGAATGGAAGTGAAATCAGCCTCAGGTTCTAGGAAACCTGTCCAATCAAACGTGAATCTACGAAGTGCCAATGCAACTTTTAACAGTTTTATTGAAGATGATAATGGAACGACCTGGCAAAATGACCTTGCACATGCTTATAACCAGGTCACGGGAGTGTTGCCTAGCAACTATCACACAGCATCTCAGTCTAGTAAGCAATTTCAATTGATGCAACAGCAGGCTGCTCTGAAACAGCAGAGTAAAACTATGTTGGAGCAGAGCAAAGCCAAACACCAGGCCATGATTGCCCAGGCTCATGCAGTGCAAAAGTCAGTCCAGCAACAACAAAAGAAGCTGGACCAGGAGATAGAGAGTGCTATACAGATGTATGCCCCAAAGCCCCCGGTCCAGCCCCCACACTCCAGGAAACTACCCAGCTCGCACAGAGTCCAAAGGTAAGCTGATGATGGTTGTTGTGTTTATACTATTGAGGGTTTTAATTGTAAATGGAAGCTGCTAAAAGCTATTAGTTTAGCAGTAAAAGTGCAAGCTTGTTAGGATTCAAGTTTGTCAATCTGCACCTAGAGTATTGCTCTTTGAAAGAGTTTGACAGACATTTGAATTTGGAATGCAATTTGTGGTTGGATGATTATTGTAAGTGAACCTGTATTGCATGGTTTTGGAGTGTGTTTGCCTAGTATGATATTTTGAGTATTGTTTGATGAATGAATGGACTGAATTATGCATTTAGGAGTTACACTGTGCCATATCAATATTGAATGTAAGTTGCAAATTTAATCATTTTATGTGTTGTTTCCCTTTTGTTTCCTTTTGATACCCTTTCCTTAAGTATACATATATATGAGTTTTTATTGTTTTGATTAACCTTCCCATGTTATATTGTGTGATATTCGATTGCCCTGTCAAGGTATGAGAAAATGCATTTACCCAGCTTTAACAACTTCTGGTGGATTGAAATTAGAGTTATCTTTCTTTGTTTTGATTATTTGTTTTTAGCCCAATCAAGATACTGTGAAGTACCAAAGTGTAATCAGCTTTGTGTAATGTACGAAAACATGGAATTCTTTCATTTCTAGTGAAACTGGGTGTGGAAATTTAGCTGCTAGAGTTTTGTTATTTGCTGTGTTTCGCTCTGTTCTCTTAACTAATCCTTAAAACACCTTCAGAGCAAAAGGTTCTTTCATGTTCAGGGAAAAACCGAAATCTTTTTATATCATGAAGACTAAACTAAGGTTGGTCTCTTTTAGTAGAGAAAATATATGATAGTATTCGTAAATTTAGTACTACAGAAAACTACAAAACATGACTTACACATTACGAAAATGTTGTCACCTTCACATTGATGTGATCGAGAACAAAAATTTTTCTTGGCAATCATAAAATCACTCCTTGGAGCTTCTACCCTAAAATTTAAAGCTGCAGTTTTGTTGTACTGGGCTATGTCTCTTACATAATACTTATCAGGGTGATGTGGGTAGTTTTTGCTATACTTTCTTTATCTCTGCAGTGCCTGTAGGTAATGGCTTTCATATTATCAGCACCGTATCACAGTGTTTGATTTTGTATCACAGGTCTGCAGTGCCCGATGAATCTTTAAATTTCAATTTCTACAACAGCTTGCAGTTTGACCAACACACCGGGCGCACTAGATCTACTCCAGGTACCCTACACCACCTATCACCTCTTGTTTTTTTTTTTTTACTAATTAAGATATACCACAAAATAGTTTAGATGGGGGAGGTTTAAAACTAGGTATTTTCTATACTGACTTGCAGAGTACACTATAAGGAATGGCTATGATTTGATTTTGGTATGGCTATTCCATTGTCAGTCAAGGTAGTTTTTTATGGAACAAAATTATTGAAAAGTATGTTTGTGATGAATATAGATAAACAAGTGTCATTATTTGAGCAACTTGGGAAACTTTTCTGAAGAATATCTAAACTCCAAAACTTACATTTTCCCAAAATCGTGTGAAATATACGATGATATTTTTTATTGGGGTAATATGAATTACTACAAAACAATGCTCATTAAATCGTCACAAACAGATCAAAGCCCCTTTATGATTCAAATCGGAAGTTAATGCTTTGTTATCAATTTCATTTTCTCTTATTTGTTCGTTGTTTTACATATGCGTGCAAACACTTCCTGATATCAGCCACAACGATATAACCTGTGTGTTAATACTCACTCATAAATTACTTGTATTACAATGAATTCAGATTTTATACTAAATTCATGATTATCCTCAAGGCAAAATAAATTTCAATGATGAAACATTATTTGCATGATGTAGAAGCTTGTATATTGCACTGTTTGGCTTGAGCGGATATTGTAGATGCTTATTAGAATGCGTGTGTGTATATATATATATATATATATATATATAGCAGTTTTATGTGAAATTCTTGAAATTTTTTGGAGATAATGAAATGTCGTTATTGTGTACTATACATGTACCTGTGTTAAAATTGTGGGATTGTCTTTACAGGGTATTGAGTCTTCAACCTCTGGAACAGATTCTAGATCTACACTTCCCTAAAATTAGATGAACTGAAAAATACAAAAATCAAAGAAGTTTGGGAGAAAACTTTGATTTTTGGTTTCACTGTGTTGTATGTTATACATATAATTATTATATCAAAAATTTACGGTGTGATTTAGGGTATAAAATAGAAACTTTATTTGTTAAATTTTATAAAGTTATTTTTTTATATGTGTGCATATTGCCTGAATTTTATGTGGAAAATTATTACGTAATATATGAGTGAGAATTGAAGATAGTGTGGTTTAGATATTTTATTTATCAAAACAAAGCCGTCCATATTGTTGACAAATTTTGTTGTTTTGTGTATCAATTTTATTTATTGAGAGATTAAGAAGTAGTGGTTTGATCTGTATCATATATATATATATGTGTGTGTGTGTGTGTGTGTGTGTGTGTGTGTGTGTGTGTGTGTGTGTGTGGAGAAAGACAGACAGACAGAGAGAGAGAAGTAAATGTAAGAAAATGTATTTTTTTTTATGAAAATGCTGCCCATTTTAAAATTCAAAGAACAATTTGTGAGAGAGTGAACATTTTCTGTCCCATTTTTACATTTTGAGATAGAAACTTGGGAATATTTACTTTGATTGAAAGAAGTAAAATGTCTCATTATTTAGTTATGATGACATTAAAGTGATATCATTTCATATTTGTTACAACTTCCATTAAAAATGTGTCCTGTTGATTGTTGGGATTCATCTAAAGCTTGGGCTTGATAGACTTTGTTTCAGTGCTAAAATGAAAGAAATGTTTTATTAAGGATTCAGGTGTCTGATCATGTGTGAGCTGTTCTTTTCCTAATCAAACTGGGGGTGATATGTGGGACTTTTTGCTATATTTTAGAGAAATATTTGAAAATCTTTTCGTTTTTTGACGTCATTGAAGAGTCATAAACAATGTTATCAACACCTTTGTATGTTACAGTCAGTTTATTAGATAGTGGAATCATTTAGAATTTATAATGTTTTAAGGGCAGATATTAGTAATGTACCAAATTAAATCTTTGATTCTTTGTTGTAGACTGAAATAATGTATGTGTCTTTGTAGTAAGTGAAGTAACTTATTCTAAGGTTAAACCAAGGAAATAGAACGGTATGACATGGCGGAGTTTTTTTTATGCACGGAAATATCTTCAAATCATAAATAAATCATATTTATTATGTGAAACTCAAAACAGGTCTAATTTTATCAATTAACTTTGATAATTCAATCAGACGCATTTTAATTTGTACAAGAAGTGCAGAAGAATATCTTGCTTGTTGCTTAAAAAATGCATGCATATTTTATTGTCTAGCTGTTTTTATGATGTTATATAACAACTGTGATAATTTTATTTTGTTGTTAATTTTTTTTTGATCTCAGAGGTCCTGATTGGTGAGGATTTTATATATTTTGTCACCTGTAAGCAAGCTATCAAAACTTTCATAGGATTTATCTTCGTCATTATTTAAACCATATTATAGTAATTTTCCAAATCAGTGAAAAGATTATTCTTCCATTTTAAATGTAAACTGAGGGGCTCTTCATGACAAGTACAGTATGTAGCCATCCTAAACCTCAGTTTTATTTTTGAGGATTTATCTATTTTATTTACTTTCCAATTGAAACCATTAAGACTAAAATGTTTGTTGAGGCCAACCTTTGATGCATAGTCCTGAGGATAGCATGTCTACACATTTTTTTTTCTTTTTTTAATATTTTGAAATCCATAACTTTCACAAACAGGAGTTGATATCAAGGGACCACATTGGAGCCCCCTTTAGGGAGTCCATTCTGTTTTATGTCTGATAATTATTCTAATTTGATGCCTTCAGATATCTCTTTGTTTTTTGAAATAGTATTAAAATTCTGTGATTCTGATTTTATTACTTATACAGCATTGATATCATTTTTCCCCTGTGGTCTTGTATTTTGAAAATTTTGCCTTGGGAATATGAATCTGAATTTTCTAGGTTCATTTAAGCATTACTGATATTTAAGAATTGGTGACTTAGGAGAGAGAGAGGGGGGGAGAGAGAGAGAGAACAAACAAACAAAGTGGGACAGTATTAGTAGGCATTGTGGGAGGACTGTAAGGACTGGACACTTTTAGAATATATAATACTACAAGTCTTCAGTCACTTACCTTGCTAGCATCAAATACCGGTATATATAGCTATATATCTATGTACAAAATGAAATAGATGTTACAAAGTTTACTGTCTTTCATGTCACAAAAATGATTGATGTTGTTTAAGATATATTACACATTTTCATCATCATTGACATTGAAATCTTGTAGTAGTTTAAATCAGCTTGAAAATACATTTTAGATTTTAATCAATATCATAACTTGATGCTAAAGCACATGTTCAACAAATTTATGTTTGTTCTGCATATAAATATTATCTGGTTTCAAGTCATTTCTGAACCATGCCTATATCACAAGGTGTTGGAATTGCAATTAAAATGTTCAATTTATTAAAATGTAGGCATTAATTAAGGCATTTGCTTTGTACTTTTATTAAGATTGTGGTTTATCGCCCAAAAAAGTGACATAAATTTATATTGAAATAGCAGGTTTCTGGTGTTAATAGGAAACCTAGCGTGATTTACCGCTACAAGGTGTTTTTTAGATCAATTGCATTATGTGACTGGATTCTATTGGTGCTGAGAAAAAAACCATTTCCTGCTCAAATGTTTCTTTATTGACAAGTTCTGGAGGATAATTCTAATCACATTCGATATTTCTATGTTCTATATTCGCATTCCGTATAAAAATGTGATTAATAAATTAATAAATCTGCAGTATGTTTCATATTGTCATTTGACAGGTTAATGCTCGACCCAAATTTGGTGAATAAAAACATAGTTTGTGCAAAACATGAAAAGTCTGTGTAGAAAAGTCACGGAAAATCGTGTGGGATGTTTGAAAGTCATTGGACTCTAGGTTTCGTCAGCGGAAAAACAAAAAGTGGATTTCAGTATTTTCCGATCAATTGATCTCTGTTGAAACGTTAAACGAAATTATATGTGTGTACAGTGTATGAAATTTAAACGAATGTTTGTTTTTATTGAATTTGTATTCATTACCGAGTAATTTGAATTTCGTATGGAATTGGGTATAATATATCAATTAAAAGGTCTTTAGTTTTGAAAAGTCAAAGACTTCGAATATTATAAGTTTGAACGAGCCATGAAGATCATAGTTGTGTGAATTTCTTGCACGCTAGAAAATGTATATGGATTTATTTAGTAATTTTTGTGTTCTAAATTGAATGTAGAATTTCCAAGAAACGCTAGAAATACAACGTTGTATTTGGCTGGCTCCAGGAATCTCGGGGGGGGGGGGGGGGGGGGGATTGTCTGCCTTGAAGTCCTCAGTGAGTTCAAGGCGAAGTCCTTGGTGGGGGCAAAGCCCCCGGAAGCTCATTACATTTTATGTGTGTGAGTGGAAAACCGCATGGAATTTTTATTTTAATGCGCAAATGACAATAAACTAGCAAGTCTAGAGAGCACCACACATTCCACTATGATTATCGACCACAAATATGTACTGATGGATAATTTTCGACGAAATTGCTGATTTTCTGGAGAGATTTTCGCGGTGAATAATTACATAACCCCTTCCACACCCAAGGTGGAAAAAAAGATTGATGCAATTAAACGAGACGATTTGTACTGAATCGCTGTGCGCCATGTTTTCCGTGTAAGTGCCGTGGAATAGCATTCTTGTATCTGTTTCTTGCCCGGGGAAGGGGGCTTAATTTTGCGTTACATTTCTCGATATTTCACATGAGTCAAAATATGTTTTCTTTTTATTATTTGTTCACATGAAATTTCAACTCATCGTTTTTGGTGTAAACTGTTAGATGATTGGGCTATAACTGTATGTAACCTAACGACTTATTCCAAAGATAAAGGAGCGAAGTGCCCTGTCTTCATGTTACAAATAGTAGGATGAAGTGATTACTTAGGGATCATTGTTGTAGAAATATCCCCACCCACGGTCTTGGAAATACTGTTTGAAAATAAAGTCACCATTCTCAGGACTGGTTTATTTTCCAACAAAATCTTGAGACTTGTGGTTATTTTTCAACAAAATATCTTGACCAAGGTCATTATTTCTTATATTATGGTTATCTTTTACATGTCATGTTATATTCTTTTTACAATAGTAAATTTCATTGTCAATTTTTCAATGATTAATGAAACAATTTTAATTTCAGTAGGAATTCTGTTCGTAACATTGGTATGCTGATAGATTTTAAAATATTTGACCTCTGTCTATATACCGGGCACAAGATTTGCATATTACATTAATGGCATTTCATGAGTGCAGTTAACCACTTTCGTTAAGAAAATATTCAAAATGCAGGTTGAGTGTGGGGGGTTGGGGGTTGGTAATTTTAGCATAATGTGTGACTGTAAGACCACCCCACCCCTTGAACACAGACACACACACACACACTATAATATTTATAATTTGAAACAAAAAATATCGGACATTAAAAGTAAAAATAGTAAGGAAAGGAAATATGAGAGAACATGACGAAAGGGCAGAAAGCCCAGAACAAAAAATGTTTTCTATTTAAATGTGGCAGATATGTCTTTCTAATTAAAAAAAAAATCTTTTAATGTGATCTGTCAATGTGGATATAGTGGGTTTTGCTGCCACACCTAGAGGATCTGGACTGTGCCGATGACCGAGCCCTTTAACAACATACAAGACAAATCAGATTGTCTCAACAAATTTTCAAATCAGGCTCTACATCAGCACACAAAAATAAAAACCACGAAATAGACATCAACTCTGCAATACAAGCCAACATGCCTATAGGAGACGCAGCTGTTGAGTATGTTGAGAGTTCACTTACCTAGGAAGTCCTACCAGTACAGACAAAGCAACCCTAGAAGATATCAACACTAGACTAGAGAAGGCGAGGAGGACTATTGTGTTACTATACAAAGTTAGACTCGGAGATTTATGGGGTACAGGGGTTTCGCCTTTCTTTCTGCCCCTTTCCAGTCTTTCTCCTCTCACCCCTTACCTCCATTAACTACCCTCTTCTCCAAAGATCATAACCCCTCTTACCTGTTCACCCCTACGCCCCACATCCATGAGCCACCTGATGGAATATACGTGTATATTATTGAATTTAACATATTTTATTGTATAAATATACAAAAGGATTGGTAACAAGTTCTTACAACATAGAAAAACCTCTCCCATATACAAACGATACTGTGTTGTTCAAATTAGATATAGATTGTCATATTACAAATATGATAAACACTAGGAAATTTTATTATAATTATATACATACAGATATTATAACATGGAAACAAAGGAATATATTAGAAATATATTAATCTGACGAAAATCTACACGAGTCCTTAATAAACTTGTGGACTGCTTTGAAAATTTGAACATTCAAATCATCTGAAATGTATTCATTTCCTCATAATGATAGATGGGTATCTACTTAACAATAGACGTTCATTGAAAAGATAATTTCTAGTATGCACAGTCGCCGGATAGCTGAAAAATTGCTCAGGCGACTATAAATAAAAAACAAACAAACAAACAAAATCTAGTATGCATATATCTTTTACATCCGAAAAAGAAATGGTAGGCAGCCTCAATATGACCACATTTACAACTGGGAGACACAATAATATTTTTACGATAAAGATCGTTATTTAAAATGCAAGAATGTCTTAACTTGTTATGAATGATATTGAGATATCGCTGATCATATGAGTAATATTAAGGTGGTTTTGAGAGAATAGTTTTAATAATTTTTTTGAAATTGTCAGTTAAGGACAATCCCCTCAGTTCTGAGCTTAAATAATTCCATTTTTTAACAGTATCAGGAATAAAAGACTTTTTAGATATGTCAAGTCTGCATCTTGGAATTGTGCAATCGTCAGAATTACGGGTATTATATGCAGACGAATCTCCACTGATCTTAGGAAAAATTTCTTTCAAATACTTGGGAACTAAATTGTTGTGAATTTTAAACATATTTATTAATTTAGCTATTTGTCTTCTGTTAGAAAGGGGTTCCCTCCCAGTTTTCAAAATAAAGTGAATCCAAGGAAGCAAAAATAGGAAGATCAGTTCCTATTCTGACTGGTATGAATCATAACCCGAACATCCAGCCCATACTACAGAGGCGTATTCTGATAAAGGCCTAATAAATGTTGTATGTATTTTCGTCCTTTTTGACAATCCAAGTTTTTTGTACGCATTGTTTGTTGTACTATTGATGTATATTGACCAGCTTAAATCATTGGACAAAGTTAAACCAAGGTGCTTGTGAACAGAAACATATTCTATCTGACAATGTTGAAACATAAGTTTAGAAGGTTTACGGATTTTTTTGTGGTAAAAAAAATTGCTTTTGTTTTGTTGGGTTTGAATTGAAGAAGCCATTGTTTGGACCATTTGTCTAAAATTTGAAGATCATGATTAACACCACGTTCAATTACAGCAACGTTGTAGGACGAACATTGAAGAGAATTGTCGTGGACATATAATCTATTCATTGACAACTGTCTGCTACATCATTGATTAGAAAGAGCAAAGGTCCTAGTACTGACCCTTGTGGAACACCAGCATTTATAAATCTTGTTCAAAAATAAAGGTTTCTATACATCACTTTTTGCTCTCTGTTACATAAATAACTTGCAAACCATTCTAATATATTGCCATATAAACCATATGTTTATAGCTTTAAAAGAAGACTCTATCAAATGCTTTTGAGAGGTCACCAAAAAAACCCCAAAAACCATACAACATAATTTTCCCTCGTCAACATTTTTAACAATACTGTGGTAATATTCAATTAATTAGTGTACAGTGGAATATCCTGGTAAAAACCCTGTTTGGTACTTGTAGAACAAATCGTTCTTGCATATTATTTCATAAAATATTGTGTATTCATAGCTTCATGCATTTCCTGTACTCGTTTAAGTGGGCGAATCGAATAATGTCCTTTTCATTATACTGGAATTGTCAAATATAATTGATAAATTTAGACCAGCTTTTAAAAATAATTTTAGATTGTCATTATAAGACACCTCGTCTATATATTTTCTTTTTAAATCTATTAAAATTTAGACATTTCAAGGAAAAAGGCAAACCATCTGAACTTGAACATCGTGATGTATGTTTATTATTTTCTTTGAAATCCGTCTCTTCTTTCCGAAAAGCAAGAAATCGTGACCTGCAAAGTACCACATTTTTCCGCGAAGCATCTGTAATTCGATCGTCTCCCAGTTCTTCGAAAACCAATTATGGACAATATTCAATTTATTGTTTGTTTGTTTTTTTTCTACGTCATTGGAAAGGTGCAAATGAAGAGAAAAAAGGCCTGGGCCATAGACTACATCCACTATCAACACATATCACAGTATGACGGTGGAAGTTCTTAGAAGAGACCACGATAACAACTTGAAAATCTCGCTAACGAAAACTCCTGAGGGAAAGTGAAACGCGGAAGGACTTCTAGTGGAAGGAGAACTGGTGGCGTACCGTCAAGTAAGAGGGGCAAGATCTTGGGTAGATTATTGGAGAGAGGTTGATCTCGAAATGACAAGGGACAGGAGTAACTAGGAAATAAAGCGTTCCAAGGGACATAGAAAGGATAACTATAGAGAGTATTGTTTCATTAAACAATTGTCACTTACGTTGGAATCATTACAGGAATGTGTATCATACCAGGGGCATAGCTTCGTTAGGCTCGAGTAGGCGCGTGACTATGTACACACAAATTTTAAATTTTTACATTTTTACTTAAGATATGCACACCATGAAATATTATATTTCTATAGTGTTTATCGCATTTTTAAAGGGGGGGGGGATAATATATGTATTTATTTTGTTGGATTTTTCTTCGCATACTTCATTATCACTTATGTCATTTAGACGATTATGGTAATGCGGACTACAGAGAACAATTCAGTGTATAGTAAGTTTACAAAAATAAATATCAAGTTTTTAATCCACAGCGGCAGTGTCATGAGTAGGCCTAATAATAAATTCTAATCCAGATCTCTGGATCTTAAAGATGGAATCCCAATCATTAATCCAGATTCCCGTAACTTTATAATGAATCCAATGTCGCAGCTTTGAATTCCCATCGAGGTTAGTACCTGTATGTATAAACATTAAAACAATTTAAAAATAATGTTTTCAAAGAGTTTTTGATTAAGAGTGAACATAAAATAGGAAAATGAAAATCTATCATTTGAACTATTTATAATTGATTTTTATTTATTAATAATTCAATATCAAATAAAAACTACTCGGAAATGATTTGGTGAAGGATATGAACATCATTCGTAAGACCTTCACGCCTCGTCCGATTTCTCATCTTCGCCAGCCAAGGATGATGCACCTTTTACACAAGGGCGAAAGAGAGAAACTCCCGTGGAGCGTCACGCATGCCTGGCGATGATGTCGATTTCTCCAATGTAGATTAACAGATTAATGACACAGAGTAACGGAATCATTAAAAAGGAGTTAGTAAAGTATAGATGTACGTTATATTTAATATTTACAAAACCTGTCATTTCATGACTTCCAGTTCTACCATACTTCTAATACTTGTATAACAGCTCTTGTGACAAAATGCCAATTTATGTGTTAAGCTTTAGATGGTCTACGTTTAAGTCCAAATTTAGCTCCGATTTATGAAACCCATTCAAATAAATTCTACAACGAAACAGCCTGAAAACTATAAAAAATGACACGATGGTTTTACCTATTATAATGAATTTGATGCTCAAATTAGAGTAAACCAAAACTTGTTTTTCTAAAATTTCTCGACACCCCCAGCCTAGCCGTAAGAGAGTACCCCTCCACCATGTACCCACAGTCAGCGATTCTCGCCTCCATGAAACCTAAATTGCCTACACATCTAAACATTGCAAGCTACGCCCCTGCTGCATACAACACTAATATCCCTTCATATCTATAGATATATAACAATTTCACTGCCCAGAATTGGTCATCATATATTGATAATTACGCATCAGCTGCAAATAGTGATTAATGAATTGAAACGCTTTATGCCAGCGTACGTCGTGAGGCGCAGTAGAACATCATGGGCTCCTTTAACATTCTCTTCAAAGATAAAGTTGTTATTAACCTTCATTATGATCCTACGTGATAAAAAGTAGGAGTTTTCTGGTGAGCTCCATTTAGAGGGTTTAGGTTTGTAGGTTTAGAATGTGCAATTGTGAGTATTGAAGTATTGATCAAAATACGTTCATCGTCTGTTAACAACAGTTTCAATGTTTACAATGGCCAGTACTTAATCACAGTGTAAAATTGTTAAAGTTACAAATCTTTAAACTATATTCATTAGATGAATTATATATAATTTAATATGTATGGTTTTAAAACTTGAAAGAGATTAAATTATGATTAACGACTGATAATCTTATGTAATTGTTTGTTTCCCTCATTACATGTAATTATGTGTGACATAAAACTGTCCCATATTTGCCTCTCTGAAGGACGTCATTTAAAACAATATCAGCTTGAAATCTCAAATTTCAACATGTAGAGCTCTTGTAAGGATTTTTTCTACTAGGCTTGTTAAATGTAGACAATTTTTTTATGATCAACGCGTAAAATACAAAACTGCACAATGCTCCGCATTAAACCTAAAATAAGTACAAGATGTTAACGCTTCTAATATGATGTATAACACAGAAGTTGTGAATAAAAAATCAAACTCTTGATCATATTATTAAAATAAGATGACAGATTTGAAATATATAATTATGAAAACACCTTTCTCATTGTGACAATGTTGTCTATCCAGTCCATATATCAAGCATTAGGTGGGTTTTTTTAAATGTAACTTTACGCATAAGGTCACAAACTTGAGTTACATATAAAACACAAAAGTCTTTTCTTACTAAAGACTTAGTTTTCACTTGGTTACTTCATGTTTTAGCTCCTCGAGGCCGAGTGTCCAGCCCGAGTTCATAGCGTCAATGTCAGAGAAATGATATTTATTCTTTCATTCTCCTGGCATCGACATCAGCAGGTTAATGTTTGCTCATTTCCAATAATATTTTGTGGAAAAAAATAAATGAAATTAAAAATAAATAAATATACACTACACTGTCTAGAACAGTTGAATGTTAATGATGCACCATTCAATTTGTCCCTGAATTTTTATTCTTTGCAGAAAATGACAAAAGCGTTGATCGCCCTTGTGTTCTTCCTACATGTCTTAGATGTGAAGCAATAGTGCAACCAAAGTTAGTTTCTTGCGTACAAACTTTCGTATGAAGATTATTTTTGTTGACGGGAAAAAATATTCATTTTCGTAAGTAAATCCATTCACTGCTGAAAAGCATGAGCCCTTTAAACAAAGACAAACGTTGACTTAATGTACTTGTAGGAGAATACCACCCTCAAGGTCACTCAAGAGGGAGGGAGGACGGGGGAGAGGGGGGGTCAAATGAACATAACCAAGAGAAACTCTGAGATGTGTATAACGGATCTTGGCAGGAACATGGAAAATCTGCATAACTCATAGACGACTTCATATTTTTGTGCAAAACTGGGGAAAATTAAACAATACATAACCCTTTATGTTCCTTATTGATATGACCTTTCCAAGTAAAGCCTTTGCTTGTTACTTGATAAAAGCAGTGAAAACAGGGCATTGATGTAAATTCAAAAATTGTTATTTATTTTGAAAATTGTGTATAATAGACTAATCTTTTGGGGGACAGCGTGACTAGAAAAAACAAACATTCAAAAACATATGTGTCGCCTAGACCACCTACAACATATATATAATGAAATATTGAAATAGAGCTGCTTGTAATCAAATAAGGTGGGTTATCCCTAGCTGATGAGACGTTGGTAGACAACACCTAGCACTGAGGAACTCCAAGCTTGCTGAAACAACGCTAAAACGATATATTCGTCATCACGGATTGCCAAAAACTTGTGCGACCATAGATTTTGTGAAATGTGTACTTTAAACAAGACTGTTGAAACTCCTGTAACATAAACTTATTTGTCATTAGCATGCCTTAATTTAAAAATTGATCATACGCAGAACATACTTTCGCATTTGAGAGACATAAACAACATATGCAGGTGATAATGAAATATCGCTACATAGATATGGAGGCTGACTGTTCATCACAACTGAAAATGGTACGCGCTTGTGTACAAATTAATTGATTGATTGATTATATATTGTTTAACGTCCCGATCGAGAATTTTTCACTCATATGGAGACGTCACTATTGCCGATGAATGGCTGCAAAATTTAGGCCTATACTCGGCGCTTATGGCCTTTGAGCAGGGAGGGATCTTTATCGTGCCACACCTGCTGTGACACTGGACCTCGGTTTTTGCGGTCTCATCCGAAGGACCGCCCCATTTAGTCGCCTCTTACGACAAGCAAGGGGTACCGAGGATCTATTCTAACAAGCCGGACCCCCACGGGACTGTACAAATTAATGCTTAATGCTAATAGTAATGCCTAACTGTAATAATATCTGTTGATATGGTGAGTACAATAACCTCTCCTAATGAAGACAACGTTGATGATCATGACAATAGAATATTCACCTTTTGGAGATGAAAAATTTATAGATTGAAATATTTAAAATTTATAGATTGAAATATTTATAAGCTTCTGAAAGTGGTACAGGGTATTCAAAAGATTCGGTTTGACATGAATTAAAAACTAAGAAGTTTTTAATTCTATATTTGAAGACTAAAGAAGGATAATAAGGAAATCCAAGTGAACTTTACCCCCTCCCCCGAGAGAGAGAGAGAGAGAGAGAGAGAGAGAGAGAGAGAGAGAGAGAGAGAGAGAGAGAGAGAGAGAGAGAGAGAGATGCTCTTTCAGTTCTCTCTTGAGCAAATTTCAACATGGAGGTTTTCAATTTAAAACTTTAGGGTATAATTATTTTTTGTTGCAAGATTTTCAGGAGAAAAATGGACTATGGAATATTTGGTCAAATGATCCAAAGCTTTTCAAAAAAGATAACAAAATCATATTGGAGTGCAAATATATTGATATAAAGTTGAAAAAAGCAATGAAAATTTTAATCAGAAGCCAATTGTTCAGTGTTGAGTAATTTACATCTTTAAGAATTTACAATTTTCGGGGTTTACAGACTTGATTTAAGGTCGCTCCAACCACATGTGACCTGTATCAAAAATGGCTGAAAGATGTCAACATAACATCGTTTAATACGCTGGTTTCAGGATACGTCATAGTTATTTCCTTTGGAGAACCTTCGTACATAGTACGGCGTGAAACAATGTGTTTATATGCGGTAGTGGGACAAATATCCATCACTGCATAAGTGAATGTGCTCAGTACGTTTCCACATGCAGTTTCACAACCCGAATTCAAATGATATATAATGAAATACATGGAATTCTTATAATATCGCGTTATTTCGTTGGTCGTTTTATCCTATCCCGGGTGTTACTTGCAAAGATGATATTGTTTTTATGTTTCGGCTTTAGTAAAACACTTCTTTCAATGAATATTTTGTATTTGCTTCATATTCTTAAATAAAAAGAAGCCGCTTTTAATACATTTTATCGTCTTCCTTACTGACTGACCGTAGGTCCACTCTGTCCCAATTGGGCATTCAAAGTTCCGCTACATGCACCTCCTACACAGAAGAGCTCTCATCTCAAAATCAGCGTATTACCAATGAAAATGCATGTGACGCCTCCTTTTAAAATAGGTCAGACATACACAGAAGTACAAGTCGCCATTAGAAGAGACACGTGGTCTTAACACAACGCAATGAAAACATATAAAAACTAGCTAAGATGACAAATCTTCATTTCAACAGTGTCAAAAAAAATGTCTAAATATATATTAATTAATTATGTATACCAGGGAATCATTATGTAATAGACATACAATAGAGAAAATATGAGCATAGGAGTAATTGACAATATTTCTTGAAATACTTCAAACGATATACACTGTATTTCTATTATTACGTTTCGCATCCGATGACGTCATTATTTCACAAATTTACATTATTTTGAAAGTGAAAATATGCCGTTGAAGTAAAACGAATCGCATCCAATTTAAATTGCATCGTGTTCACATCCAGAACATTTTGTAATGCGAACTGAATTAAAGCGTAAAATTAGTATTCGCACTGGAATGTCGTGTGGACGATTAGTTAATCTGATATAAGCTGACATAAAATTCTAAACGAAATACATATGAAGATACATTCTTCCTGGACTGAAATAAAGCAATATATAAAGCGGAAGTAGATTGTCTAATCCGACGGAAGCGTCCAGTTTAGGAAAAAGATTGCTAAACTGAGGCATCGGATCACACTATTTCAGAGAACGGATTACCATTTACCACTTCAAGGGTATTAACGGATTGATAATCTGTGTCCAATCCTATGGTAGGGATTACGTTTCAGATTTTATTAAAATGGATTTGTCCTAGCTTTTATGGCTCTTGCACCAATCACAAGAGATTTCACCAGATGTTTTAATCACAGGTGGACATTCATAATCCGGTTAACGTTGATATGTGTTATACAGTTTTCACTTTGATTGCGGTGTGTCTTATATTTTTTTCTTCATGATTCAGTGTATTACTTTTAAAAAGCCAGAATCACTCTTGTGTCCCAAGCCGGAGGTCAACGTATTCCATTTCCAGAAATATCCCATAGGCAACAATGCTATCAATGTTTTCATTATACGGGACACGGGGTCTTTGAAATCTGTCTTGAAGCCGCTTACACGGTGATTTTTCATTTGTCAACTTATTGTCTGTTTTAAGATTAATATTCTTGGATCAGTAATTGGGAAATGATTGATTTTAATGGTAAAGAAGAGCTACATACAACATAATGAATCCTTATACTCTAAGCACCACTGAAGTGTTATTATAGAAATCACTGTCACCATCCAGGAAACAATTTCATTATTTTAGATTGATTAGGAATTTAGTTTGCATTCAGTGCCTTTTCAGAGTTCATCTTTGATGAAGTTTGATGAAAAATACCTTTGATGAAATTTTATTTAAGGTGAGAAGAAAAGAAAGCCGCGATGAAGACGAATTAGTATTGCAATGATTTCTCGCGTGATTTGGCGAGAATTTGGAATCGCCATTTACATATACTGTACACAACTTAAATTGGTTTGCTTTTGGTAATTTTCACGGTTTCTTAATTGAATGCATTTACGTGCAGTTTTCAATTACTATTTTTATGTCAATTCTATATACTAGTGTATCCTATAGTTCAAAAGCTGAGTTTTGGCCTACAGTGTAAATAGAAAAATGAATTAACAGCGAAAATAAGGTATACGGAGTTCAAACTTATTGATGTAGGATACGAATCGCTTGAGATAGAATTTACAATTTTAAACATATACTGACTTTAAAAACGTAATACACGTTGTTTTTTTTTAATTTATTCATTGAAAACATTATATATAAAGCTTTTATTATAAAATTTACCCAGCATAAATCGTATTGATTTTCAAAACCCATCTCTCGATTTATCTGTGTTCATTGTTTGCGCGTTGTGAGTAGCATCGCACGAAATTTTCAAACATGTGGAAAGGTAACAGGAGTTTTTCGCGATAAAACTTTGTTGGTGAAAGCATAGACACCACTACCAAAAAAAATTCAAAACCAAGACTATGCAGCGCTTAAGCAATGGAATGCGAGATCAGGCACTTGGTATGCTGCAAGCAAGCGTTAGTCAGCGTGAGGTTGCAAGGCGTTTCAATGTCCATCCTTGTACAGTTAGTCGGTTATTGTCACGTTTTCATCAGACAGGATCCCTAAATGATTGCCCAAGACCTGGCCAACCGTTTGTGACAACGCCACGGCAACAAGCGTTCATACGGCAACGTCCTCTGCGCAGTAGTTTTATGGCCGCTGCGACCACGGCGAGAGAAATCATTGGACGTCGTGGAAGGCCTATTCATCCTAAATCCGTTTACAGAATTTTGAAGCGCCATGGGATCCGCTGCAGAAGACCTTATAAGGGGCTACAGCTTAAACCGCATCACCGACGGTACAGATTGCAATGGGCAAGGCAGCATCTGACTCAACGTCCAAATTGGTCACATGTTGTGTTCTCAGATGAGTCCAAATTTAACGTTAGCAACGCAAACGGCAGATGTCGAGTTTCCGTCCTTTACATGAACGTTTGCAGACAATTGTGTCCTCGAGCGCGACAGGTTTGGAGGGGGAGGCGTCATTGTCTGTGATGCGATTAACCACAATTTTCGGTCACAACTGGTCGTTTTAAATGGAAACCTCACTGCTAGGAGATATGTGGATAAAATTCTACAGCCTATTTTAGCACCATTAATGCAGCAGCATAGGCAAGAAAATGGGTTAATTTTCCAACAGGACAATGCGCGCGCACATATGGCAAAATAAACACAAAACGTTTTTCAAACGAACGCCATTGACGTCCTTGATTGGCCCGCTATGTCCCCAGACTTGAATTCAATTGAGCGTTTGTGAGACGAGCTGGGGGGACATGTGCGCAGCCCTCAGCCTCAGAATCCGCAAGAATGCCTTGTTGGAGGAATGGTAGAATATTCCTCAGAGGACCATCCGAAATGTTTGTCAATCAATGTCACGTCGCCTTCATGCCGTCATCACAGCTAATGGAGATCATACCCGGTACTAGCGAACAAAAACACATATTTGACGCACCCCTCATTGACATTCATTTCAACTGTAGCCTCTTTGTGAATAAAATTCTGTTCAAAATAAAGGATAGTGTTCAGTTAACATGGTTTATAATATACCACAATGAATTTGTTTATGAGATATATGAACAAATTTATAATCTATAAAATTATCAAGTGTTGCGTTTTTAAAGTTCGTCAGTATATTACATTACTGCATTTTGTTTCAATTAAAAATGAATTTTATTTTTGAAAAATACGTGAGGGTATGAATTGCGACTCTTCACTCTGGCATATTTCATGAGGCGGGTAAATTATTTCTTATATTTACATTTTAGAGAGATGTTAAACAACAACCAACCAACTGACAATCTCATAACTCCCATATAAAGAATACAAAATTAAGAGTAGAGCATTCACGGACCCCTGGACATACCAGGGGTGCGATCAGGTGCCTAGAAAGAGTAAGCATTCCCTGTTGACCGGTCACACCCACCGTGAGCCCTATATTTTGATCAGATAAGCGAAGTTATCCTTAGTCAAGATTCGTATGAAATACGCCAGACAACACTCCAGCCATTATTAGACTATTTGCAAATGTTATCATTATGACGACCATAGATTTTGCGAAATGCTTACTTTAAATGAGACTGTTGAAGCCCCAGTAACATCAACGTATTTATCAGTAGCCTTCCTTGATTTAAAAAGCGATCATATTCAAAACATGTTCTCGCATATTGTATCAGTTGAGAGACATTAACACCATATGCAGGTGATAATGGGATATTGCTACACACAAATAGGGAAGTTGACGATGGAAAAGCAGATGTGATCTTGGTTGTCAAAAAATTCTGTTTTTAGTTTGCATTAGACATCAATGCTCAATGAAATAAAAAAAAGATATGAAACAAATATGGAAAGCTATGCGGTGTCTGTATTTCAAGTTCACTGGAATATATCAAATTGCCATATGAATGAGAATGATCATTGTTAATAGATAAACCGTGGATATATATTGGATATATATAAATGTCTAATTGAAGGCCACAGCAAGATTTTTTTCTCTCCTCATGTAGAAGCTTTTAGATAAATTCTGCTTTATAAGAGTACAAAAACAGGCTAGCTAATTTTGAAGCACAATTTGTAGCCATGGGAATTGCAACAGACTGTTGAAAGATTTGATCACCAAGGACTGCTTAGATATTGTCCACGAGGAACTCCAGCATCTTTTTAATATCATCTTTAAAGTACTTTTGCGTAGATTCAGTGATGTTTAGCAAAGTAATATTTTGAAGGACTGATCACAAGGTATTAGTATTTCAATGTTCTTTTTTACTTCGGATTTCCAACATTTGAGACTTGAGCATCACGGAAGAGACATTATTTGTCGAAATGCGCATCTAGTGTATCAAAATTTCTACCGTTTATGTTTTATATTGATGAAATAACTGTGTATGATGTCAAAACGTCTGGTCTTATCGTGAGAAATAGTCGTGTAAATTCTTAAAAACTCGTGCGGTTTGATGCTGTTTTTTGGGGGGAAAGTTTTGTGATTTCAAATTTACTAAAGGTTCTTTGTAATCTTTGAGAATCCGTATTTGATTTTCCTCACTTCTTGCACATGTTGTGGAACAATGCGCCTAAAGTTTCTCCTTCACAGAGGTTGATATTTTCGTAAGGAGTAATAAAGATAGGATTTTGGTAGAACATTTATTTGATCAGAGAAGTAAAACGTCCACCGAGCACGGAGGACGAGTTAAATATTGTACATCGAGAATATCTGAAGCATCGTATTGAACGAAAATGTAAATAATTGTTACATTTTTGATAAAAATTTAAAACATTGTAAGCGGCTACTATAAAACATTGCAAGCGGCCTCTGTAAAACATTGTAAGCGGCTACTATAAAACATTGTAAGCAGTTACTATAAAACATTGTAAGCGGCTACTATAAAACATTGTAAGCGGCCTCTGTAAAACATTGTAAGCGGCTACTGTAAAACATTGTAAGCGGCTACTGTAAAACATTGTAAGCGGCTACTATAAAACACTGTAAGCGGCCTCTGTAAAACATTGTAAGCGGCTACTATAAAACATTGTAAGCATCTAATATAAAACATTGTAAGCGACTACTGTAAAACATTGTAAGCAGTTACTATAAAACATTGTAAGCGGCAATTGTAAAAAATTGTAAGCGGCTACTACAAAATATTATAAAACAACGTAAGCGGCTACTGTAAAACATTGTAAGCGGCTACTGTAAAACATTGTAAGCGGCTACTATAGATCCCATGGAGATCCGGGTTAGAATAGATTCTCAATATCTCTTGCTTGTCGTAAGAGGGGTACTCTACTGTGTTTAAGAAATAAAGTTCACGTTTTCGCGGATGTTACAGCATAACCTCCGAGGTCTAGAGATGTTTCGAAATATAAAAGCACGAAAACAAGAACTTTGTTTTTATTGCACTATGGTTCAGAAATATGCAGGTGAGCATATACGTATATAGCCGCGAATTACGTCACCGTGACGTCATGACAGTTTCCGAAACATGTTTTTGCAGACGAAAAGAGCGAGATGGTAGGATATATTAGATCTATTTTGAAATTAGTATTTAGTTTGGTGTTGACGGATATATCAATTGTTGGGGCCTCCGTGGCCGAGTGGTTAGAGCATCGGGCTCAAAATCACAAGGCCTCTCACCTCTATCGGCGCGTGTTCGAATCTCGACCGCGGCGTTATGTGAGAAAGTTTGCCAGTTTACTTGCGGAAGGTCAGTGGTCTCTTCCCAGGTACATTGTTTTCTGGGTTCTCTCCTCCACCAACAAAAACTGGACGCCACCAGATAACTGAGAAATTATTGAGTGTGGCGGAAAGCAATAAACAATCAATAACATATCAATTGTTTTGAATACACAGTCCAAGAAAGCTACACGTACGAGGAAGAGGGTTGAATTGTCTGTGCATCGGCATGTTTGTTTACTTGCGTATTGATCTGGAAATGACAAATATTCTTCAATCATTTAAGAATTTGTTTTACAACATATATTGATTAATTTTTATGATAATACAATTGAATTATCAGTTATCGACTTAATTTTTGTTTTAACAAAACACAAAGTGCAAGTGAGATGTGTATCAGTTTTTTTGTAATCCGTTATTACGTATGAATGTATATCACAGAATAATGACCGCAGTATTCCTTTGATCTTTGCAATAACCAAGGCATTATTAGTCAGATTTATATTGCATAGCTGTTTAAGAAGATTTATAGTTTTATTTTTTAGTCTTTTTATTTTTTTTTTATTTTTTTTTATTTTTTTTATTTTTTTTTTTTTTAAATTTTTTTTTTTTTTGCATAAACAACATGAACAATGATAAGGATAGTTCTTGTCACTAGTCTGATTTTGAACCTGTTTTCTGGACTAATCTACAGTTAAACTTACAGTCTATCCCACAAGCGTCAAAACCATTTTTGTGATGACATCACACACACACACACACACTTGTTTTTCATAATTATTTTTTGTAGCCTTGTGAACAATTTAGGGAATGGAATTTACGTTACATAGTTTACTTGACAAGGAGACAAAGCTCAAACACTAATCGTTATTAATGATTGAAAATGCCATCCATTAAGCAAATGAGAAAAATTGTGCACCATTTGAGAGGGGGGAGGTAGTGATGACTAGATTGATTGATTGATTGATTGATTGATTGTTTCCCGCCACACTCAACCAATTTTCAGTTATCTAGTGGCGTCCAGTTTTATTGGTGGAGGAGAGAACCCAAATACAATGTAGCCAGGAGGAGAACACCGATCTTCCGAAAGTAAACTGGCAAACTTTCTCAATATATGTGATGACAAGAGAGTATATTAGAAATAGGCTAAACATCGCACAAATAGTATGCAATCTGATCCCCAAAACACATCAAAATATAGTCATGAATACTCCTGCCAGCTATCATGAAGGTGACCAAAAGAAAAATTAAAGTAAACACAAACAAGGACCACGTGATCGACAACAGCGCATTTATCAGAATATTAGTCACCTTGTAAATGTAGGAACTTTACCATTTACATGATTTGTGTACAACACGTCACATAAATCATATAGTATATGTAATATTTATGTTGCAGTCTTCCTCTATATATCTTCTGATGAATAAAATTAAATGTCTAGTACATGTGTACTTTCACAAATCTCTTATAATGATGTACTAAGTTCACAAAGTTTACTCGGCAAAGAGGAATGATATGTGGCGGGAGTGACCGGTCAACAGGACATGTTTACTCCCCCTCGGTACCTGATCCCACCCTTGGTGTGTTTGCCCTACTCTTGATTTTTGTCTTCTATATGGAATTTAAGAGATTGATCACTTTTTCATATATGATTTTTCCGTTGTAACACAAGTTTTGACAATTTTACTGCTATAGTGAACTTTAACGCAGAAGAATGTTTTGGCGGCATTAAAAACGCTAAGATACTTTTTGTACTATACAATCAATTAACTTGAATCAATTTTGATTCAACGTAAAAATATTAACAAGTTTTTAACGTCGAGATATTGTTGAATGTGCATACATCTCCTCAACTTTGAACGATGATTCAGATTACATGCAGTTCAACATTGAAATCTCGATGAGTTTAAACTTGATCTATTGAATTATAATTTATACTGATACAAAGTTATAATTTTATGTCAACATATTATTTATTGTTCTAAGTTTAACCATGGATGGTGTTTCTTTTAAAACATTTTCATTTTTTTTTTTTTATCAAAAAGTAACAGTTATTATAGTTTACATGTTCGAAAATAGCATAGCCTTTGAAAATGCATTTAAAACAAATACAAAAACAGTAATTCGATGGTTGGTTAGTTGTTTCTCATGTCATCTCATCGACAGTTGTGTACACCTATTGATACTTCTGCAGCTATCGGTGAAATACGACATGTTGAGACCATGGCTTAGCACTTACGACCGTAGCAGTGAAAAACGGTAATTAAATAAATTACTACCACAAATATGCATGGCAGTCTAGCGTTCTACACAATAACAAAAAGTAACAATATACACGTGTAGGTCTTGTGAAATTTGTAACTGTAAAGGATAAAATATTTAAATAAACAATATACAACACTTGCTCGACGTTGAAATGTAGAGTTGTTGAGAATATGATATATCATCCAAGTTGAAAAAAGCACAATTCAAAGGTAAATATGAAACTTCATAAAAGCTTTCACAAAAATAGGAAAAAATCTTTTAAAAATTCTCCTGAAATGAAACACATGGTTGATTTCATGCTATTATTTTCTTTCCTTTTATTTCCGTGAAATATCAAAATTCATTCCTTGAACTCTCTTGCTAATCCCTCATTAGAGTTACTGAGACGTATTTCTCGTGCTTTAATGCCATACTTTCATCTCAAATCATCTTAATTTAAGTAACGCAACCACTTTCCGTGTAGAAATTTACACTTAAACATATGGGACGCTATTCACGACTCCGCAGAAATAACGTTTTTCTCGCGCGGGCATCCGTTAAATCGCGAGATTGATAGTAATTACCGATTTCAGAAGTAGGAAAGACTTGAAAAGGACAGCGCTTCTTCGGAGTGGTGATTAGCGGTATAATCTCCTCGCAGTCGAAGGAACGGTCAGTCTATTTGTGGGGTATATATGGAGGCAGTAATTAGGCATCATCTCTTGTGGTCTCTGATATTCCTTAATCGGGTTGATGTGGGGAAAGACTCGCGCATCAAGTACTGTGTTAATTATAGGCTCATGTTTGTGAGAAAATGAAATGAAGACTGAATGCATGCATGCTTTTATTACACTGACAACGATGACAGTTATCAAAATAGCTTATAGAACATTTATTTTTTATTTTTTATTTTTTCCCCCCAGATTTTGAGAACTTTACAAGTACGCATTATTATTATTATTTGCATACTAAATAACAAAATAAGTGTGATACTTGTTTACACTGGAATTAGAAAAAAAGCCGAAATAATAATAATAATAATAATGAAAATGCCCACTCTTAAACTGTAAACCGTATGTAAAGAGTCCTCGTGTCATTTTTCCTTTCATTGATTATTATTATTATTATTCTGTTTATTTTTTTCTTTCTTCTCTTTTTATATAATATTTCTTCAAATATAGTCAGTTAAGATCATAAAAACATTAATTAATCGTATGTTTCATTATTAAGATGGGGGAATATTAAAAAAAAAAAAATGTAAAAACGCAACAGGAATAAAATTTCCGTTGACGTTTTTCCTGTTTAAACATTCGGTAAATTTACCGTAACTTTTCAACAAGATTTAGTTTGTATTAAGGAATTTGAAAGATAGAGTGAAAAGGTTTAGTATTTGGTTAATGAATATGAACATTACACAACAATTGTGTTTTTATATTTAACGCTTAATGAATTGTACAACGATTATTACCTTTTGCTTCATACGCCCAAGTGGGTTTAACCGGCAATACTTTTAAATAATTTCGATTATGATGTATGGAAGGAAACCAATATTTATGTAAAATATCATTTTTTAGCATGAAAATTTTTGAAAAGTTTACCTGTATCAAACAAACATTCATTTATATATACAGCGTAGTGGAGTGTCTCGTCATAATTGCAGCAGTCTAATCTATGCATTACTTTGATGCCGGATAATAGAACTATTTTTGCCTTTCAAGTTGTAATTAGGTTTTGGTCGGAAGGGTTGCCATACATTATTTTCTTGATTTCCATCTGTAAAGGTGTCATTCCGGCGACTTATGGAAAATATTTATAAATATATGAAGTCATACACAATTGTTTGTTCTACATACATTTTGAAAATAAAAACAAACAAAACGAAAAACACGGGGGTAAAACGTACTTTTCGCTTTTGTTTTGAATTCAGATAATCGTCCTTTTTCATTATAGATCAATTTGGATGAGCAACGAAGTCATTTAATTAAGGAAGAATTTTTGCAAACATTTTAAGATGACAGACGGTACTGTTTAAACCACACCCCTGATCGTAATCACGTGATTACTCTACTCCAAGTGTTCATAACGAACAGTCGCTGTCTTCAAGAGTTAGTGGTAGATATCGGAGCAAATATTTACTGGATCAAAATAATATATCATTGCAAAGAAAAAACAATGTTTGTTTGTAAATTTAGAATTCAATTCTGACGAATTCGCTAAAATTAATTTATACAAGGATTAAAGATGAAAAGGTGAAGATAACGGACAGTAAATTGCAATATATTTATTTTATCAGTATTAAGTAATTGTACTTTTGTAACAAACAATCATGACCTGTGTGTTTCTCGGGAAAAAACTGAAGTCGAAACTTGAACTGTCTGAGATTTTCCTCAAAATTTGACCGTTCAAAACACACACACACACACACACACACACACACACACACACACACACCATACAAATACATACAAATTTGACCGTTCAAAAAAAAAAAAACACATCCCACACAAACCTCAAACTAAAGTTTGAGATTTTTCCGAGATATCTAAGCCTGGTATTCAGTCTGAATTACAAGTCTGATTTTAACATGCTAATCCCTTCGCTTTATTCCGGATATACATAATGGTAATTGCAATGATTACAATAGTTTATCATTACATTAAATTCTATTCTGTCCAAGTGAGAATATCGATAAAGATGACATTTTCATATAAGCATCATTGTAAGAGTAGCCGGCGGATTCTCCATTATTGTAGATGCCTGCTGAATGCAGGTCAAATATATCGCATAGTATTTAAGCTCACATGTGCCATAACGTTGAATGAGTTTTCTAGTCTAACCATTCCTCATCTTTGACTGTCGTCTTTGTTTAATATTTTTTCGACATCTAATTTAGAACAAATTGACCAATTTCGACCAAATTTAGCACACAATGTCCTAACATATATGTACAAGGAATTCCAGCTTGTTCAAATGAAAGGTCATGCTCTTTTCCTTTGGGAGAATAATTGGGTAAGATCGAAAACAAAGTGGGGTATTTAAACAAGTCCCGTTTCAATAAAAGACAGTGGACCAGAAGAGTCAAATGTTATTTTAAAAAGATTCCTTATATAGAATAGATTAAAGTTTTTTTCCAAACATTTAAAACGTATGAATCTTTATTCATATTTGAACAAAGTTGACTCAGACGAGCGTTATGGACAATGAACTTTTTTGTTTAAATTCGGTATTCAAAAACCTTCCACTGGAAAGAATTATATTATGTAACCTAGTAAAAGAAATACATATCCGTTTTAGTTTTCTTTTAAAAGATCTTTAAATGAATAAAAAGGAAATAACTAAATGAATTGATTTTGATAAGTTTCAGGTTGTAGGTTTTTATGGGCGAAATATTTTACAGGTGTGGACGTCTCTCGTCCTTGAATTTTTTGAACGAGGAATTACAAAACAGTCTGATATATCAACAGTTTATCGCCTTTTATTTGTACCTGACGTAGTAAATTATTAATAATTATGACTCGCTGTCTATTTTAAATGCACTTTTATTAAAATGATTTATTAAAAGTGAGAACAGAAGTGATTAATTGGTATTGGACGCGGGTTCTTATTTGGTTTTTAAATTTAGAAATTTGACAAAGTTATCACATTTATATTCAGTCTGCTTACTTGTAATTGTAAATAATAGAATTTCCGTATTACTCAACGTAGGTATAAAAGGGAATAAAACAACAATAAAATTATAGAAATGAGGAATTTATTTAATCCATTCCAAAAAGTATTTTGAATAAATTATATGAGCAGACCACCTGATGATTGAATGTGACGAAATGCAACATTTTCTATTCAGGATTACGTTTGATCGGTAATATTTATATTTCCAATGCGATTGCCTTCGATAACGTTACCAACTGAAATTATGAAAATTTCCTAGTGAATGTAGCCAACATTGCAAAATAAAAAAGTTCGACTGATTCTAACCAATGTGCGTATGAATCTTGATAAATATAGTACGACAGTTTTAACAGTTGGAAATTCCGACAGAAATGAAAGTAAAATCTAAATATAAAAGATAAATTACAATTTTCAAAATACATGAGAGTATGAACAGCAACACTTCACGCCAGCACACTTTTCAATGTAGTATGCTGGTGTAAAGTGTCACAGTTCGTGCCCTCATGAATTTTCAAAACTGAAATTTATTTTTTAATTGAATCCCCATTCCCCTTGAAATTCACACTAAGCTATGGTGCAGTGTTGTGACCAGGAAACAGAATTACAGTTACATATTAATGTGGTACAGCGTCATATAGACTGCCAGGGAATATAGGACACATCAAAGACCAAACTTTCATTTTGATCTATAAAAAATAATGATAAATCTTTGTACACATTTTTATGAACGATTTATCACCATTGGTGTACAGCGTATTGTAAATTTTGTATCCATCTTCAATCAGAATGTGAACCTACGCGACATTTCTCAAAATATGATTTTTCGCGACATTTCGTGTACATCTGTCTCATTTAAAAACAAAAAAAATAAATTAAAAAACAATAATAATAGAAAAAAACAAAAACAAAAAAAAAACCCTCGTTGGGGTTGGGGTTTGGGGGGGGGGGGGGGGGGGGGGTTATTACCATGTCTGTTTTAGAGTTAGCATATTTTGATAATTCTTGGTTGATGCTAATAAAATATAAAATCAGTCCTAACATTACAGTATTACAGTAAGTTGTATAAATGCAGCGAAGAAGTAGAGAAAAATCTTTGGTTCAAACCGATATCAAACCCGGAATCCTTGCATTTCTAATAGGTGATCTAACCACTGAGCTACCCCGGTTGGCATGCAAAGTAAGGTAATTTTATTACAATATGAACTTTAAGCCTATTTCGGAAATCATACAAGAAATTTTCACATTGAGGAGATGAAAATATAATTTTGGAGAAAACGTATGTCCTTTAAAAAAATGCAATTTTTTTTTAAGATAGTATGATGGAATTTCTATATATGATAATATGATGATTATTATAGTATGTGTATTGTATGTGTTGTATCATATCTTTATTATAATATATATATTATTTGTATTGTATCATGTCTTTATTAAAATGTGTGTATTGTATCATGTCTTTATCAAAATGTATAGATTGTATATATTGTATCATGTCTTTATTATAATGTATATATTGTATATATTGTATCATGTCTTTATCATAACGTGTACATTGTATCTTATCTTTATCAAAATGTATATATTGTATCATGTCTTTATCATAACGTGTATATTGTATCATATCTTTATTATAATCTGTATATTGTATCATGTCTTTATTATAATGTGTATATTGTATCATGTCTTTATTGTAATCTGTATATTATATCATGTCTTTGTTATAATGTGTATATTGTATCATGTCTTTGTTATAATTTATATATTGGATCATATCTGTATTATAATGTATAGATTGTATATATTGTATCATGTCTTTATTATAATGTGTATATTGTATATATTGTATCATGTCTTTATTATAATTTATATATTGTATCATATCTGTATTATAATGTATAGATTCTATATATTGTATCATTTCTTTGTTATAATGTGTATAATGTAATATGTCTTTATTATAATGTATATATTGTATATATTGTATCATGTCTTTATCATAACGTGTATATACGTGACGTGATATGTTCTGTGACGACATTTTCGCAATATGCAATTGACAGGATTTGCCGAAATTGGTAAAATTAGCCTTTTATATGCCTTTACATCCATTTGTAAGATAGGGTTCATGCATCAACCATAAAGATATTCTGTGTGCTTATAAATCATGTTAAAAGGCAGTAATGAGCAAAATTTTGACGTGGTTGATGAATGCGTAGACTATTGAATTTAACGAAAACCATTTCCTGCGTTCATCTCTAATACAAATCTCATCGTTGATGTGTTTTTATATACGAGTTTAATGAATAAATGATATCCACATGTATAGCACATACAAATTATAAGGCGTCACGTAGTTTGCATTGAAAAAGATATTGTGTACACAGAGATCCGAAATCTTCGACATGGTTATTTTACTCGTTGTGTATGTGTGATGTAGATACGCAATGGTGTAAACGCAATTACTATTACAAATGACAAAGTTCACTCAATTATTTTTTCTTATCATAAATGGTTTATGATATGCATTATTCCTAAATTGGTGTAATACTGAGCCGGATACAATGCGTATCCACAGTAGATCTATACATGTTGAGATACAGTAGATCTATACATGTTGAGATACAGTAGATCTATACATGTTGAGATACAGTAGATCTATACATGTTGAGATACAGTAGATCTATACATGTTGAGATACAGTAGATCTATACATGTTGAGATACAGTAGATCTATACATGTTGAGATACAGTAGATCTATACATGTTGAGATACAGTAGATCTATACATGTTGAGATACAGTAGATCTATACATGTTGAGATACAGTAGATCTATACATGTTGAGATACAGTAGATCTATACATGTTGAGATACAGTAGATCTATACATGTTGAGATACAGTAGATCTATACATGTTGAGATACAGTAGATCTATACATGTTGAGATACAGTAGATCTATACATGTTGAGATACAGTAGATCTATACATGTTGAGATACAGTAGATCTATACATGTTGAGATACAGTAGATCTATACATGTTGAGATACAGTAGATCTATACATGTTGAGATACAGTAGATCTATACATGTTGAGATACCCCGTGTCGGTCGTACTGTCCCTATGGTATATGTAGGCTACATTTATGGGTACTTCGCATTTACAATTTCACGCACTGCGACACTTCGAACACGCTTTATGACTCAGGCGTTGTAGTTCGTACCATCATGCATTTTCAAAAATGAAATTTATTTTTATATACATGTATTTACATTCTATTTCATTTCTGTTGGAATTCCCATCTTTAAAATAGAAGTACTGCATTGATCAAGATTCACATTCGCTTTGTTATCAATTGCAACACATTCATGAGGAAATAGCCATGTTATCATTACGATTTATATAAAGACATCGAAGAAATAAAACCACTGAAAATTAAAATGTAATATTGAAAAATATTATATAAAATATAATATTGTAAAATAGTCACCGTTTGATATCTACGTGAATCTATAGGAAATCTGTGCATATTTGTGCTCGAGTTAAAATATACTCTTTAGACGGTTGCCGTGGACCTACCTGCATCTAGGAACGGCTTTACAATTTCATATTTCGGATGTTTTTAACAATCCTAATTATGAGATCTATCAAAACACTATTCACCCTCACATAAAGGGTTTATTTTCTAACGAATATATGTTTATAATACAAATGAATTTTTCTACGAAATAAATTGTATACTCGACCTTAATTTTGTCATTTCAATGAAATAAAGGTCGCTGAATAAGAATCATTAGATTGTTTGTATATTTTATTACCTGAATAATTGCATGAAGAGCATACAGTTTATTGTCAATTCATGCGCATCGTGATCAACACATTCGGTTAGTGACTTTTGGAGAGGGTGAGTTTTGTAAACTTTTGCCCGATCCCCATGCATCAAAATTTATGGTAAAAAATGTTCAAGCCAAATCAATTGACTCCTGTGCTTACGTCGCATCGTCAAGTAAAAGATATACGTAAATTTAGACTTAAAATAAATGTCATGAATACAAATTGCAATCTTTCTCTCTGTTGACCGATGTCTATTCTGGTAATGAAAAATCCGTATCAGGAATGGAAATTATTCTATGCTTCATAGTGTGCCCTTTATGAAATGCAGCTTTCAGTAAGGTTTTCTTTACACAGAACAGAAATCCACATGACATCTGTCTATCTATCTATCTATCTATCTATTTATCTGTATATCTATTTATCTGTCTATCTATTTCTCTGTCTCTCTCTCTCTCTCTCTCTCTCTCTCTCTCTCTCTCTCTCTCTCTCTCTCTCTATATATATATATATATATATATATATATATATGTCTGACCGGACATATAAACCTTATCATTAAACTGTTCTCTAATCAACTCCAATATGTAGTTTTTTGAAAGTTTAGTTTAGTTTTATTTGTAGTTTTAGATTTAGTGCTAGTTTTCTTTTATGTTTTCTTAATGTAACATATCTGTAGTTTGTCCTGAAGAAGGGACTGGGTGTCCCGAAAATTTGACAATTTTGATTGTTCGTGTCGTTTAGTCATCCTTAGTGCTTTATATATATATATATATATATATATATATATATATATATATATATATATAAAATCATATACGCTATGCCGAGTGGTTAGAGCATCGCCCTCAAAATCACAAGGCCTCTCACTTCTGGTTCGATTCTCGCTCGCGCCGATATATGTGAGAAAGTTTGCCAGTTTACTTTCGGAAGGTCGGTGGTCTCTTCCCGGGTACATTGTATCTGGGTTCTATCCTCGACCAATAAAAACTGGACGCCATCAGATAACTGAAAAATTGTTGAGTGTGGCGGAAAACAACAAACAAAAACAATTAACCAACCAACCTTAAAATAACAATAATAATATTCAAAGCTGTGATTTGAGAAGGAAAGGAATATAACAAAAGATAAGTTGAATAAAGTTTACAAATTACGTCACTTCTGACGTAATGTTTTACAGGAGACGCCTAATGTTTACAACACATTATTTGAAATTGTACCTGGCTATTTCTCTGTTCCATTGTGAAATTGTAACGGGCCTATTCTCTGTTTCAATGTGAATTTGTACCAGGCACATTCTCTGTTCCAATGCTAAATTATACTGGGATTATTCTCAGTTCCAGTGTGAAATTATACCGGACCTAATCTTTCTTATGTGAGAGTTAATCTGGCCTATCCTCTGTTCCAGTGTGAAATTGTACCGGGCATATTCACTGTTGTAGAATTTCTTTAAAGCCGAGTTTTCAAGTGTTCAGAAATAGCTATAAGTCTCTCTATTTATTTTTAACCACAACCTCTTATGGTCAGACTTAATTTTTTTTAATATATCAATATTCATTTTAGGGGGCACGCATTACAAAATGAAATGATTACTTGTTGGTTAGGTCATGCATTGAAATATTTATGAAGAAAATGAACCGTGATAATTGTGAAAAAGAATTCGCAGAAAATAATCATAAATCAGATTTTGAAGTTATAATAAATAACTTAGCCGATGATGCGTGTCATCAGTACATACAGGAAATATTGCATGGTGGCAGATGCTTGAGGATTCTTTGAATGCATGTCTAGTCCCACTAATAAATCACAGTTTCATTGCATCAGTAATTTGCTTAGAACAAATGAGGCCATTGCCCAAGCACTTCCATAGATCATAGCTGTCAAAGGTCATTATGAATCTACAAACAGATCCAAAGTATTAACAATGTTGAACATTTATAGTTTTACAAATCATTTTAAAATTATGATAAATTATATGCAAAGCATTAAATCAAACATTCTTCACACCATATTGTTAGTAACAGAACAGTGTTTATAACATATTCATTGAATTTTCTTTTCTGTTCATAACATTTATTTTTATAGCTCTTTACCTGCAGTAACGTTTTCTGTCAATTTAACGAAGGCTAATGTCCAGACATAAAGCTCATAAATAACATTGTATAGAGTTGATAACAGTCAGCTTTAACTAAAAAGCTTAGTTCTAAGTATATTTTCTACATTGTCACATTTTATAGAACCAAATAAATTGTGTCCTTCTTTTATTAAAATTCTGGGCGTTTTCGTGATGTACATGTGTATTGATGGGCTATAACTTTTGCCGTGCATGCACTGATTTAAACTACGCATAATTTACATATTAATTTATTTGATTTATTTATACAGCGTATATTACATACTAAAATCATAAGCTACATGTGGCTTATTGGACAGGTTGATTTATTTTTAGTTTTATCACCCGCATAAATATTTTAATTCAGAACACAAAATTTTCTTGCATAAATCAAGTTTAGAGAGAGGGCATATAGAATTTAATACAATTAATGTCAAATTCTATTGCATATTTAGATCATGCAATAACATAATATCACTTAGAATTAGAAATATACTAGTCGTTTGTCGTTTTTGAAACAGACTATATGTTGTGGCGGAAGTTACCTGACTGAAAATTTCAAAATCTGTACAATTTTCGTTTTCGTAATAATATGACCTCGTTTTTTTTATTTTTGTTTTTTGTTTTTTTGGTTTTTTTTTTTACCAGAGGTAAAGGATGAACAACTTTCAAAATTGAAAAGGAATATCTCGTCATTAAAAAAAAACAAGTCATTGTAAAATTTGAGGAAATCCAGCATTTATTATCAGAAATAGCAAAGTATTAAATAAAATAATTCTATGCATGTATTTTCATGTCCATTAATCTTTCTCTTTATATAAATATATGTCCATCTGAGTCCATTTGTTTCCTATTTGGGTAATTTGACGTGCCTTTTAAAACACACTGTCCTAAAATAATCCTCATATTTCCTTTCTCTTTTTTATATTGTGATAATATATATATATATATATATATATATATATATATATATATATATATATATATATATAATATATATATATATATATATATTTCTTCCAAAAGTTGATGTAATGTAAGTATTTAATTAGGGATTGAAGTTCTTGTTAATTTTAGAGTTTGATTTGTATAATTTCTAGATAGATAAATCAATTGTATATAAAATTTACATAAAATTTGTACTACGTTTGTTTCTGGTTCAATTTATTTCATTTATAGCAGCATCTAATGTTTTAAGCAGACTTTCTTTATTAATTTTCACCACCTTTCAGTATATACTACCGTGTGTACATGGTGCGAGGAAAATTTTCATGTTCGACGTTTTGGAGTATTTTCGACTATCCTCCATGGAAAATGGCGTGCGCTGAGCGACTTTGTAGCATTAAAATGTTCGCCTTCTTTTCAGCAAGACAGGGGTGACAGACCTGTCGAATCAATACGAATTTACGGTCTGTAATATTGAAAACAATGACTTATTGTCAACAAATAGACCAGCTTCGCAAAGATTTGATATAGTGATAGAACACATCATCTTCAGACGTATTGTACAATAGCATGTGCGCGAAAGGGTGTAAATCAAATGTGCATTCTAAAAAAATTCAAACTTTCCCCAAATCAAGAGCATCAATACGCATAATTTTTCAATACTTAACATAACAATTCCTTACGATAAATTAAAAACCAGACGTTTTGACATGATAGACAGCTACTTATTCAATAAAAATGGAACACGGAAATATCCATATCTTGTGATTAGTCATTCAAACAAATTGTTTAACACCACTTTGATTCTATGATCAAGTACCCTGAAATCAATATTTAAAAGATGTTGTAGTTCACCATGGACAATATTTACCAAGTCTTTGTTGATCAGGTCCTCCAACCGTCTATTGGAATTCCCATGGGAACGAATTGCGCTCCTTTATTGGCGGACCTTTTTCTTTTCTTTTCTATATTTTTAAGGAGAGAATTTAAAGTAAAGATATTACATGAGCAGAAAAAATATTTTGCTGTGACCTTCAACTCGACAGTTTGATATATCAACAACGTTTTATCAATGAACATTCCATCATATGTCGATTCGATATATCCCAGTGAACACAAAGTAATAGACAGCTTATACGAATCTTCCATATTTACTTCATATTTGGATATTTTATTGAACATAGGTGTTAATGGCAAACTAACAACTCAGATTTATGACAGACGAAGTGAATTCAGCTTCTCCGTCGTCAATTTCCCAGATTTACTGATAAATAAGTTAATGTTACAGTGGAGTGAACAGTCCATTTTCCCAAATTCTATGGTCTTTATTTTGATCTTATCAGCAAATACAACCTATCACTAGGTCGGATGCTAGCTAATGTGTTACATACCTATTGTTACACCTTTCCTTCTTATTGAAGGGGCCTCCGTGGCCGAGTGGTTAGAGCTTCGCGATCAAAATCGCAAGGCCTTTCACCTCTTGTCAGCGCGGGTTCGATTCCCACTCGCTCCGATATATGTGAGAAAGTTTGGCAGTTTACTTTCGGAAGGTCGGTGATCTCTTCCCGGGTACATAGTATCTGGGTTCTCTCCTCCACCAATAAAAAAAAATAGACGCCACCAGATTACTGAAAAATTGTTGAGTGTGGGGGGAAACAATAAACAATCAATCAATCTTTCCTACTGAATCTGACTACGGATTACTCCGTTTATCTGATCAAAATATGGGGCTCATGACGTGTGTGACCGGTTAACAGGGGATGCTTATTCCTCCAAAACACCAGATCCATGGATTTGGTATGTCCAGGGGTCTATGGATACCCTACTCTTAATTATAGTTTTTGTGACATTTTTGAGATTGATCACTGTGCGTTATTTTTGCTTTAAACATTGGTAACATCAAAGAAAATGCAAATTACCTCTCTAGTTGATGCCTTGAAATGAGACTAAGTAGGAATATGTCAATTGGAGATTATCATTTAAGAATATTTAAGAATTTTGCTTAAATGAAGACGAACGTAAGAGGTACGATACAAAGAGAGAAAAATTAATTTAGAAATTTGTTGCATTTTGACTTGACTTACCTCAAGAAAATTTAAACAATTTAGCATTTTAATACTGATCAGAACGCCTGTTTAATCCGTTTAAAACTTCCTTGTTTTCATACCCCATATTTTAGAAACACTAAGAAAAACCAATTACTAATAACAGCTTATTTGTATTGAAGCGATAGCCCAGCTACGAGGCTTAAATGGCTAAATGCATCCAAACTATCGATATTAAATGTACATGGAAAATGATATTTCCCACATCCCCACAATATTTTTCAATTTCCTGTAGGATTTCATCAAAATTCCGTGAAATTTTCATTGCATCAGTAATTAGCTCTCGACAAAAGAGGCGGCAACTACCCAAGCACTCAGAGATCAAAGATAAGCTTAAAAAGTTTCTAGGAATCTTTTCCCCTCCGTCCTGTCTATGGTTTAGTTGTTAGTATTTCGCTCTTCTACGTTTTTCCCTGCAAAGATTTGTTCTTTTTCCTTTTGATTGACAGCCTAGGCAAAATGCAAACCACAGAAGAACATGTCAGCTACTTACCTGTATATCACATACGTTCTGCCACCCATCTCTTTTGTAACCTATTCCACAGGTCGTTTGCTACTTACTGTTTCACAGTGTTTAGTTGATTGATTGATTGATTGATTATTTATTGCTTTCCGCCACACTCAACAATTTTTCAGTTATCTGGTGGCGTCCAGTTTTTGTTGGTGGAGGAGAGAACTCAGATACAATGTACCTGGGAAGAGACCACCGACCTTCCGCAAGTAAACTGACAAACTTGCTAACGCCGCGGCCGAGATTCGAACACGCGCCGTTGAGCCCGATGCTCTAACCACTCGGTCAATTAGCTTTACAGCTAGCACCGACTTTCATATTTGACTTCTGATCGCCATGGGTTTACTATGGGGACTTACATTTATATCATCTTCATTATGAAATCTCCCTATGACAAACTGGTTCAAATGTTGTCTGACGTGTTTTATACCAATTGCTAGGCCGTTCTTGGTACACTGATTCTGACTACGGATTGCTCCGTTTACCTGATGAGGATTTAGGCCTCACGGCTCCGTGCTTGAAAGACCCATGACTCTCAAATATAAATGCCGAGCATTTAGCAGAAAAGCAGTCAAATTTAATTTAATATGTGAAGACAAAAGCGAGGCTCGAACCCACGATCACTTGGTCACGAATTTAACACTTTTACCACTGAACCACTGATCCACCGCACCAAAATATGTATGTTATCTATTTATCTGTTTATCATCTATCTATCTATCTATCTATCTATTTATCTATCTATCTATCTAGATAATTAGATATGCAATATATGTAAAAACAGAGTCTACTCCACTTATATTGAGGTGGCTTATATTGAACTCTCTGTTAAATTGAAGTAGAAAGTAATTCCCAGTAACATGATTTATATAGCTTAACGTCGGCTATATTGAACTTTGGATGAAAAGGCTAAGGCATGTAACAGTGCTCAATCTCGCAATTCCCATAGAAAATACAGAGAGGTAGGCAAACACGGACCCCTGGATATAACAGAGGTGCCGAAGAGGAGTAACATTCCCTGCCGACCGGTCAGATTGTCTATAGTGGGGATCCGGGTTGTTAAAATAGGTCCTCAGTACCCCTTGCTTGTCGTAAGAGGCAACTAAATGGGGCCGTCCTTCGGATGAGACCGCAAAAACTGAGGTCCCGTGTCACAGCAGGTGTGGCACGTAAAACATCCCTCTCTGCTCAAAGGCCATAAGCGCCGAGCATAGGCCTAAATTTGTAGCCCTTCATCGGCAATGGTGACGTCTCCATATGAGTGAAAGATTCTCGAGCGGGACGTTAAACAATATTTAATCAATCAATCAATCGTCCTGAATAAACATACAGTCATTTCAATTAGTTGAAAAGTTGATGATACCAGGGTTTTCAACAGTCTCGTTTAAAGTCGGCATTTCACAAATTTTATGGTCGTTACATTGATCTGGTTTGTTAGGCCGCTCATTACAAACCTATACCTAATGACGATACAGGGCTTACCGCGAGTGTGACCGGTCGACAGGGGATTCTTACTCCTCCTAGGCACCTGATCCCAACTCTGGTATGTCCAGGGGTAAGTGTTTTCCCAACTCTTATTTTGTATTCCTTATAGGAATTATGATATAAATCACTGTTAGTGATCGTCAACCTTTTCACTTTGAATATACAAAACACCGGTCGCAGTAGCTCAATGGTTAGCGCGTTCGTTTCGTAACTAGGAGGTCGTGAGTTCTTCGCCAAACGCTCAGCATTTAGAATTGAGAATCAAGGGTCTTTCGGATATGACCTTAGAAACGGAGGTTTCGTGTCAAGGTAGGCTTTAGCATGTTAAAGAACCCTTACTGCTACGGCCCTGGACGTTAAGCAGAGATCTAAATTTGTGGTACTTCACTTACAGATGGTGACGTCTCAACATGAGTTAAAAATTCTCGACGGGACGTAAAACAAACAAACAAACAAACAATCGAATATATAAAGTAAACATTCAAACATCAAAGGGAGAGTACAGCTGTGCTTACCAAAGACTGCTGTCCCCTTCTCCATGTAATCCCTGTAACGTTGAATAAGATGATGTCAACTTTCATAAGATCCTGAGAAAACGTGATTTGGGCAACGTAAAAGGAATTGTCAAAATCATGCTTGAAAGCGATGAGCAATGGCGAACTACCACTGGTGGCAAATAACCATAAACTGTTTTAACAGAATACTATGAACGGGTTTAACATAATTATAGAGGCTAATCAATGGCGATACCATATCGTTCATTCTAGGCCTGCATTGTTCATCCTTTGAACTCTGAGGAATAGTCAGATAGGAAGAATAGATTATACCTATGTTGGTGTTCCCGTTATGACGTTGTTCTGTATTTCATATCTTTGATTCATATTTAAAAAAGCATGAAATTGCATAAATGCCAACATTTTGCAAGGTTTAATGTGTATTGAAATATAAAATACAACATATACATGTATACATTCACCAACATCTAGAAATAAGGATAGTTTGGAGGGGATTTTATAAAAATTTAAAATAATCAAATCATTCTTTTGATTTTGACCTACTTGTAGAGAAAAGGTTACCTTCAAATACGTCTCATGGAGTCTACGATATATCAAGGCTCTAATACATCAAACGGTGACAATGAGAATCAAATCTATTCAAACAAAAAATCATAATATGTGCATTTGATTGATAGTCATAGTTTAAATTAATATGCTGTTATTTTACGATCGTAGAATGGCAACATGCAGCTGTCTGTGAGAGATTCTCTCTCATTTTCTACAGAATATTCATTCTTTGTCTGGAGTCTAATCAAGGTCAATAAAAGTTAAACAAGTATCAAATCGATTGAAATACAATTATTCATGATTTAAGCAATACAAATTTAATTGAAATTAGACTTCAGTTATTTGTCAAGATGTAAATGTTGACAGATGGTACACCGAGTTTAGATATAAAACACAATATTTGCATGAATTTTCATAAAGAGAGTTTTCTTGACAAAACATTAATTTCACTGAAGATAGGAGAAGCAAATTCAATTTATATTATGTTCATACCTATCGATATGACTAGTTACTCTCTTAGCTGAATAGAGGCCTCCGTGGCCGAGTGGTTAGAGCATCGTGCTCAAAATCACAAGGCCTCTCACTTCTAGTTGGCGCGGATTCGAATCTCGCTAGCTCCAAAAGTTTGCCAGTTTACTTTCGGAAGATCGATGGTCTCTTCCCGGGTATATTGTATCTGGATTCTCTCCTCCACCAACAAAAACTGGACGACACCAGATAACTGAAAAATTGTTGATTGTGGCGTAAACCAATAAACAATCAATCAATCAATCTTAGCTGAATATCAAACAAGTCATATAGATATTCAATGCAATTTGAATTAGTGGCGTAAAATTTCTCATTTAAGAATGTGCGCTTGTATGCAAGAAATGGATTAAATCAAATATAGATTCTTCAAAATTCAAAATAAAAAAAAAAACCTTCCAAAAAATTTGAAATCACAAAACTTTCCCAAATAAACAGCATCAAAACTTACGAGTTTTCAACACTTTAAACAACAATTCCTCACGATAAATTAAATACCAGGCTTTTTGACATTTAGACATTTAGACGACTGTTTCTTCAATAAAATGGAAGACAGAAATATTAATATCTTGTGTTCAGTCATCCAAACAACTTTACTTTATTAAATACTTCCTGATTCTACTCACAAATACTCTGAAGTTGATATCAAAACATGCTGGAGTTCGTCGTTGACAATATCTTCCTAGTCTTTTGGTGATCACGTTTTTCAACTGTCTGTTGGAATTCCCATGAGCACAATTTGCACTTCATTATTAGCCGATTTGTTTTGTATTATTGTAAGGCAGAATTTATTCAAATGTTTCTACACGAGAAGAAAAGTCGTTTGCTGTGGCTTTCAACTCAACATTGAGATATATTGAAAACGTTTTATTTAATATCAACACTCATTTTCATTCATGTGTTGATTCTATATATCCTAGTGAACTCAAAATAAAGACATCACATAGTCTTCCATATATAACTTCGTCATATTTATAAATTTCACTCAATTTAAATTTTAAAGACAAACTAACGATACAATATTTTTACAAACGAAATTAATCGAATCCACACTTGTGTAGAAATATTCCATTATCACCCGCACATGCTGTTTATATCTCTCGACGTCTCCATATGAGTGAAAAAATCTCCCGCGTCACGTTAAACAATATACAAACAGCGCCTGATTCGATACGTGGAGCATGTTCTGTGTATGATCAAATTTCTAATTGAGACAGGCTAATGACAAATAAGTTATTATTACAGTGGTTTCAGCAGTCTCGTTTAAATTCAACATTTCAACACAAAGTTTTGTGGTTCTAAAGTGACCTAATTGACAAATACAAGCTATTACTGGGTCGAATGCTGTCTGACGTGTTTCATACCAATTGTTAAGCTGTTCTTTACACTCTCATTTTAACTACGGATTACTCCCTTTACCTGATCAAGATATAGGGTTCACGGCAGGTGTTACAGGTCAACAGGGGATGTTTGCTCCTCCTTGGTATCTCATCCCACCTCCTTAATGCCCAAGAGTTCATGTTTCCTCTTCATTTAATATCAAGTCTTCCTCTCCAAGGTATATATTTCATGACTTGACAAAACTCCAACTAATACTGAGATGTTTATTTCCAGCATTTTGAATACGCCTTCAAAAAGCAATCAATTCTGAATTCCAAATAAAGAAATAAGTAAGAAATAAGAATTTCATTTTCTCTAGTTTACTTTGTAATTGACTGTATAATCAATTTGCAGCTCATCGTGACACTTTATCTGGAGAAAAGGGAAACTATCATCAAATTATCTAAATGTATTGGCATAATTTCATCGTCTGGTGGCGATGGATTACTTATAGAGAATAAACGATGAATACAAATAGTCACACTATTAAAAATAAATCAGACCAAAGGCAGCATCTGCCATATCTTCAAAGGATGTTTCAACTGCATGATGAACATCATTTATTCCTATAATATATTTTTATTTTATTCAGGGCGTGGAAAATATCTAAAAAAAATTCTAGGAAAGGTAAGTCTACAAAACTTTAATTAAGTCTGATATTAAAATATGACAGTCAATATTTGATGCCATGATCTCGCTGTAGGCAAAACAGGTGTCATTGGAATTAAAAATAACTTTCACGATGTAAACCAGAAATAGTATGTAAACTTGTACTTTAGTTTTAAATAAAACTTTGATTTGAATACGAGTACTAATAATTTTCAAATCAAAAACCTTGAATTTGGAAAACACCTTCGATTAAACGGAACTACTTTTTAGTTTGCTGTGGTTGCACGGTATATTTTGCAATATATGAATATAAATACAAAAGCTGTATCAATTTTTATTTTCTGAAATACATATAGAGCAGACATTAGAAATAAATATGGTTTAATAACTTGATGTCACATACAATATTTCTTAAATGCAAAATAAAATCATTCACTCGACATTATAAAAAAGGGAAAAAAATGAGCGTTGCATTTCACATCCTCGAACATACAGAAATGAACACCTTGTCGCTGAACTAAACGTACAGGTAGTGACATAATATTTAGTTTAAAATCGATATGAAAAGAATCCATTAAAGCATAATGGCCCTGATCATCGAGCCGGTTTGAAGAATTCTTATATCACATTTTTGCTTTCTTTTTAGATAAATGTGTGATCAAAGAATATTAATATTGTCGCTTGTGGAAACTGAATTAGTGGAATGGAACCACACCCTGACAAGCTTCATCACGAGAGGTTGATAATTACTGGAATGTTACCATACCCTGACAAACTTTATCACGAGAGGTTGACAATTAGTGGAATGTCACCATACCCTGACAAACTTTATCACGAGAGGTTGACGATTAGTGGAATGTCACCATACCCTGACAAACTTTATCACGAGAGGTTGACGATTAGTGGAATGTCACCATATCCTGACAAACTTTATCACGAGATGTTGGCGATTAGTGGAATGTCACCATACCCTGACAAACTTTATCACGAGAGGTTGACGATTAGTGGAATGTCACCATACCCTGACAAACTTTATCACGAGAGGTTGACGATTAGTGGAATGTCACCATATCCTGACAAACTTTATCACGAGATGTTGGCGATTAGTGGAATGTCACCATACCCTGACAAACTTTATCACGAGAGGTTGACGATTAGTGGAATGTCACCATACCCTGACAAACTTTATCACGAGAGGTTGATAATTACTGGAATGTTACCATACCCTGACAAACTTTATCACGAGAGGTTGACAATTAGTGGAATGTCACCATACCCTGACAAACTTTATCACGAGAGGTTGACGATTAGTGGAATGTCACCATACCCTGACAAACTTTATCACGAGAGGTTGACGATTAGTGGAATGTCACCATATCCTGACAAACTTTATCACGAGATGTTGGCGATTAGTGGAATGTCACCATACCCTGACAAACTTTATCACGAGAGGTTGACGATTAGTGGAATGTCACCATACCCTGACAAACGTTATCACGAGAGGTTGACATTTAGTGGAATGTCACCATACCCTGACAAACTTTATCACGAGAGGTTGACGATTAGTGGAATGTCACCATATCCTGAAAAACTTTATCACGAGAGGTTGACGATTAGTGGAATGTCACCATACCCTGACAAACTTTATCACGAGAGGTTGACATTTAGTGGAATGTCACCATATCCTGACAAACTTTATCACGAGAGGTTGACGATTAGTGGAATGTCACCATACCCTGACAAACTTTATCACGAGAGGTTGACGATTAGTGGAATGTCACCATACCCTGACAAACTTTATCACGAGAGGTTGACGATTAGTGGAATGTCACCATACCCTGACAAACTTTATCACGAGAGGTTGACAATTTATACGTTCTCTTTTGTATAAGCTCCCCATGTTATATGCGAATGTTAATCATTAATTTGGAAGTAAAAAAAGTTATATATTTCGGAAATGGAATTGATAAGAAAAATAATTTCAATATGATTTCCATAGATGATGATGGCTTTTGAAAGTTTAGAAAGGAGATCTGTATTGTTACTAATACGACTCAGCAAATTTGTGACATTCGATTTCACAATATCATTTTCATATTTCTGGATGACTTGAAGAAAGCCCTGTCAATTCTAAATTTACGTGATCGATAGTATTTAATGTCATGAATATGTAATAAAATTGTCATTGAAAGATTTGAAATTTTTATAGTTTTGATGCATGTGACATATATTAAAAAGAATAATATAATTTCACTAGTACGGTAACTATATATATATATATATATATATATATATATACATATATATATATATATATATATATACATATATATATATATATATATATATATATATATATATATATATATATATAAGCAGGCAAAAGATAGCTAGCACTGAATCTGCCAAAATATTTACACTGCAAATCATGTTTCCTGTTTATGACTCACAAATCGATATGTTTCCAAGGAAGCGAATTAGGACAAGTCCTATTCGTCCTACAAATTGCTCCGTTTACCTGATCGGAATATAGGGCTCACGGCGGGTGTGACCGGTCGACAGGGGATGCTTACTCCCCCTAGGCACCTGATCCCACCTCTGGTATGTGAAGGGGTCCGTGTTTGCCCATCTCTCTGATTTGTATTTTCTATAGGAATTACGAGATTGAATACTGTTAGTTATCTTGGTCTTTTCATTCGTACTATGGTCTAATCCATGGCCTTCATTAAAGTATGCCGACACAATGCGTTGCAGTTCATACCCTCATGTATTTTCTTTGAAATTTATTTCTTATATTTAAAGTCTGCTTTCGTTACTGTTGAAAATCTGACCGCTCGCGGTAGCCCAATGGTAAAATTTCGCTTTGCAACCGACAGGTCGTGAGTTTGAGCCCAGCCAGTGCCATTGCCGAGTAAAACCTAAGATATTAACATAAGTAGTGATTGTTCCTTCGCCAAACGATCGGCATTTAGAAGTGAGAATCACGGATCTTTCGTATATGACCTTAAAAACGGTGGTCTCGTGCCGCGGCAGGCGTTGGCGCACATTAAAGAACCCTCACTGCTACAACCCTGAACGCTAAGCATAGATTTAAATTTGTGGTACTAACAACTGGTGACATCTCAGTATGAGTGAAAAAATTCTCGAGGGGATGTAAAACAAAACAGCTCAGATGCTGTGCCATATTTAGACATATTACGGTGTTCGTAAGCAAAAACTATTTTTTGTGAACATGAAACATATATAAACGTCATTGAAAGCAATCTTCTGTAATTCACTGAATATTGTAATAGTATTGCTATGTAATGATACGAAATAAGAAAATTATATTAATATTTCGAACACTAGAAAGTACTGGAGAAGTTTCAAAGTTGCAGAACACGTGGACAGAGTATTGATTAAAGACAATCAATTCTTCAAGACATGTTAAGAGATTCATAAACAGCTGCTTCTTTAATGAATATGTGAAAAGGAAATATTCTTGTGATCAGTCATCAACATACTTTACCAAACACCACTCCGATTCTAAGCAAAAGTACGATGAAGTTGATATTTAAAAAATGTTGGGTTTCTTCATTGACAATATATTCGTCGTCTCGGTGATCAGGTTTTCCAACAGTCTGTTGGCATTCTCATGCACACGAATTGTGCTCCTTTATTAGCCCACCTGTTTTTATATTCTTATGAGGCATAATTTATGCATCGCGTAGGGATCCGGGTTAGAGTAGGTCCACATTACTCCTTGCTTGTAGTAAGATGCTACTAAATAAGGGAATCCTTCGTATTAGACTTCAAAAACCGAGGCCCCGTGTCACAGCAGGTGTGGTACAATCAAGATCCTTCCCTGCTCAAAAGCTGGAAGTAAGCGCCGAGTTTAGGCCTAACTTTTGCAGCCCTTCACTGGCAATGGTGACGTCTCCATATGAGTGAAAAAATTCTCGGTTTGGACGCAAATGTGCTTCCAAACAGCGATTTTACAAATAAAAGTAGTAGCAAATAAAAGCTGGCTTACCGTGTATCTTAAATAAACTTTAATTCATTAAAAGTAATTTGATCTCTTTCCCTGCTTTTCCATAATATAATGATACAATTGTAGTGTCATGCTAACTATATTATGTAGAGAGCTTGCTGTAGCTCAAGCTTTTAGTGTGTCCAGCCCCGTGGGGATCCGGGTGATAGAATAGGTCCTCAGTACCCCTTGCTTGTCGTAAGAGGCGACTAAATGGGGCGGTCCTTCGGATGAGACCACAAAAACCGAGGCCCTGTGTCACAACAAATCCATCCCTGCTCAAAGACCATAAGCGCCGAGCATAGGCCTACATTTGCAGCCCTTCAATGGTGATGTCTCCAAATGAGTGAAAGATTCGTGAGCGGGACGTTAAACAATATTTAATCAGTCAATCAATTTAGTGTGTTCTAACTGCAAAAGTTATGCATTGCTGATTACATTAAGTATTAGTAAAAGACCAAAGTAGTTTCAATGATTACACTCTGTACGCGTATGAATTTATGATTAATCAATAGCATAAGTCATTGAAAACACATTTTGTCCATCAGGTTTTCAGTAACTAGCCTCCATCAAGTTGAGATGGGTTTTTTATATATATAGTTTTAATTCATCCACAAAAAATCTCATCAACAATATCTCATCATCTTTACTTTAATATGCCCTGAAACTGATGTTTTATACTTATTTAGTATATGTATTGTATCTTATGTTTATATCATTTTATTTCAATGTTTTATTTAACTGTTTTATGTCCTGTAAAGCACCTTTGAGCATACAATGTATGAAAAGGGTGCTATATAAATATGGTATTATTATTATCATTATTATTGTATACATAACTTGAACAATAATTATATTTAGCAAAATTTAATTACATTGTGTGATTAATCGATTATTTATTCGTATGTAATTTAACGGAGATCCACAAATCTACAGGACGTCATATTAACAGGTGCCTAGAAGGATTGACAGCTCTAATCCAAACTTTAATTCATAATCCTGAACAATAAGCTTAACCCAAACTCGTACCCAAAACCTATAAACAAACCTGTATCTTATACACTAAACCTTATCATAAACCTATAAACAAACCTGTATCTTATACACTAAATCTTAATGTTTCTTAACATTCATTTGTTCATTCTTTGTAGAACTGGCAACATGTCCACCAGGAACATTTACTATATTTTATAATCTATACATGTATCTAAAATTTATATTTAAGGAGCATTAATTCAATTGTGCCATTTTAAAAATTATCCATTTTTTAAAAAAATGTTTTACAGTTTTGAAAAATTAGATCAATGTGTATTGATCAGACCAATTTACTCAGTGTCTAATTCCAGGAACTATTTTTAATCTTTTAGACTTGTAAAGGTGAAGATAACGAACAGTGATCAATCTCATAACTTGTATAAGGAATACAAAATTACGAATTGAGCAAACACGGACCCCTGGACATACCAAAGGTTGGATCAGGTGCCTAGGAGAAGTAATCATCTGTCGACCGGTCACACCTACCATGAGCCCTACATCTTGATCAGGTAACGGCCCCGTGGGAATCCGGGTTGTTAGAATAGATCCTTAGTATCCCTTGATTGTCGTAAGAGGCAACTAAATGGGGTGGTCCTTCGGATGAGACCGCAAAAACCGAGGTTCCGTGCCACAACAGGTGTGTCACGTTAAAGATTCCTCCCTGCTTAAAGGTCATAAGCGCCGAGCATAGGCCTAAATTTTGCAGCCCTTCACCGGCGATGGTGACGTCTCCATATGAGTGAAAGATTCTCGAGCGGGACGTTAAACAATATACAATCAATCAATCGATCAGGTAACGTGAGTAATCCGTAGTCAAAATCAGTGTATAACGAAAGGCCTGAATATTGGTATGAAATACGTCACACATCATTTAACTCAGATAATGTTCTTCTTTTAAGTTTCATTATAACCATACGATCATCGTCCTTTGTGCGTTCGTTGTAGGAACCAACATAATATAACATTTCCGCCAAGGAACCCATCTTTTTACGTTGCATAAAAGAAAACCCTCGGTGGATCCGTATAGACATGCCGCACACATCAGTAACATATGCATGGGCAATATCTACTGTGATTAGTCTGTAGGCATTTAGGAAATGTCTTTCAGTTTTTTAATGTATCTGAGAAGATATACCTCGAGCCTCTTCACACCTGGATATAGAATGAAGCGCGTTAGCCTTCCTTAAAATATACGCCAGAAGCTGAATGTCTTATATTTACATTATTAATTATTTTAGTTATAAACCCACGGTGCACGTTTAGGTCATGTGTATTCATACGCAGTGACTAGCCTATTTCAGAAGTTGAATGTTTATGAGATGTACACCTTCAGTTTCAGTTAATAAGAATGGTAAAGGGAAAATGGAGTTAATGTCAATATCTGTTGGTTAGCTCATACTTGATATTTTATAGTGCAATTAAATTTCCACTCTGTATCGGGTACCATTGTTGATTGATTGATTGCTGGTAGTTTTTCGCCACACTCAACAATTTTTCAGTTATCTGGTGTCGTCCAGTTTTTATAGGTGGAGGAGAGAACCCAGATACAATGTACCCGGGAAGAGACCACCGACCTTCCGAAAGTGAACTGCCAAACTTTCTCACATATATCGGCGCGAGCAAGAATCGAACCCGCGCCGACTACAGGTGAGAGGCCTTGTGATTTTGAGCGTAATGCTCTAACCACGGAGGCCCCCTCCCATTGTTGACGTACTTAGGAAAAGCAGCTATTGTAATAGATATTCATCTGTGGATGATCTGGTGCTCTCGTCTATTGCTACATTTTGTTGACAGCGACTTTAGGAATTTTTGTTCTGATTAATCCTTTGATAAATCTGCAAGTAACTTTTAATTTTCAATCACTATTCATGTACATCACTTTAGTTGGCCAGGCATTGATTCCATTCAGATTCTCATGAGAACATTAGGAAGTAATCACGCAGTTATCATGCAGGAAGGAATTTCCCATGGTATAACCGGAAGATGTTATTGTCGGAAGACTATTAAGTATTACCAGGGCTACAATAATGGCACTATTTGCAATGCAGTTCAGTATTGCAATATCTTGTGACAGGTGTAAAATTTGGCGAATTTAAGAGATAAAGGTATGTCAATCATTTTGACGCTTGTAAATTTGGTAAAGCATCTGAAATCTACTTTAAATATTTTATACAACTTTTAACATTTCAGGTCAACACGATGATTTATTGGAACCCGAGAAATATAATATTGACCAAGCCCAGAGAGATAGGTGAATATTGTACTTTGATAGTACCTAAAACATCGTGTTGACTGACGAAATGTCGATAATTGTTTTATTATATGAATGGATAATTTAGAACATCAAAACTGGCTACAAGAGTCTATGATACGATACGTAGACAGCCATTTTCGTAAACAGATACATTCCAAGAATTCTTCGGAAGTGATTACAAACAACCACTCTTTAATCTTTGACTAAATAATCTCTAACATTGAAACCGGCTACTAAAATTCAACAAACGAAACGGTCATTTTTAGATCGGGTACGATGTTACCATAATTCAACATTTCTTACTCCAGTTCGTGGTAGAAGACAGCCTTTCATCACGATTACACTGCAAGACCTAGTACAAAATAACTAGAAAGGCGAATTTTCATTGAACGACTAAATGAAATTTTCAAAAATTAAAAGTTTGGCCAGATATTGGAGAAATCAAATGTTTTCCTCATTACGAAGGCACGTGCGTTTGTCTGTAACGTTCTGTTATTTCTAGTTTGTCGAACAAAAATCTCTGCATTATTCAATCATATAATAAAAAGGTAACCTTTTTTTCATTAAAAGTTTGGCAATTTGGACCCTATTGCCAAAATAAGCAAATCGTCAAAAATAAGTAAACAACAAAATAAAAAGCAAAATTAATAAATCTGGTATAGTGTATTTGGAATCCTATGATGCTACATGCGCAAAACGTTATCATAAAAGAGGGCCTTGTCAGTTTCTGACGAACATGCGTGTTGCTTTTGTGAGTATGAATCACCAATGTGGTCAGATGTAAGTTTGGTTTGATCTTAAGTATTTCTGGTGTACCGCATCTTCGCTTGTTATTTTATTTTATCTACTGCATAGAGACAAACGATTTTTCAAACAAGAAATCGTACTGTATTCTTGGAAAATTTCTACTCATTTAAATTTTGTCTTGTCGGTGATTGTAACCCGATTTTGTCCCATCAAATGTTTATAAGGATTCAGGGGGTTCTGCCTCAATTTTGTTGTTGTGTATTCATATTTAATATCGAAGATGCAATATATCATGATGAATTTGTCCACAAATTCTAAAGTTTAAACTCTGTATTTTCACTGCAGAATCAAAAACCAATTTGAGAATTCAAGAATCACAGGAGTTTGCAACATTGCTGGTGATGCAATATTTTTGACAATCATTATAATAGTTCATTATACAAGTTCTGTTTTATGTACCGTAATAATATTAATACATATATTAATGTAGCTGACAAATAATTATGTCTATTTATCATAGTAATTAATATATTGACAATTGTATTGAAGATGATACCCCCTGTAAAAAGAACTTCTGTTTAACTCTTGTATAATATGTGCTTATACAATAAAATATAATTAAATGAAACCATATAGTGTGTATATATAGAAACAGAGGTATGTAAAATACAATTATATCAATTCGGAGTGAAGAACACAAATTACTATAAACTGGAAAAAATCGATAAAAGAATATCACATTATATGGCTGTTTAGGTGCAGTTTGTTGGTGTTCTTGAAACTGCCCAAGATGAAAGTTTTGAATTTTTTAATTAATTTGAATTGAAATATCACACTGAATATTTACATGGCTGTTTAAAAAGAGTATCGTTTGTTGCCACATTCAAATTCTAGTACATCAATATCAGGTATGACAGTTTTGAGATTTGAAAGTATTTGATAAAATTTACTCTCTATCTATTCTGATCTAAAATGGAAACAATTTCCTTTATCGTGATAGCGAGTTCCGTTAAAGACAGACGTTTTATAGGTATTGTAGCCGACTACAATCAAACATCGTCGACGTCATAATAAAATGTTTTGTTGACAGTGCTTACATCTAAAGACTGATTTAACTTTTCATTGGAATGAGAAATCAAAAAATGAAAATGCAGTTTTCGTGTAATATATGTCTCACTGTCAAGGGTGATAATTAAAGTCATTTCAAGTATAAGTATTTTCAAGCGGCAATAACTTATATAAATATGTGTGCATCTATAGCATTTGAAAATAATATTGTTTAAAACCCTTTGAAGAATTGTAACATTTTGCCATCTATTTTGATGAAAAGACAAATTGAATTGAGCGAAGGATAATGAAACAATTTTCTGAAAAGCAAGCTAAAATTCATTGATCAGCATAAAACATTATCAATTCTGTTTTATATATACGTATGTAAACAAATAAAAATTCACAATTTACTAAGATATTTTAGTTTTATATCAGTAATGGTGAAAATAACTAAAATTTCTATAACACCTCAGTTTGTAGAAAATGTAATTCATAAATTAAAATACCGTTTATCAACTATCATACCTTAGAAATTCACACTTTATTAAAAATTTACTTTCATCTCAAGGAAAATCTAATTTGGATATATTTCAATAGAAGACTGGCCCCAAATATCTGAAGTTCAAATTGTTGCCTTAAATCGTATCAATACAATCATTTACCGTTCGTGTACACAACAAAATCCATAAAAAATCCACTTTCTTTACTAATAGTAAAACCTTTCTATAGCTGAAGACAATTCTTATCTCCATCCTGAAAGAAGAAATGACAGAAGCTGAAAATTAAACCGCTGTTCTTTATTTGATTTTATTCAAAAATGCAAACGAAAACAGTAAAAAAGGAAGAAACTGTATTCTATCGTGTGATCCTTTATTGCAGCCGTTAAACTATAACATTTGCTGTCAGAGTTACAGATGAGAGATTTGATTAGCCAATGAAACCATTTAATGCTGCCTGCGCCACGCCCTCTTTTTTTTCTAACGGTCGATAGATTGTTCATTGAATATTACAATGATCTCGTGGGTTATCGCAATTGACAGTAAGAACGTTTGCCATATGCTTGGTTAAATTAAACCAGTCTCTTTATTGATTCCACTCGATAGTGGAGGTATAAATATTCTTCACTTCTGTCAATCGCCGTGACTTCTACCAAATAAGTTTCTCGTGTTGGTGTATTCTTACAATCAATGTGAAATTTTCATAAGAATTCTATGCAAATATTTTGATATGAGTAATGCTTCTTGGATGATAAAAAACTGATAACATAGAATGTTGGTAAGTCAATTATTATTCAATGCATTTATCTTTTCTTAAAATTCATGTACATGAATTTCATTAATGATAAATAAAAAAATCTTTGATTTACTGTATTGTTATTAAACATAATAAATTATACACTTTTAATAATAATACTTGATCAAATTTATTTATATTGTTTACCTTTATTTACTTTCCATTAGCCAGTTTTAAAGAAGATATTCTATTTTGATATTCCATTCTGTCACCTAAAATTAATAGTATCATTTTTATATTATTTCGATATACTAACTAAATATTTCATGAAGAATTGGTCATAATTTTATATAATTTATTACCTCTGATTTACTCTTTCTTTCTTTTTTTTACAGAATGATACAGGTAAATCTTTCGTTGAGTCCTCGCCTCTTATTAGCGATGCTCCAAAAGATCTGACAACTTCGTGTCCAATGGAACTGAATAAACCCACATCCTCGGATAGACATCCCACCTACGTAACATCCGGGTCATATGTTGCCAGACCAAACCAAGTCTCCACCGTCCTTCTACATGGAGTACCCATCGTCAGTCTGTATATTGACGGCAGAGAGCGACTTTGTCTTGCTCAGATCTCAAACACACTGCTGAAGCAATACAGTTACAATGAAATTCATAATAGAAGGGTAGCTCTAGGCATAACATGTGTTCAGTGCACTCCCGTACAACTGGAGATCTTGCGACGCGCCGGAGCCATGCCTATTTCTTCCCGTCGTTGCGGAATGATAACAATGAGAGAAGCTGAAAGATTAGTCAAGTCGTTCCTGGAAGAGAACATTCCACCTAAGCTACCGGAGAATTTTTCTTTTCATGTCAAACATGAATGTGGGTGGGGATGTGAGGGTTACTTTGAACCATCTCGTTACAACAGCTCCAGAGCAAAATGCATTAAATGCAAAATCTGTAACATGTACTTTTCCCCAAATAAATTCATATTCCATTTCCATCGCACACAGGAGGCAAAATATAGTCATCCAGACGCAGCTAATTTTAATTCATGGAGACGACACTTGAAGCTTTACAGTACTTCAGACGAAGCCATTGTCCATGCATGGGAAGATGTAAAAGCCATGTTTAATGGCGGGAGCAGGAAAAGAATTCTGTCTTCTGAATCTAGTCCATCCTACAACTCGCATAGAGATGACCACCCTAAGAAACCGAAGCTTTCCTCTGTTGAGTTAGACGTCCCAAAAGAGGTTTTCCAGTCCTCATACTCACCCTTCAGCTTGCTGTCTCAGCAGAGAAAACCATTCCAATTTTCACCAGTAAATCATTCCCAACCCAACCCGCCCACTACGTTTGCCCTACCGTTTGCAAAAGAATGCATGACAGATGCAAGCAAAACATCTCCCATGCACCCGCCATCCTGGCCAGCTCTTCACAGCATGTTTCCCACGTATAACCTCCTGTGGAATAATCCCTTTGTACAGAGTTTTCGCAATGACTTCCGAGAATCGATGATAGCTTTCAAAGGCAATATGACCAAGAGAAAGGAAGAGAATTACAACGATGATGAGTCGTCGTCATCGGCTGATAATAGTCCCTGTTACGATGACGCTAATGAAAGATTCTCAGCTTTTCGATTGGTTAATCAGAATGCAAGAAAAGATTCGATGAACTCTTCAAAGACTTTTTCAAATGATTCCGAGGATGAAAATGAAGAAATTAACATTACAGATATAGTCAATGGCGAGTCTAATTTGGAGCAGAAGGACCTTGTGGACAAACTGGATGACAAAGTAAACGAAGTTTTTGAGGAGAACTCTCTAAGAGAAAAAGAAATCATGAATATAGAGGAAGAGGACATCGTTAAAACCGAAACAGAAAAAGTAAGAATATTAAGTTTTATTTATGCAATATTTTTGTGGGGGGATACGTTTTGAAATGATTGAAATCCCATATATTTCATAAGTCGTTATTTATGACCATCAATGCAGAAAACCAATTAAAGTTTAGCATAAATTTAGTATTTATATTTTATGGTATTCTGTTCAAAGTCACGCGTCGTCAGTCTTTTTTGTCAATTTTTTTTTCTACCCCTTATCACTATTTAGGACACTTTTGTTTGTGTTGAGGAACATAAATAATTCAGATCATTCAAAGTACATCAAAAGCTGGAAATGACTCTTGCTCCTAGTTGTAATTCAACCACATGCTATTCAAACGTCCTTAATACATAATGCACTAATTTTCGTCTTTGATTTAACAACCGGTGCATAACAGATTTGCGCACAGGTTTTAGTAGCACAATATCAATCAGTTGTCCTACCTAATGATATTCACAAAAAGGAAAAAAAAAAGAAAGAAAAAAAGGAGAGAGAGAGAGGGGGGATGCCATTTATTATGTGTCATTTGTCTGTCGTTGGTGTTAAACGTCGCGTGGCAGTTTATTAAAAGATTAAACGCGTCTGCTTGTTTCCTTTATAACAGAGGGAACAAATGTCAAAATTCGCGCCTTGTTAAAGACATAAACTATAAAGCCTGCGAAGCAGTCATAATATTTCTCTACATCAACGTGTCATCGTGTGTGGTATTTCTGATGTATCTGTAAAAGAAATAATATGTGTGATTATCTGAATTTCAGAAACCAGTCGCTGATGAACCGTCGATCAGTACACGCAGCTTGAATACGAGTAAGTATTTTCAACTACATCACTATCTTTTGATTTATAGCATGGGTATTATTTTTCACGCTAATAATTCGATGGTTCCGTTTTAGGTGTGTCCAAAAGCCATAGAAAGTCCACTTCACCCTCATCATCTCCAACAGAAATGACTAAAGGTAGAGACATTTCAATTCATCTTTATTTTACAAGCATTTTTGTAATAAATATATTGTTTATTTCATTTTTATCATTTCTTGTTTTTCATTTTTTTTTTTTAATAATTCATTAATTATCATTAATTTTATTACCACTATAGATTTGTATAAAAAAAACACCAAAAAAACAAAAACAAAAACAAAAAAAAAACAACTTGCATTTTTTATTTTTCTAACGTGCCAAACTTATATTATGGTGATATCAATATTCGCGGGGGTCAAATTTTGTCATGTTTTTAAGACAAAAAATACTGATTCGTTAATATAGAATTCTGTTTGTTCCTCTTATAAGAGCGAACATGAAACTTTACTAATAATTTTCTATTGTGGTCTGTCTCAACTATGAACATGAATCAACGAAAATTGGTAATAAACAAAAAATATGATGATATCAAAACATATATACGTATTTTACAGAAGAAATTCAAAGAGAAGTTCAGGCTGAAATGGAAATTAGAAGGCAAATGGAGAAAGAAATTCAAGCCCTGAAAGGTGAATAAAAATATTTCTGTACTAAGATGATGAATGCTTTTATTTCATATCATTGCATTCTATAAGTTCTCAATATAATATTTGATATAATATGAGAAGAAATTGTCAGCTTTGACTTAATATAATGTTAATATAGATCTCGAAGGAATTCGTAATTAAATGCATTTATCTCATGAACTGCATTAATACTATTCTGGGTTTTTTTCCATTCATTAGAGGCTTTGACAAATGAACTCGAGCAAGAAAGACAAGTGAGATTCTCCCTACAACAAAAGTTAAAAGGTAAATGAAAGCTTATTATGGCGTATCGGTGCCCGCGCTGCGGGGAATTACCAGAGTCTCTGTAGACTAATTGATCAATGTACACCAAGTTACATTTAGACTTAAATAGTATTAATATTATTTCATAGTGCAGGTACACGGTCTTTCAATTTGAAGGTTATTTATTATTAATTTTTATTCGATAGAAAAATATATATATCATGAACCTGGTCTTTGCAAATGTTTATTTCGTTCCAGAAGCTCATGATGCGCTACACAACTTCTCTTGTAAAATGCTGGCGTCCCGGAAATGTGACGAATGTGAAATCAAGGACAGCGAGAATGCGTGACAATACACCAAGAACTCGCAAATATCCAATCATGAGCTCCGAATCCGACGAAATGTTTTCCTATGAAATCCTTGATTATCTGTTTATCATCATGTTCAACATGGTTATACGGTTAATACATGTGTTGCATGTATATTTTCCCCCCAAACAATGACATTTAATAGCTCTGGCAATGAAAAGGGTCAATATGAAAAAAATGTGTATGAAAAAGATCACACAGTGGGTTTGTATGAAGGATACTGTACGCTTCAGTAAATGTATCAGATTATAATACAGTTAATTATATATACTTCAACACGTAGTTTTTAATTCATTAAAACATTTTTTTTTCTTTCTCGGTGATTTAAAATTGATAGTAGAAAAGCAATTTGAGAAATCTGTAATTCATTTTCTTTAAGCCAAGTATGTTTAATCGTTATTAATATTTTCTTTAACTTGTTTTATCATTACAGATAATAGAGGGTTTGAATCTAATTTACTTTAAATAATTAATATATGCGTAGTGGCTGGTGCATGCAATACATATGGTCTTATGATTCAGAAATGATCATGTTTTAGAAGTTTCTCTTACAATTCTTTGAGTGTTGTGAATATTATATTGCATTGTTTAATTAAATAAATATTGTTCAATTTATAGCTTTTTTTAATTATGTGACGTAAATATGAAGTAAATGTCAACATAATTATGACTATACGGGATTTCATATGAACGGAAATAGTATACTAAACTAAGGTCAAATGAAATTCAACGTTTCGAATATGTATTTTATTGTGCTTAATTGAATTCTGCCAATACCTTTGCATTACCTGATCCGTAACTAATTTGTCACACGAAATCATAAGTGAATAATGAAGACTATTTCCGTAATGTGTTGTCGTTCTTATGAATCAACTTGTGCTTTTATTTACTTACGATTTCAGTAATTCTTGAAAGTGAAATATAAAATTTGAAATAATTTGAATTTTCTCGGTATTTTATTCTGTCTGTCTCTTGAGAATAATTACATGTACACATTGAATGTGAAATGCATCTGTAAATATCAGAAACGCGAAACCACGATCAAAGCTCTTAAAGCACAACTCCAAAGAATTTACTTATATGAGTTAATCCCTTTGAATATCGTTGGAATTATCACATTTAATTTCATCGGATATAGTTCTATTGCTTTTTTTCCCCAAATGACTACCAGATATGAAAGATACGAAATTGACTTGAATATGATCTCCAAAGACCGTGTACATTTCATCACAGGTAGATAACCGATATTGGTAAAATCGGTCACGGTTCGTTGAAGAGCAGGTACACAGATGGCTGACACGAGTTAGATTGTGCGTCGGCACGTGGCGCGTGCGGGGCCGTCGGCGGCAGACGAGCAAATCGTCCGCTAACCACGGCGATAAAATCAAATTCCACATCACTCTTGAAATGAGAATACTTTTCAATTGTAAAAGCAAAATAGTTAATGGCGATTATTTCTAGTGATTCCTGTGTTTCAAAATGAAAGATGAGATTGAATTATGTCTACGCGTGAGGTAAAGATTTTCTCCTGGAGCCATAGATGACGAATTACTCTGAAGAGCGTGGTGTCGGTGTGTTATGATTTTTCAACAGATCTTGATTATGATGCAATTATTGTATTGCAAACATAATAATATTTAGCTCCCTGTTACAAAATAATATAATATAAAATAATGATCGAGCGTGCGAAAAAATTCTACACATGTAATGTTGTGTTGGAAGTCTGGTAGATCCACTGTCATTTGTATCTCATCTTTGCTGCAACATTAGCCAACAATATATACTTTCATAAAGGAAGATATGTCATTTTGAATGCAAACCTACTCCGATAGATACTGAAAATTATGCCACTAGTATTTGATGATTTATAACACATGTTTTTGATAAAGTTTCAATGAAAGTGATATATGTCAAGGGAAATAAAGATTTAAAAAAAAATTAATATTAAACTTTCATAAAACCAAACAAATATACATATATTTGATTGAAACCCCCATCAAATTTGTATCCCCCAAGGAGCAGGCCTTACATTTTGTTTATTGCTTGCCTTTGGGTTTTTTCTTCGCATTTGGCTGCAATATTGAAATTTAAAATATAAAACATCAAAGATATAATTTTTTAATGTGAAGATGGGATTGACATTTGAGAAGTAATTACTCAAATACAATTTAAATTAAATCGGGAAAGGCAAGAGATAAAAGGACGTAAGCCATTGTTAACCCGTCGGGTTGGTCTCAGACGGTGGAGAGACGAGAAATCAAAGAGAATAAACAATAGGTTGATAATTAATTCATACATCATAATGCAAAGCTTAGTGCTTGAGGTAAGTAGAATTTTGAAGCAATCACGTATAATCACAAGATACAGCATTCACATGAATAATAACACGGGACTAATCGATTAAATAGTATTAATGTTTATAAACCATACATCTCCGCTATATAAATACCTGTAGAGATGCAAGCACTTTAGTAGATAAACCAATACTGTATCTAAAGTATTTGTTTTATTTTATAAAATACTTTTTTTTTTATTTTTGAATAAATCAAAAACCAAAGATTATATTTTGGAAATAAAATCAACGAAGAGTTTCGTAAGTTTTATATGGAGAATATCTAGAAAAATGTTCTCCAGAACAGCAGGACCGTGATAAGCCTTATCAATATGCAAACATTCTTAGGTAGTGCAGTTCCAAATGTGTTCAAATCGTGCCTCCCCCCCCCCCCTTTCAGTGGGTTGGGCTACAAAAAGTGAAAAATTATACGAATATGTAGGAGAAATCTATATTTTTCTCTAGAGCGACATTGACATTTTCAGTCATATCAATATACAAGAACCAACATGTGAAGTGCCGATTGAAGTTTGTTAAAATCGTGACTTTGCCGTGTAGGATGGGGCTTCAGTAGGGGATAAGAGTTTTACATGGACTGTTTATTTGTTTGTTTTACGTCCCGTCGAGAATTTTTCACTCATATTGAGACGTCAACAGCTGTAGGTGAAGTATCACAAATTTAAACTATGCTTAGCGCTCAGGGCCGTAGCAGTGGGGGTTCTTTAACGTGCCAACGCCTACCGTGACACGGAACCTCCGTTTTTAAGGTCATATTCGAAAAACCCATGATTCTCACTTTTAAGTGCCGAGCGTTTGGCGAAGGAGCAATCACTACCTATTTTTGCGTCTTAGGTTTGACGCGGCCATGGCACGAGCGGGGCTCGAACTCACGACCTCCCGGTTTCGAAGCGAACGCTCTAAGCACTGAGCTGCCGCAATCGGTTTTACATGGTAATATATGCGGAAATTCTTCTTTTCAATACCAGAAAGACCATAAGTGATAGTAATATACAAGCATCGACAGGTAAGAACATACACTCCAGGTACAAAGGATTAATATTGAATACATAGGACACTGTATCCTACCAAAGTACTACATAGAGAACTTCTTTCAAGCACACTTTATAGAGAATTAATTATCCTAAAGAAAAGTATGGAAATATTAGATTTATTTATCCTATAGGATTATGGTAGGGTTTTTGTAGGATTTAAAATTCATTCATTCTCCTATAGGATTTATTGTGTTTGGAGTCTGATATCTATTATTCTACAAGGATTTGTCACCCTAACCTTGGACTATGACATACTGCTAAAAGAAATTCCGCCACATGCACTTTGATTTTTCTCAAAAATCTTTATCATAAAGGGTAACAAAAAGTATGGACTTTGTCGTGTCCAGAATTAAATGTCGTACTGTTTAAGGTAGATTCCCGTGGCCCTGGGGATAGGGTCGGGTCACAATAGGGGATTAAATTTTTGCATGGCACTATACATGTATGGAGAAATTAAAAAAATCTTCCCATGACCAGCAGGCCCATGATTATTCATATCAATATGCAAGTATCCTCAAGTACTGCTACTGCAGATTGAAGTTTCTTCAAATCATGACGCCGAGGGAGGGGGAGGGGGGGGGGGGGGGGGCAATGGCCATGATTAGTCATATCAACATTCAAATATCCCAGCGTAGTGCAATGTTTGACAAAGGTTGGCCTTTAATAAGGAGTCAAAATTTTACATGAGAATATATAGATTTAAAAACATATTCAAAAGCGGCAAGTAGCAGGGCCACAAAAACTTATATCAATATGCAAGCGTGTGAATTCAATTTTTTTTTTTCATGGACCCTTGAGTTAGTTAGGACTAAAACAAAATCGGGGATTAAATTTAACGTAATACATGAATAGAGGGGGGAAATCTTTAAAAATTTCTATAGAACAACAAAGTCATGTTAGTTATATTGATATTGAAGGACCCCCCCCCCCCCCCCCCCCCCCCCCCCCACCTATGTTGTGTTGATTTTAGTTTGGTAAAGTTATAAGACGGGGATAGGATGGTATAATATGGAGTCCAAATTTGCCATGCGATTAAAGAGGGTTAAAGCTGCTGGTGAAGAACAGTGGGGTGGGTCATGGTGACTCAGGTGGCCCATCAGAATTTTGTTTCCTCGTTACAGAGGATAACATTTATACCTAAAGATTCTGTTTAAGCTTATATCTTGCAAGTTAAAATGACCAGATTGTGCTCCCTTTAGCAGGGTTTAATCGGCAATTAATCTCAATCCTTCTTTTGTATTTTAAATGATAATCGAAAAATATACACAAATTTCAAAAATTAATTTACGGTTGATTTGCTTTCTAGATCATAGAATTTGTAATTTTGATAAATACAGACGTATGATAAGATAACAGCTAATAAAGAGAATTCCCCAATGAAATTCTCTGTATCATAAAAGTTAATTATTGAACGATCGATATTATAAAATTCATAGGTCATTTGTATTTTACAAAACCACAAAATATCGATTTACACGCATTAACGAAAATAACACACACACACACACACACACATATATATATATATATATATATATATATATATATGATATAGACTTTGCAGATGACCTTGCTTCATTATCACCAAAGCAAACAGTCGTAAAATCAGTCTTACGGAAACAACAGCCACCCAAAGAGAACTTAAAGTTAATGCAAAGAAAACGAAAGCGATGCGCCTTAACACACAGAAAATAAAAATGCAAGGAGAAGATCTAGAAGTAGAAAGTTTTAGCTATCTAGGAGGCATTCATGACAACTGCACCAAAACTCTGGAATGCCCTACCAAACACACTAAGAAACTCCGCATCCCTGCTCGTGTTTAAAAGAGCCCTAAAAACTCACTTGTTCCTAAAGTTTTATTCAGATTGATTTTACTACATGTAATATCTCGCACTGTGTTTAACAATTTTAAACTGTTTTAGATTATAGTGTAATTTATGGACTCATTTACTCTTACTTATCTATAAAAAAAATTTGTTTTATATGTTTGGTATTTTTTATATGATATGGCATTTTATTATGATGTAAAGTACTTTTGAACGTGATTTATACATGAAAAAAGTGATCAAGAAATTTGGTACATAATAATAATAATAATAATAACAACAACAACAACAAAAGAAGGAAGCGGTGAGAACATAACAAACAGATTAAGAAGGCCAAAGGACAGTTCCAAAGACTGAAAAAGATCTGGTATTCGTCCATTTTCTCCACAAAGACAAAAAGAGGACTGTTCAACACCCTACCTGTCTCTGTGCTTATTGATTGATTATATATTGTTTTACGTCCCGCTTGCGATTTTTCACTCAAATGGAGATGTCACCATTGTCGGTGAAGGGCTGCAAAATTTAGGCCTATGCTTGGCGCTTATGGCCTTTGAGCAGGGAGGGATCTTTAACGTGCCACACCTGCTGTGACACGGGTCCTCGGTTTTTGCGGTCTCATCCGAAGGACCGCCCCATTTAGTCGTCTCGCAAGGGATACGAAGGAGGGTCCCTACGAGGCCTGTTCTTATTGATGGAAATGAAACCTGGAAGATGACCAAGAGCGATCCAAAAAGGTTAGACATATTCCAAAACATGTGATTTAAATATACTGAAGATAGGATGACAAGAGAAAATAACAAACATGTATAACATCAATAACAACTTATACAGAAGAAGATGGAATGGAATTGGTCACGTGCGTAGACTGAATAACACCGGGTATTGTACAGAAGCTCTGACCTAGAAACCAGAAGGGAAGAGAAAAGTGGGAAGCCCGAAAACTACTTGGTGAAGAACTACCTAAAACGAAAGAGACCAGCTGGGAAGGAAAAGCTGGAGTGCAGGTACAGTGATTGTTAGGGACAGGGATAAATAGAGAAGTGACATTAGAGTTTTATGTGCCAGTGGGCATGAAGAGGATAGGTGAGGTCAGGGTGCACAGAACATAACACTAAATACCGTAGTATAGTATTTGGATGAGAGGATGGATGGTCTCACGTGTTCGGTTAACACCATGGAAGGCCTCGGGGTTCGAATGAGAGGACGGAAGATCTCAAATGTTTGAAAGGAACAAAAGACGGTCTCAGGTGTTCCAGTGAGAGCGAAGAAGGCCTCAGGTGTTCAAATGAGATAAAGGACGGCCTCAGGTGTTCCAGTGAGAGGGCGGAAGCCTCAAGCTTTCGAATGAGAGGGTAAAATGCCTCCGTTTCCAGCGGAATGGATATCATTAAGAAAGTAGAGTATTACAGATGTTTTCAAAGTGGAGTCGATCAATACAAGGAACTGTTAGTTTCACTTTTGGTTTAAAGATAACCTGGTAGTCGTTCTCAAAGCACGACCTTTGTTTTCATAACAGAAAATTACTAGTGCTGTATCTCATTTGTAACTCAACAACTGACATTCAAATTTTGCTGACCTTTAGAAATACCCATAGACTTAATTACAATATCCTGGAAAACGCATTCACCCTCATTTTAATGTATCAATTTTAAGGATACAGCGACAGGTGAAAAAGTGAACATACCAAAGATACACTGAATTTGGAATAAATCATTTCATTTTTTTTTCAACACTGTGAATAAACAACATCAAAATCAGTTTTCATCTGAAAATTCAGTTCTTGCCTCATGAGGTCAAATGGTTTTATTTTATTTCTTCCCAATATCAAATGATACCTCGCATAATGAGCTATTCTAACATTAATTTTTGGACCACGTCTCCCATTGATGTGATATAAATTCAATGGATTGTATTTTTTGTATACGAGATTGATCACTGTTCCTTATCTTCACATTTTATTTTATTGATTAACTATGTTTGAAGAAATTATCATTAATTAATCAATTGATAACTCTCAGTCGTCAAAGATCGTTTTCATTACATTTCAAAATATCAGGAATTCATCCATGGTATCAATATTGTCACAATGAGTTCATGTAACTGGTTTATCAATGAGAGCTGAAGCGCTGACGAAAAGCGCGGACACGTTTGGCGATCATATAGGACGCCATGTGCGTCTTGTTTTTCGAATGAATAATGATTGGTTGGTTGTTAATATGTTTTACGTCCCGTTGAGAATTTTTCACTCACATTGACACGTCACCAGCTTTACGTGAAGTAAACAAATTTATACCTATGCTTAGATTGACTGATTGATTATATACTGTTTAACGTCCCGCTCGAGAATCCTTCACTCATATGGAAACGTCACCATTGCCGGTGAAGTGCTGCAAAATTTTGGCCTATGCTCAGCGCTTAAGGACTTTGAGCAGGGAGGGATCTTTATCGTGCCACACCTGCTGTGACAGGGGCCTCGGTTTTTCCCGTCTCATCCGAAGGACCACCCCATTTAGTCTCCTCCTACGACAAGCAAGGGGTACTGAGGATCTATTCTAACAACCCGGATCCCCATGAGGCCCTATGCTTAGAGCTCAGGGCTGTAACAGTGAGGGTTCTTTCACGTGCCAACGCCTGCTGCGACACCGGACCTCTATTTTTAAGGTCATATCCGAAAGACTCGTGATTCTCACGCCTAACTGTAGCATTTTGGCGAAGGAGCAATTACTACTTATGTTTGTCTTAACTTTGACGCGGCCATGGCACGTGCAGGACTCGAAATCACAACCCCCCCCCCCCCCCCCCCCCCCCCCCCCCCCCTGTCCGTCTCGAAACGAACGCTCTAGCTACTAAGCTTAAGCTACTGCGGCCGATTCAAATGAATAATAAAAGTATTAAAGTTTTAATAGGATATGCAAAATGACTTCTATATATTGTAGCCAGTTGAATAATTGTTTCTCCTTCAGCATTGAATATCTAAATTAGTAAAAATAATCTGACTTTGTATCGTCTATTCAAAATTTGCATCTTTATTTCTTTCAAATCAGTAAAACAGTCCTTTAAAATGTAATGTCCTAATCTAAACACAGTTATTGAGAGGATAAGAAGAAAATGGATTTAACGTTTTCCTCGGTGGTAATGAAAATGATTACGGAAAATGATTGATTGATTGTTTGTTTTACGTCCTGTCGAGAAATTTTCCCTCATATTGAGACATCACCACTAGGTGAAGTACCGCAAATTTTTACCTATGCCTAGCGCTCAGGGTCGTAGCAGTGAGGGTTCTTTAACGTGCCAACTCTTACCGTGACACGGAACCTCCGTTTTTAAGGTCATATCCGAAAGACCAGTGATTCTCACTTTTAAATGCCGAGCGTTTGGCGAAGAAGCAATCACTACCTATTTTGCGTCTTAGGTTTGACGCGGCCATGGCACGAGCGGGCTCGAACTCACGACCTCCCGGTTACGAAGCGAACGCTCACACCACTAAGCTACAGCGCCTGGTGATTACGGAAAATAAATAGAACACTCTACCTTCTCGTTTTCCTCAAATCGTGCTTAACTTTTAAAATATAGGTTTTAAGGTTCTATGAAAAAGTTACGTTTTGAAATCTAATCTCCGGAAAAAATTCTTTTGTTACAGGTAGGAAATTGATGCAAGCTATTCCAGGAAAATATTAATTAAAGTGACTTTAAATAAGCAGTCATTTCAAGCCACTGTAATTACAGCGGTAATGTACGGTTTGCACGTGTTTGAAATTCAATCCAATTTACAAATTGAATTCTGTAAAACCCATCAAAAGACCGCTATGAAATATGCATTTTAACTAAAAGCTTTCCATATGATGTGAGTTAATTACGTCGGTATATTATGTTTGGTGTAATGAGGCTTTAAGCGTCCCTCTTTTCTCACTTGATCTGTTAGTAATTACACAAATTGAATGAAATCGTAAATACGTATATGTAAATGAGACTAAAAGCACGATAATACAAATTTTATGAACCAGCTCTCGCGGGAAATTATCGTCAATGTTTTGCGTTGGTCCCATATTGTAATATTCTTGTTGACATTTTGGGGGGAAAAAATTCTCCTTCAAACTTGTAGGATCGATGCAGACAAATGTACAAATTGAAAACCACCATGCAACGCATGCAAACAAACTAAAGGGTGCCCATATTTCTTCAAAATTAGCAAAAATATATCTAAAGGCACCATCTTATAATGTTTTATGTTTTGTGAAATCTCAGGTCAACTATTTCTTGTCATTACTTTATATTCACTATGTTCGATTTGGTTATTTTATGTATTTTTTTTTTACTTCGTCATTTATTTTTCAGTGAATAAATATATCAATTACAGTGTTGTGTACCTTGCCACTTTTATACCACTTTGAACTAGTGTGTTAAAGGCCTAATAGTTTCTTCATAATGAACTTGTTTATATAAAACAGTGGTGCTTATTAATGTATCTAATGATGCCTCTGTTGATGCACACACACCCCCGCCACCCCCACCCCCCCCAAAAAAAAACAAACAAAAAAACAACTGATCATCATACATTGCAATGAAATTTAATTAAAAAGAAAATCATAAAACACCTAAAATGATGAATATTTGACAGCTGAATATTAGTCCAACTTTCGGTTTTATTCTGTGTCGATTATGGTGGTTGGTTAGCGTTTTTGAATTATAAAAACAATTTCAAAATTGATAGTAATCGTTTAAATTTAAAACAAAAACGTCATACTATTTTCATAAATGATTCGTATCATTACTGACATTGCAAGGGAGAATATTAGACGTCTCAGCTCTTTTAAAATATATAGAGAATAATGTCAAAATATTCATTTCGATGATTTGTCTTCCCCTTACTCCTCATTAAACTATGAATGCCCCCTTTAAATTCCAACAACTGAATAATAAATGTGGGTATTGGTTCAAATGGCATGAAGTAATTAAGTCTATCTCCGAAGTTTACCTACTGAACACTCAATATTAACGATATACAATTAATCATTGCTCATGATATATTCATCGCTTAAGGTCATTTGCGTATCGTATTTGGTCATAAATAGTCGGAACAAGAAGGATCGCTAGATTTACCATACACAGCACTTTAATATATATATATATTTAGTCAGTCAGTTAGTTAATTAGTTAGTTATTCTCCCCATTTTCACTTTTATGACAAACCAAGGCAACATTGCTGCTATTTGTTTCTACGTACATCATAACAGCAAATCATGTTAAAAAAAAACTGAAGTCCTTAAAAACAATAAAAACTGGGAGACGCGTCAACGTCTAGAGAGGTTTGTTGACATATGAACTGTTTCTTAATAAGATATACAAAATACTTCAGCATTAAACAACAGTGCTCTGCCAGCCATAATATTGTTACAAATCATATTGTATTACAATCTACTAATAAAATGAATCGCTTTATGTAAACTGTACATTGGTATAAAAATACCAATCAATAGTTTGCGCGATCCGATTGAAATATGAAAGTTTTATACTGAAATATCTGAAGAATAAATTTTGTTGATTGTGCAGAAACTATTCCGTATTTTCATCGTGTATGTTTTCCATGTATGATACAAACGTAGTAGAACCTTTGTGATTTCTCTACTCCAAGTTGATTCAAGGGAATGACGCACTCGATGTCAGTCTTGCGTAAAATATGAGCACCAAGTGCCCCGTCATAAGAGAATAGGTTTTTAGTACCCTTTGCTTGTCGTAAAAAGCGACTAAATGGGGTGGTCCTTCAGATGAGTCCGCAATGTGAATGTAAAAATAAACTATCGCAGTGACACTATTAGGATATAAAATATAATATATATTTCAATCTCCAAAGCGTTTACTGGAACAATAGGAAAGGTTTTCTCCTTCATGAAACGTTCAAAATATAGGCTGCTGTGGTTTTTCTTTCTATCTTAAACCATGCCTTCGAATAAAAATACATATCAACTCGTACATCCTATCTTTTGTATGTCCTTCAAAGACCCATGGAGATCCGGGTTAGAATAGGTCCTAAGTACCCCTTGCTTGTCGTAAAAGGCGATTAAATGGGACGTTCCTTCGGATGAGACCGCAAAAATCGAGATCCCGTGTTACAGCAGGTGTGGCACGATAAAGATACCTCCCTGCTCAAAGGCCGTAAGAGCCGAGCATAGGCCTAAATTTTGCAACCCTTCACCAGCAGTGGTGACGTCTCCATACGAGTGAAAAATTCTCAAGCGGTGCGTAAAACAATAATCCTACAAATAGAGGGTGACGGTTGGTTGGTAGTATAACGTCTGGCTCGAGAATTTTTCACTCATATAGAGGCATCACCATTGCCTGTGAAAGGCTGCAAAATTTAGGTCTATGATCGGAGCTTGTGGTCTTTAAGAAGGGAAAAATCTTTATCGTGTCATAGGTTTGCTGTGACACGAGACATCGGTTTTTGCGAAGGACCGCCCCATTTAATCGCATAGGGCACTGAGGACCTATTCTAACCCGGATCCCCTCGGGAAGTGACTGTTGGAGAATTGTCTGGAGAAACGGTTATCCCTGTGATATGTCTGGCTCAGACAAATGTTTTTCTCTTTCTCAGTATATATTGTGTGTATCAGATGTAAAACATACAAGTAAAGAATGGCTTGTTGTCTGATTCAATGAATTGCAAAATAAATGTTTACTTCGACAAGTCTGCTTATTTTCATCTAGTAGAATACAGAAACTTATCGTGTGCTGAACAGAAAAGTTGGCAACAGAAGATTTGTTGACCAAAACAAAACCCAAGTCTTTAATTCTGACACAGACAGACACACACACATCTCTCTCTCTCTCTCTCTCTCTCTCTCTCTCTCTCTCTCTCTCTCTCTCTCTCTCTCTGTTTGTGTTTTGAACCTCTGAGCTTCAAGCTCGATTATTCAATGAAGTTAATATTGACTAGGCTGGTCTAAATCTAGGTCATGTTTTCTAACCACAAAATGTATACCAAATAAAGCCCTGATATTCGTTGCACGTACGACCCAAATAAGCAAAATAAATACCAAAGGAGATCACATGAAATTCGTTACAACGGTGCATCGTTTAATGACCTTGGGATTGACTTTTGAGCCCTATATCCAAAGCTGTATGCTAATGCTTGTAATACTGAACTGTACGTAAGAGGACTACCTTTGATATTACAATGTTTATCCAATAGTACAAGTAATAGGAATTCGCAAAACGTATAGTTCTCAGGAGCATTTTCATTCTCTGCGAAGGTTTTTAGCCCATTATAAAACAACTTTTATCAGGTTTAATGATAATAACAATTTTTGCTATTACCAAGTCAGACACGAAATATTAAATGTATCGTCAAATATTTATAGGACGCAGATTGATGTAAGTGCTCAAATCCTTTGAAATGCAAAAAATACACAATCGTTATTATACCCTAGGATTGGGCATATTGTTATGTGATATAAATGAATATAGATGGATTGATTTTCCGCAGAACAAATACATTAAAGATATTTCAAATAGATGATGTTGGGCACGGACAGTATATTAAAGCGGACATTTTATCTTACACCTATCTTGAAATTTTCAACATTTGTCTTCCATAGTTTCTGAAAATTATTAAGCATAAAAATTGTCGTAAACATTCAGTTAATAAGCGATAATTCATAACTGGGGCTGACGCCATAAATCTCTGGGATTATATATATATATATATATATATATATATATATATATATCCTACTTTTTTACAAAAAACAAAATCAAAAAAAACAAAAAAACAACAACAACAACAAAAACCAACAACAAACAAACATAGATTTGATAGATTTCTAGAAACAAAATTTGAGTGGGAGTTGTGAAGAAGGATCAGCAGCGATAGTAGAATGTCTTCCATTAAATTAAATACACCAAATAAATGAATTTTAAAAAAAAAAAACCCACTAATATGCAACGGGAATGGTATTGATAAAGTCACACGTGTATAACATTCCATACGGGTAACTAGTAATAGATTGATTTCATAAAGGAAAGATTATGCATACTTTATTTAGTGATAGTCAATGTCTTCCCAAATATTTCAGATTATAGATAAAAGGTCTTAACTAGAATAGAGGGAGGGGAAATTTTCTTTTCCGGTGTAATCTGGCTATAATAGAAGGGGGGGGGGGGGGTGCCTCACTATATCTGTGTAGGCGTAGGCAGCTTTCCATTGGGCAAAACCTAAGGTATAACCATTTTTGTTCTCAGGGAGGGGGGGGGGGGGGGGGGGGATAGTATACAGTGGTGAAAGACACTCAGGAGAAAGGTTACTTTACAACAAAAACCGAGACAAAAGAGATTTTTTTTTTTTCAAAAATAGCTTACCCGTTTTGTGTAAACTATTTTGGGGGTTCTATCTTTCTAGCTGTTGCAGTATTTTTCAATCAATGAAAATATTGCGAAATTAAATATTTCCATAACACCGATATTAAAGAAAAAAGGTTTGAAATTGTGTCGTAATGAGTTGTAGTTAAAGTAAGTCAATCAGACGTGAACATCTATGACCGCACATAGCCCTCCACTACATTTCTAATCAGTAGAATTTATTCGTAAATACGTGTAATTGTTAGCTTCCCTTGAATCATTGGCTTAGTCAGGGGATTACACTGTGATGTAGGTCTACAAAATCCTTTTTAATGTTTGTTACATATCTATGATAAGCCATATTAAGTTTTCGAGCATTACTTTAATTTGAATCATTTCCAAATGAAATATTTATTGTATTTTACACCTTGATCAAAGTCCTCACTTGTGGTGCATAAATCGGGGAAATTGGGTGAAATTAGTAAAAGTTTCGGGTTTATTATTCCCCAAACACCCTAAGGCCTCTAATCTTATTTACCGCGTCAATGTTGACTGAGCATAATTTGATCATTGAAAATTGATTTGTTCCATTAACTAAACATCGGCGATGACAGTTTTGTTAAAACAAACTTATCTGTGCAAACACCGAATTGCCAATAACCAGTCCGATGAAAGTCAGATTAGATATTTTCCGCTGCAATTATACAGAAGCAGATTGTATCTGCATAAATCCGCCATTTTTGTTCAAATGGCGTTCTGCGTTTAATTAAGGGTGAGTGATAGACCGAATTAATATGGAAACTTGCTAATAATCTTAATCATCTCGGCGCTATGATGTAAACATTACCCACCTATGGTATACGGTAATGGACTATGACGAAATCAGACATTAAGAATTCCAATGGCTGTTACATTGGAGCCGACTTCAAACAAAATCCAAAGCAAAAATGTACCAAAATTCCGTAATGACTTTATAGGTTTCTCCCCCAAGAAAAGTACACCGTTACATGATTGTCATCCAATTAAGTAAATGTTCTCTATCTTGAGTATCAAATTTGATTTAAATTGACGCAATTGCGTCAAGTATGAGGTATTCGGTGATTCATTTACCATTTCAAAAGCAGAAATGAAAGCCTTGGTTTCAATTTTATTTATTCTCTTCCGGAAATTCAGCTTGAGCATTACTACATAGGACAGTGTAAGTTTAACGTATTCACCGTTACCTTCCCGTCAGATTTAGGATTGTCTGGCCTTGTTTTGTGTTTGATATCCTTGGTATGAAATAATTTATTCTGGCTTCTAATTACATAATTTAAACGTATCGTATTCTAGTGAAATTTCAATCCTACCTCCAAGCAATCAAAAAGAGAAGATATTGTTAGTTTGTTTTTTATATAATGACATGCATGCATTCATAAGCGTATTAAGTGACATATGAGCAAAATATAAAGCAGGTAACCCCCCCAAAAATCACACAAAAAGTATAGGACTATAAAAAATTCAGTATTCAATTAAGATCTTCAGTACTCCCAACCAAATAGTTTACAGCATCATTGACTTAATGAAATAAAATATCCCAACATCTGGCTCAATTTTTTCCCCATTAAAATAATTTGAAATTATGTGATCTTCATACGATAATGAAATTTTCTATTAAATATTTTATTTTCTATTTTCGGGAGGTACTTTCTTATTTCGAAGCATCTTATACTAGATCAGTTTACGGTATGGTAATTCCATATGAATTGAAAAGGCAAAGATTAAATCTTGCACTACACAAAAATAATGATGGGATGATGATAAATACTGTATCAAGTAAGCTGGAATTGCAAATGATCTATTCTATTTTCGGAAGCAATTATATCATGTAAATCATATCATGTACTATCATATTTATTGTGCGATGGAACATACAATTCGATACCTAAAGCATTAACTTAAAAACATAACAACAAAAAGTCGGAATATTCTTGCTCATTCCCAAAGTATTAAGAATGTGGTAAAATAGAAAGCGTTCTGGGCCTTAATCCCCCCCCCCCCTCCTTTTCCGTGTCGTAACAGGCGTTGTCAGGTTAATGAACCCTAGCGTTGCTGCGACCCTGAGCGCTAAGCATAGGTCTAAATGTTTGGTACTTTACCTACAGCTGACGACGTTTCAGTATGAGTTAAAAATTCTCGAGAGGACGTAAAACAACCAACCCCCTCCATTCCCACCCCTCTTCATCTACACCAAGGCTAGAACTGGACAACTCTGCGGAAAAAAAACATTGGTTTTGTGTTGAGATTAGAAGTAATAGTCATTTTGGGAATTGAAAGAATGGCCCTAAATAACTGGAAGAGGGTCTTTTGTGGAAGCGAGAAACGATTAAATGTCATTCTGAAGAACTAGATCTTTGTGGATCTACAAATACCAAACATAGACAAATCTTAGGAACTGGAGCGGATCTTTAAGGTGGCAAGAAATGAATACATCAGAGGAACTGGAGCGGATCTTTAAGGTGGCAAGAAATGAATACATCAGAGGAACTGAAGCGCATCTTTATTGGGACAAGAAGTAAACAAATCCAAGAATTACAAGCGGGAATGTGGAAGAGTTGGAATAAACAACTTTGAAGAGGGTATTTATGGGGGCGAGAAATAGACAACCCTGGGGAGCTGGTAGTGATTCTTTGAAGAGACAAGGAATATATAATTTTGAGGAACTGACAACAGGACTTGTGCAAGGAAAAAATATATAGAAGAATTGAGGACTAGAAGCGGGTCTTTGTTGAGACAAGATATCATAACTCTGAAGAACTAGAGGAAACATATCTTCTGTTAAAGCAAGGCATAGATAGTAGAAGAGCTATAGAAACGGGACTTTGTGGAGCTGATCTTTTGTTTTTGTTTTTTGTTTTTTGTTTTTGTTTTTGTTTTTTTTGGAGTGGGGGGGGGGGGGAAGAAATTCTATATATCTCAGTGAACACGAAATAAAAGACATCACAGATTCTTCCAAATCTGCTTCAAAAACTAGCAACTCAACTTTATGACTTCAGCTTCAGCGTCGTCAACTTCCCATATTTATGAAGCAATATTTCATTATCACCTGTATGTAGTGTTTATGTCTTTCAACTGATTCAATACACAAAAGCATGATTAGTAGTTTTTAAATAGAGGCACACTATTGACATAGGGGTTTCAATATTTCGCAAATTGTATGGTCGTTATAACGTTCCACGTTGCAAATACAACCTATCACTGGATCAAGTGCTATCTGACGTGTTTCATATCATTTGTGAGGCCGTCCCTTACATACTAATTTTAACTACGAATTAGTCCGTTTACCTGATCAAGACAAAGGGCTGACGGCGGGTGTGACCTAGGCACCTGATCCCACTTCTGGTATATCCAGGGATCCGTGTTTATCCTACTCTTAATTTTGTTTTCTTTATAGGACTTACGAGATTGATCACTGTTCGTTATCTTCACTTTTACATAGCGAAATCTATGGACTGGGCGCGGAACATTATAGGAGTAATTAATATATAACTCAGACGAACTGCAAGGGAGGTTTGTGAAGGCAATAATAGAAAACTCCACGGATCAGGAATAGAATCGTTGTAGGCGATAAAGTTAGATAACGATGGGAAACTGGTATGATCTTTGGGCAAGCTAAAAAGAAACTGAAAGTGTGTCTCTGTGGAGACAAAACAAATCATTTTAGAAACTGGACGCAGATATTGGAGCAATTTAAGTCCTCATGTTTTAGCTGTTGTATTTCAATACTTTCATCTCCAGTAAATTAAGAAATCATGAAATTACAATATACATATCGTACAACACTTATTAAATTATTCATACTCACGAGTAAAATATGCTCAAGTAAGTTTTTTCTTATCAAACTTTGTCTGGCGTCTGTCCTTGTTGTCTGCATTACTTAATCAACAGCAACTGGAGAACCACCAGGTCAACTTGAACACTTACCAGGTCAACTTGAACACTTACCAGGTCAACTTGAACACAAACTTGGCTGAAGACATTTTGTTTTTGTTATGAAGAATCAAACCTTTTTCTGAGGGCATTCAATAAAGAAATCATGAAAATATGATGCTACTTGAAAATATTGTTTCTATAATCACAAGCCAAACTACCTCCATTGTAGATTGACCAAGGGCGAGAATGGGACCACAATATAAGGTATAGCTCCGGGCCAGAGTGGAATGGCGACATGAGGCGTGACCAGGACCAAAATGGCATGGTTTGTTCATTCCATGGTTCGGGCGGGGAGAGGGGGGGGGGGGGGGGGGGGGTGGAGGAAGGGGCTACTAGTGGTGGATAAAGTTTTACCTGGGAGGAGAATTTTGTAAAGAATGAAATTATAAGTTCCACTTTTTCAAAATATGCAAGTTATCTTCTACAGCACATTGTTGCGGAAAACTGGTCATGATCTGATGTGATGGGTCGGCATTGCAGCTCCAAAGCTTTTACAAGCACTGTTGATTGGTCGTGGTAGCTCAGTGGTTAAAGCATTCGCTTCGTGACCGAGAGGTCGTGAGTTCGAGCCCCTCTCGAGCCATGACCGCGTCAAACCTACGACGCAAACATAGGTAGTGACTGCTCCATCGCCAAACGCTCGGCATGTAGAAGTGAGAATCACGGGTCTTTCGGATACGACCTTAAAAACGGAGGTCCCGTGTTGCAGCAGGCGTTGGTACATTAATGAACCCTCACTGCTTGGGCCCTGAACGTTACTCATAAGTCTAAATTTGTGATACTTCACCCATAACTGGTGACATCTGAATATGATTGAAACATTCTCGACGGGATGTAAAACAACCAACCAACAATCGAAAATATGCGAAAATCCAATAAAAAGGTTTCCAATATATATTTTATAGCAAGAGAAAAGAGTCTGAATATGAGCTTTTGTGCCCTGGAGTTCTCCCTATATATTGTCATGCAAGGATCTTTAGACACGCATGTAAATTTCCTTTGACAATATCGTACAATTGTGGTCTTATTCACCAGATCAACCGAGCATAAAATAAAACACAAACACTTGTACACAGGGTGAGCTCGCATGCACGAGAGCAAGAGATTTTAATCAATAACGCACGTACATGTATATACAATGTAAGTCTTTAGTTTGACTACAATCAAATATCCGTTCTACAAAAGATATATATATATATATATATATATATATATATATATATATATAAACCAACAACTCCTTAGTTAATCTGCATGCATTACTGGTAGGGGTGGGGTGTAGATTTGAAAACGCCCCAAATTCTACCCTATTCTTGGCTACCTTATGCGTAGCACGGGTTCAACCTAATCACCCATAAACACTTTAAATTGCCAATGGATCTACCGATACCGACAACGCCCATCCGAATTCAAACCAAACGCGTGCTTCACTCTAATGTTTTAAATCTCCAGAAATGTTATGTTTTAAGTCAACACTAGTTTACCCCGAGGAAGAATCGTTGTTTGGCTCCAATTTATGTCTGTCAGGTTGCGAGTCCAAAATTATTCAGATCTCATCGCATTGCCCACAGCTAATGAATAAATAACTATCAGTTCAGACTCATTTCCGTTAACTTTATCAAATTGTTTATTAAATGCACTAGCTATTTATTGTACCCTCAAGTCAAAATGGAGACTGCCAACGAACTGCGGATAATTCTAGGCAATTATGCCAGTGTTTGATTAAAGCAGAGAATTGTTGAAAATGCAACTAGATCGATTGCGTAAATACCTTTTATTGAAACAATGCCCTTCTGCACTTATTTAGGATCAGCAAAAAAAACTATCAAACATATTCCCTGGGTCTGATATTTGTTAATAAAAAGTAAGACAGGGAACGTTTTTATCACAGCGTGTTTATTCACCGTGACTTGTCAACCTAATCCTGTGAAGACGATATGTTAACACTACCGGAATCACGATGAACACCGAGTCCGACATTTAATCTCTTTTGATAATTGAATGTCCATCTTTAATGAAGTTTGAACAAAAATCTGGAATACTAATTGGTATTTTAACATGCAATTTACATTTTCCCTGACTTTATATTTTGAAATCGTAATCTCAGGCTGTCAGGTTTACTATTGCATTTTTCCTCAGTGAATGTTAGAATTTTTTTTCAGAATCCTATCTCGAAAATCTGCATTTCACTAAATGACGAGAATCATGATCACTTCAATATCTTTATACTATATGTATTTTTCTCGTAGATTTTATTTCTTTAAGTTCATTTTATTCATGTATAGAGATTTACAATGGAACATGAGGAACAATAATTAGGAGGAAAATATAGATTTATGATTATTGCTTAAGGTGAGATGCTTTAATAGTTTGTGTACAAGATGGGAGAAATCCTGAAATTGAATTTTTGATTTCATTTCAATCTTTATTTCAACATGTTTCAATGTAGTAAAAATTACTAATAGCCATGGAAAGTTTTGCATGTTTATTTTGTAAACTGTAGAAATTAGTTTGTCCTCAATGTAATTCACAACTTTTTTTTATCTCATGTGACTGGTGTATATCCCTATTGGATAAACCATCAATAACTTTATCCCATTCATGTTGGGTAAAAGCATTCCCGGTTGTTGCGCGGAAGTCAAAACACGGCATAATCTTACGTGAAGCTAAAATGAGAAAGAGGTTCCAAAGTGAGTGGTATGAGATAAATAGAACATATATAAATGTATGATTTGATATTTGTTTTAGCGAAGTTTTTTATATAGTACATATATTTGTCCGGCAAACCCAATCGAATACAGTAAACTTTGGATATAACACTTTCTGTGGGACTATGACAATTTGAACTTAAATCCAGTAAACGTTATATCCACTAGTGCCAGTCTGAACGAACGGATTTTTCACATCAGTATTTAATAACATTTAGAGAACGTATTTTACAAAGGCATTGTAAACACAGTTAGATTTTTATATGAAGAGTGGAGTGGATTGTTTTCGCGTTACGATTTTTTCACCACTATAATGCATATGCTCTAAAGTACGGTTACATCTATGTTGGCTGCGACATCATAATTACAATGGACGGGTATTTCTTCACATTTTGGAACAATTGCTGGATTTCCGTCATCATCTTCATCGTTAGAATTGTCCTGGCGCTTGTTCTTTTCGTCGTCATGTCGTTACAATCTCATCAATCGTGCTTACACATGCAAGATAATTATGGGACACGTCTTCAAACGAACGGTCAAAGAAATCTATCGACCCCTTCATCCACCGAGAGAATATTTTAATTGGTTTAATCGTGTGATGACCGTATCGATTTCGTAGCGCACCTGCTCTACCTAATACACACATGTAATTATGTTCGAAAACATACAAACGATGAAAATTTTGTTCAATTGACAAAGTAATTTATACGGAATAGAAATATTCTGCATTGATTTTGTTACTTAGCTCTACTGGAAAAGTTGTATAGTCTTAAATAAACGACCTTTATGTTACATGGGAAACAGTTTTGGTATGATTTAGAATACAAATTGAATCAGCCGAGATTTTTATTCCGTCACAAGCGATTAAACGTTATAACCTTAAAAGCTACAAATCTTTTACTGTATATGTATTGCCTTTTTAAATTATTATCATTATTATAATTATTATTATTGTTATTCTTTTTTGGCTGGACACAAATTTTGGGGATTTAGGTTTTCAATATATACCATTAATTTTGGAGGTTAAAATTTGGGTGAACATATTTTCATTTATTTATACAATGTATATGTTCACTGATGAACTTAATTTTAGCGAATTTTATTTTTGCGAGTTTAGATCCGGTCCATGAAGGATCTGTTACGTCGAAAGCCCACCTGTTGTCTGGGAGATTTCCTTTTAACTACATCTTTCATATGTTCCAGGAAAAACCTGTTGAAAAATTTACCTGTTACCGACTAGGTAATGTCTCGGCAGTTTTCACAGTTGCTGAGGTTCCCTTTCTTTAATTAGAAATTTTATGATGTGTCCCTCCATCTTGTCTTAAGGTATTTCCTCCATGTTCCAGATCTTTTCAAGCAGAGAAAGCAGCATCTCTGCCATCGCCGCGACCTCTAACTTGAGATCTATACTGGGATTCTCTCCGCTTTTGTTGCCTTGCCGTTCTTCATACTCTTGATGGAACCTCCTATCTCTTCCTTGTTGTCTTATCACAGTTTTTGTCCGAGTCTCGTTCTGCCTTTGAGATGATCAGAGGATTGATCGGAGCAAATCTGTTTAGGAGTTTCTTAAAATGTTCATTACATCTTTCTAGTTGTTTCGAGTCGACGATGTCTTCCCTTGTTTCTGATGGGTATTTTTGTCGGCTGCATTTGCCTTCTATCCTCCTGGTTGTGTTGTAGATGTTTTTCATGTTCCTGCACTGGGCCTCCTATTCTGCCTTGTCAGTCAGATGCACGTATTACTCCCTCTTGCTCTGCTTAGCACTACGCAAACGTCTTCGGTGTACTCCGTCTATGCTACAGCTTTACTCGCTGCTTGCATTTATTGCTTCTTTCTTTTGTTTCCGCGTCTGGATTTTAGTATTGATATTCAGTCTTTCTGCTGACTCTGTCTTGGGTCAAGTTTTTCCTTTCAAGTTTTAATGACATTTCTTATCTCTTCTCATATACTGTGGACGTCAGCATCTTCACTAGAATATGTTATTTAGTGCCTTTGTCCACTGGTCTTTCAGAGATTTTATATTGAACTTTTCCCTGAATGATGACTCCATGGGATTTACCTTCAGATCATTATTACAAGATGGTGGTATATTTCTACATCTGCTCCCCTCCTCATTCTCACGTCCTGAAGCGATTAGTAAAGTTTCTTGGAAATGCACTTATGACCAGTTTGGTTTACCATAGTGTGGTTTGATGACTCCCACATTGCTTTGTTTATTCACATATGTGGGAGTCCGGTGGGGATTCAGGTTAGAATAGGTCCTCGGTATTTCTTGCTTGTCGTAAGAGGTGACTAAGGCGTTTCTTCGGATGAGACTGTAAAAACCAAGGTCACATGTCACAGCAGGTGTGCACATAAAAGATCCCTCCCTGCTCAAAGACCATAAGCGCCAAGCATAGGCCTAAATTTTGCAGCCTTTCTCCGCCAATGATGATGTCGCGGTATGAACGTTATGTTAAACAATGTACAACCAACCATATGTGAGGAAATGCTCCCTCCTATGAAAAGGTTGTTCAATCCACACAGATCTGCAGAACTCTCAGATCTTGTCATTTATTTTCCCCAAGAGTATGTTGACCCATCACTTCATATCATCAGTTGCTGGCTTCCACTTTCGCATTGAAATCCCCTATCAGGATGTTTGTGTCTTTACATTGTCCAGCACCGTCCGTTAATTGGTTGTATTGCATGACTTTGGTTTCTTCCTCATGACTGTTGGTTAAGGTGTAGTATTGAATCACGTTAATGTAGATTTTCTTCTTTGTCCTGAAGCTTGCTATTACATGTATCGTGCACTTTCTATCCTCTCTGTGCTTCCTTAGACGAAGTATGACCTCACACTCTGTGTGTGTGCTGCATTTGCATCTCCATGTCCCGAGTAGAGCAGGTGTTCATCTGTAGCCACATTAGTTGACCGGCTTGCAGGCATTTCAATCAATCCACACAGCGTGATGCAATCGTTTCTACATACCGTAAGCTTTTTATTGCAGTTTACATGGCAATGATATTCATGCACAGATGGTGACGATGGTCCTGGTCGTCAAATGGATGGTACGTACTGTAGCGTTTGTTCGACTTTAAACCCCAACAGGTTTTGCGTCATGCTAGCACAGGTTCTTCGTCGTGGACTGGAGTGTCTTGTACAAATGTCGATGCTCTTGTAACTGGTATTTTTTCAGCTTCTCCACCGTTAACTTCCCCTGTCTATACAGCAATATTCCATTATCACCTGCATATGTTTATGTCTCTTAATTGATTCTATTCTATACGCAAGAGCTGGTTCTGCATATGGTCAGTTTTTAAATCAAGACAGGCTACTGACAAATAAGATGATGTTAAAGGGCTTTCAATAGTCTTGTGTAAAGTCAGCATTTCGCAAATTTTATGGTCATTATAACGATTTAATTTAACCAATACAACATGTTATTGGGTAAAATGCTGTGTAATATGTGACATACCAATTGAGACCGTTCTTTGTACACAGATTTCGATTACAGATTACTCCTTTTTCCTTTTTCCGATCGAGATATGCCTTACAGCGTGTGTGATGGGTAGATACGGGATGCTTACTTCTCCTAGGCACCCGATCCCATCTTTAGTCCATGGTTCCATATTTGTCCTACTTTGAATTTTGTATTGGTTATAGGAGATTGAAAACTGTTCATTATCTTCACCTTTCCCAGGATGGAATAGGTGCCACCATGCCAAATCTCCATTCTGGTGGGCTGGGTTTTCTCTTTTGGTTGCCCATCTCATACTAGTTGGTGTTTGTAGTTAGCATGCACATGAGTACCATTTCCCAGATTTTCTGTTGGGATTTACTTTTTTAGCCTTTGACTTTCCAAAACCATCCACAAAATATTTATTTATCCACAACTGAGAGAACCAGGGCATGTCCACACGCCAGTTGACCATGGATGGCGTGCATGGCCAAGTCTCATCCATGACCTTGTAGTTCTGCTTGGGATCGTAAGGTACCAAATTAACATCTGCTACTACAACAAGGATCCAATATATTGGCCACATATGTCTAACTATGGAGCGGCTATCCCTAGCAGAGACGATTTACGCATTTTGCACCTTTTCACATCAAAGAAATCACCAGGATTGGAGATGAAACTCTCTCTCTCTCTCTCACACACACACACACACACACACACACACACACACACACACTGAACATACTACTTATCACAGAGTCTTCTACATCTGCTTCATACTAAAATGTTTTCCTGAAAATATATGCTGAAGGCAACCAACAAATCAAATTTCTGACAAACGGGATGATTTAAATTTCTCCAACGTCAACTTCCGTTATCTATGTAGCAATATTCCATTATCACCTGCATATAGTGTTTATTGCTCAAATGAATTGATATGCAAGAGTTTGTCCTGCATATGATTAGTTTTTAAATCAAGGCAAGCTACTGACAAATAAATTGATGTTTGTGTAGTCTCATCTAAGGTCAGTATTTCGTAAAATCTATGGTCGTTATAACGATCTAGTTTGCCAATACAACCGTCAATCAGGTCTGATGTGTTCCATACCAATTGTTAAGCCGTTCTTGGCACACAATTAGTATGAAACACATCAGACACATTGGCTTTTTAGACGAGACTGTACAAACCCCTGTAACATCAACTTCTTTGTCAGTAGCCCGCCTCGATTTAAAAACTGATCATATGCAGAACAAGCTCTTGCCTATCGAATAAGTTGAGAGATATAAACACCATATGCAGATGATGACTGAATATTGCCACATAAATAAGGGACGTTGACGATGGAGAAATTGAAATCATCCCGTTTGTCATAAAATTGAGTTGTTAGTTTGCCGCCGGCATCTATTTTCAGTAAAATATCTAAGTACAAAGCTGAAGTAGAAGACACTGTGGTGTCTTTAATTTCAAGTTCACTGGGATATAGCGAATCGACATATGAATGAAAATGATCATTGTTAATAGAAAAAGCGTCGTCGATATATCTAAATGTCGAATTGAAGGCCACAGCAAGAGGATTTTTCTTCTTATGTAGAAGCCTTTGAATTAATTCTGCCTCATAACGAATATAAGAATAGGTCAGCTAACAAAGGAGGATAATTCATGCCCATGGAAATTCCAACAAACTTTTGGAAGTCCTGATCGCCAAAGACTACGAAAATATTGTCAATGGGAAAATCTATCAGACTACGAAAATATTGTCAATGGGAAAATCTATCAGACTACGAAAATATTGTCAATGGGAAAATCTATCAGACTACGAAAATATTGTCAATGGGAAAATCTATCAGACTACGAAAATATTGTCAATGGGAAAATCTATCAGACTACGAAAATATTGTCAATGGGAAAATCTATCAGACTACGAAAATATTGTCAATGGGAAAATCTATCAGACTACGAAAATATTGTCAATGGGAAAATCTATCAGACTACGAAAATATTGTCAATGGGGAACTCTGGCATCTTTTTAATATAAACTTCAGAGTACCCGTGCGTGGAGTCAGAGTGGTGTTTAACAAAATAGTTTTTGGGATGACCAATCACTAAATATGAATATTTCCTTTTACCGTTTTTGTTGACGAAGCAACTGTCTATGATGCCAAAAAGTCTAGTATCTTATCGTGAGTTATGGTCGTGTACCGTGTTGTAAAATCATACGTTTTAATGTCGTGAATTTGAGAAAAGTTTTGTGATTTCAAATTTACTAAATGTTCTTTAGAATTGTTAAGAATTCACATTTGATTTACACCGCTTCTGGCATATGTAGTGGCACAGTACGTTTTTTTTGTAAGGAGTAAAGACAGGGGCTTTGTAGAACATTTACTGGATCCAGCAATGTATCTTTGTTTGTAAGGATTTTCAACCGCTGACGCACATGAAATATAAAGGTCTATGTTATCATTCACGGTCTTCTTTAACCTGAATATACAATTGTGATGCAAAATTGAGTGTTTACCTTACGTAATTAATGTTACCTGTGTGTATGTTACAAATTAACTCAGACAGAAATTATGAGCAAACGGATGATAAAAGAATACACATAATAAAACATGAGGATGGTATACAAATAGAATTCAAATTTCTATGTTAAAATTTAATGAAATCCCCAACAAATTTTAATCAGGATTTTTGTTTGTCTTTTCTTTTCTTTATTAAGTATATATTCCGGGAAATTTGCACAATGAATCATACTGAAATCAGCCAAATTTAAATTACAAATTTAACAATAGCAATTTAACATAATTGGAATGTACAAAACTTTCTAATTTAACTGAATTATGAATGTGATCAATAAAGATATGGCTTCTCTCATTATCAACTAATGAAAACAAATTATCTTTTAATATCTTGCAGGGATTTATGTTCGAAAAGGACAAATATAATACTAGTTCCTATAAGGTCGTTGATTTTTTAAGCTGTCATCCCAATTTACATCATTTGCAATCTCTAGCAATTGACCGAAAACAAATGAACGTAACCAGCTTTCAAGGTAATACATTTGTAATTTAACAAACATGACTCTGCGAAACATCTTGTTGATACCCCACAAAATATCACTCTATTCTTTAAAACATTTTCTCTTTAAAAACACTGTGAATAATTGATAAATGGATTGCTTTATTCTATTTCATATCAAAATAACAATAGAATTGATGTAAAAAAAAAAAAAAAAAAATAACTGAGGACAATCTTCAAAGCTACATTGAACTACGCTATACTAAGTGTTGTACGAAAGATCCGTTCAGAAAGGTCCCGCCGTGATCTCAAGAATTTCGATAAGGCTGTTGAATTCCGAATGTCTGAGGATACAATTTGACAGTTTACTCAATCTTTGATCGTTCAGAATGTTCCAATATGGAAATAAGTCTTAAGATCAAAGCTATCCATCGGGTTGTTCTAATGTTATTTCCAAAACGTACCGGGTATACCGAGCAACTCTTCATTTGTCTGTTAACACGGTCTGGCATCGGAGTTATTATCATTATCTAAATCATGGGTCGTTATTATTTAAATTGTACATCGTCATTATTTACATTATACGTCGTTGATATTTTCAGTAGATATCGTTGTTATTTACATTGTACATCGTCATTATTTACATTATACGTCGTTGATATTTTCAGTATATATCGTTGTTATCTACATTGTACATGGTAAATATTAACACTATATACCGTTATTACTTACATTGTACATCGTAAATATTTACGGTATAATCGTTGTTATCTACACTATACATCGTTGGTATTTACATTATCCAATGTTATTATTTACATTGTACATGGTCATTATTTATATTGCACACCGTTATTACACTGTACCTATATTGTACATCATTTACAGTGTATATCGTTGTTATTTACATTGTACACCGTTTTTATTACAGGCCGCGCAAGAACGCGGTCTGTTCTGATTTGGGTTTTAAAATATACATGCGTTTCTGCGGGATTAACGTAAATGTATTTTTACCTTTTCTTCCAAAAATTAATGCGATGTAGCATTTAACTGGGCATTAAAGTTATTGTTAATTTTAGTGTTCGATTCCTATAATTTCTAGATGTTAATCAAGCCTATTTAAAATTTAATAAACATTATAGTTGTCAGTTTTCACTGCGTATGTTTCGGGTTCAGTTTATTTTACTTATATTACTATTCGTTCATAAATGCGAAAAGGTATGCAGTGTTTTTAAGTGGCTTTGAGATGATAAAGGGAGACGAATCTAACCAAATAAAAACTCCAAACATACATACATGTACATACATGTATATGCCTTTTAAGGTCGTTTGCCACCTGCGTAAAATTGTCTCTACTAACAAATAATGCTGACTAAAAGATATCTTTATTAAAGTATGACATCACAATTAAATCTTCATCCTGTAGGGATGTGCAAAATATATTGTCAATGTGTTCTGATCTAAGAGAAAAAGAATACTAAAAGATTGATCGAATGATTTCGTCGTATCTTTTGCTTCATGACATTTTTGACGCATGCGTCTATTGATTTCTTGTTTACATTATACATCGTTATTCTTTACATTGTACATAGTTATTATTTACACTGTATATCATTATTGAGGGACCTCCGTGGCCGAGTGGTTAGAGCATTACGCTCAAATCACAAGGCCTCTCACCTCTACCTGGCGCAGGTTCGATTCTCGCTCGCACCGACATATGTGAGAAAGTTTGCCAGTTTACTTTCAGAAGATCGGTGGTCTCTTCCCGGGTATCTGGGTGCTCTCCTCCACCTACAAAAAATAATTTCTCTGAAGATGACCACTCATCCTAAAGACAATAGATTTACCGTTAAAATGGTCAATGAAAAGTTGTCATGCTTTGATGTCTGTACGTTCCTTAGAAGTGAATCGAATATTTTGAGTTGCTTTCGAAACATTACAGGTCAAGTCAAGAAAACGGCTCAAGAATGCCCGACCAGGAGTGACCACTTGACAAGCGAAGATAAGCAGACCTATCAGAGACTCTAACTCTTTCATATGTATTTCTTTCTATGTACTGTCCTCGCTAATAATTGTCTAATGTTGATTAGTTTCACTTCCGGTAACCGACTTTCCATGTGTACCGAGTCTACCTCGATTCCATAGATGGTTAGACACGTGGTGGGAAGGATAGTTTTTGATTGTTTGAGAGGGACTCCTAATCTAAAACACAAGTTTTCAAGATTCTGGACATCAGAAAGACATTTTTGAGATGATGCTGGACCTATGAAGAAGAAATCGTCAATAAGATGCGACATACCAAAGGCTTTATACTTATCGAGCATAATCCACTGCAAGGCTGTATTTCTCAAACAATTGACATGATGAACTAGCATTGGTAAAGATTAACAAAGTAAACTTTCCCATCCCATACAAAGCCTAAAAAGTGATAGTCTGAAGGATGAATTAGGATGTTTCGAAACCCATCCTCTCTATCCAGCGTCGCCATAATGCTCCTTTCCCAATAATTTGATAAGTTGAATTACATCCAGCTACCCAACACTTGATAATGACGTATGTACTGATAACAGCTTGTATATAAAACATTTTATGATATACAATTGTATTTACGTTGTACATTGTTATTGTTTACATTGTTATTTACATTGTACATTGTTATTATTTAAATTGTACATCGCCAATATTTGCACTGTACATAATCGTTGTTATTTACATTGTTCACCGTTATTATTAACATTGTTAGTATTTACAATGTACATTGTTATTATTTAAATTGTACAGTGTTATTTACATTATATATTGTTATTATTTACATTGTACATCGCCAATATTTACACTGTACACCGTTATTATTTACACCATCGTTGTTATTTACATTGTGCATCGTTTTTATTTACTTTGTATATCATTATCATATATTTATATTTGCCAATATTTTGTTTTATACAATACTACTAACGAAATTGACATTCAATTTTCCATAACATGAAGTCAGTCACGTGATCAGACATTTAATATTTTTTGCGTATGAATACAATCACCGCTTCAAACGTTTTTGAGGCAATTGTACAGGTTCTTTCACCTGCTTTGACATCATAACAGAAACAAAATGAATAAAACGCATCAGAATATTTACATAGAATTTGTTTTGTAAGCAACAAGAATTTCACTAATGAATAAAATATAAACATTAGTTTAAACAAAATTTTATTCTTTGTAACAAATACATGTATAATAAATTTGTATTGACAAAGATTGAGAAACAAGTCAGAAGACATATTAATCCCTCTCTTGAAAATATAAACATTAAACATACCGTTCAGCTATTTTATCTTATATATGATACTGCAACTGAATTCATACGATAAATTTGATATTTACTGTATTATGATGGTAACCAGTTGTTTCCGAGCAATAGTCATTACTTGTACCACCATGAGTGATGCTGGTTTCGAACTCGAAAAATTATTTTCAAGTCAGGGCACTTCATTTAAATCCTACAACAGAAATTCCTCGAGTGAACAAAAACGTCTCTCTCAGCTCATGTTTATCTTCTCTTACACACTCTGGAAGTAAAAAAAAATTATTAACCTACCTGCGCTCCGTTTAAATCTGTGAGTATTGATTTAGCTACAACCACGAGTCGTAACAATGAACATGCCGTTGTTCCCTACCAAAACTTGCAAAATCCTGATCTAGAGCTTAAAGCCAATGTGAGCCATTTATCCTCCGTTAGCTCTCTTATTTCCTCTGAATTTCTGTCGGAGTCTGGGCGTTATAGCAGATTAGATCACGTACCAACTTCATGTCATTTCCCATAAACACAAAAACACTGATATCTTATTTCTTATATTTATATCTATGTTTCGATTGTGTTGTTCTTATTTAAGCTTCCATACTTGTGTAGGCAAACGATCGTACAACACACGATATAGTTCGTTAAATTTTTATCGTATGAATAATTGGGAACAATATCTAGGAGAATATAAAAGATAGATATTTATGGTAGAAGGAATAAAATAGATGAAACAAGTGTAAAATAAAGATGAGTCAACTCAGTTGTAGACAAGAAGAGCGGATAAAACTACATCCGGTCAACCGGTTATAGAGAAACGGTGACGTTGTTCTAGCTTATTTGAAATTAAAAACGCAATTGTTGGACACCGACTCCGACAGAAATTGCTCAGGCGGCTATAAACAAACAAACAAAACTTTATCTATATTTATTATTTACTTTATCTGTAGTTATTATTTACTTTATCTGTAGTTATTATTTACATTATCTATAGTTATTATTTACTTTATCTATAGTTATTATTTACATTATCTGTAGTTATTATTTACATTATCTGTAGTTATTATTTACATTATCTATAGTTATTATTTACATTATCTATAGTTATTATTTACATTATCTGTAGTTATTATTTACATTATCTATAGTTATTATTTACTTTATCTGTAGTTATTATTTACATTATCTATAGTTATTATTTACATTATCTATAGTTATTATTTACATTATCTATAGTTATTATTTACATTATCTATAGTTATTATTTACATTATCTATAGTTATTATTTACATTATCTGTAGTTATTATTTACATTATCTGTAGTTATTATTTACATTATCTATAGTTATTATTTACATTATATACCATTATTCAATATATTGTTCACAATTAGTTACAATGTATTGATTACCATGCACATTATATAAAGTTATCGTTTACATTGTACTCCGTTTTTATCTATATTTGATTGTTATAATTTAAAACGTTTCCTTGGTTGAATATTTTCAATAGCGATTTACATTTCCTCCTAAACTTTATTTTTTCCTATCCCAGAACTTTTATTGTAATATTTATTTCCCAAAAGATTCTTTCAAGTTTTCATCAATTCATATCCTCTCAATTGTTAGTCACATGGATAATTCATACATGTTTCCTGGTTTCTACCAATCATAAAGCTGTATCTTTTGAATGTTTAATTAAGACTTAATCACGTAAAGTATGCCGGCATGAAGCTTGGTAGATAATACCCTCATGTATTTTTCAATAATGAAATTTATTTTTATATATACATTGACAAAATCAAATTTTACAAGAAATCATCGTCGACGAACGTCATAGATGTTATCAAATATAATATGAAAAATATAATCGGAAATCATGAAAGAAATTAGCGCATTGTTATATTAAGAAATATCGTGATAATCACCATATTTTTATATCATAATCGTCATATGTTAGAAAATGCATGTCTGTTTTATATATTCGACAGCATTAGGAACAGTTTCTGGAATTGCGTGGTGTGATACAAAGTATGACCCGTTCGTCCTCAAGCTTTAATCAACACGATTCTCCACTGACGATTTGATCCTTTTTCCTTTCGATTCTTGATATTGATATAAATTAATTTTCATTGTTTATCGAGATATGGAGTTGTTAGAAGGAAGCAGATGTATAGATGGATGTCATGACACGTGTTTCTTTCGTCGGGGCTGTCTCCGAAACTTCTACTTAACGCATCCTTTGTAGTCCTCGCATTAACGCACTGCAAAAATTCCTCATTTTCAGTTTTATTTGATTAACTTGTTGTACATAATTATAATTGGTATCGTCTCCATAGATTTTAGAACAGTAGGCTCCCCCGTTTTATGTCATATTTTTATGTTTTCAGCACGCGCTGTGGGTCCTTCAGGGGAAGAGTGTTTGAGATGGTACCCGCTCCAGTAGTAAAGCCCGCCAATAGAAGTATCATATCATATGTCATTTAATTTAAGACTTTCAGTTAGAATCCAAACATATTGAAATCCGAAGCTGTAATTGATATTCTTAGAAAAACATAACCAATATCAAATAAATAAAGGAACCTACTGCCAAAGGATAAAATAACCTAGTATCTGGTTGTTTTAAAAGCAATTCTCTTTTTTTTTTCTTTTTACCAATATCGGATACTGGATTGTGTAGATCGTAGAGGATTGCAGTACTGTTCGACGAGGTAATTATTTACCTGTACTACCAATTAATAGTAAGTGATACCGTTATCGATCACTAGTATTCACAAACTCACGAATGACGTTAATTATAAAAGCTGTTTATTACCCTTTCGCAGCGATATGAATAACAATAACAATTAAACAAGGTGTAGGCAAATTTTTTTTTGATACCAAATGTTATTTTCATATTATTTGTTTAAAACACTGACTTCACTGGTTTTCAGTAAGTAATTATAATCATAAATAAAACAAGCGCTCTTTCTTCATATGAAAACATGTGTCATGTAATTTAGTAAAACAATACGGGAAGAGGGGAAAAAATGCTTTCAATTTAATATCTAAAACAACGATACATGTAACATGTATGTATAATGTGAGCACCAGACGCCGTTTTGAGGGCGAATGTATCGGAATAATAAACTGTTTCCATCTGAAAGTTTAGCTGGATTAAATGTTATTGAGAAAAAAAAAATTAGATACGTTTCATGATTTCGTATATGAGAACGATCAATTCATATCGATTTCTTTTCATATGCAGTTCTTCCAGTAAACGTTAAATATTAATAATTCGCTGTGTTGTTTGTTTTATTTTTCACACACGAATAAATAATCAAACAAAGTGCTCTTAAATTTACATCAGTTGTTACATTTACTTAATACAGCGCAGCCGACAATAGCTATTGCATAATTTGTAGATAAAACTGTAATATCTATTTAACACCTTATGTGTTATTAAGAGGTAAGCACCACCACACGATTACAAATACCACTACAAATATTTCATAAAAGTCAAGAGGCACCCTTGAGATTTTCCTTTGGTTGGAGAATAAACTAACAATCCGACTATAGTCATTGAATGTCACACGTCCTTCAGAGCTTATTTTACGACAAGTTTTAGCAAATTACAGATCGCCGTGTAATGTCATCTACCAATCTTTACCAACTACGTGTTTGCCGCCTGAAATAAAATATTTATCTTTCAATTACCTTAATTACTAAAGAGTCCGCTCAAAAAGGGGAGGTCACCCAATGGGACTTCAACCAATTTTAATCCATCAGAGTCTTTGGAAGGTAACTGAATTTTATCTGTTTTGTAGTTTATTAAGTATCCTCTTGCATCATTGAACAGTAATGAATCACTACCACGTTGTTGATATAAGGGAATTAATTAATTAAGATAATTACTCCTTCTAAATAGTTTTATCAATATATTTCACCAATAGAGGCGATGAAAGACAACTTCCGTGATGCGGTCTTCCAGGAGATAATGGGCCATATCAAAAACCCTTCCACAATTTTACACTTGTATGGCTCTTTTTATTTTATAATAAAAATGGATAAATTGGTCTATATTCGAATACTTTTTTTTATATAAAAAAGAAATAGTCTAGTCTTCTCACTTCAACAGCTTGTTTAAAGCACAATCTGCTTACAGTTTGCTCACAAATCATGTCAGGTTTCGATTCATTTCGTAAAATTTGTAAGCTCAACAATCGCAGACGAACCGCCACAATAAACGACAGTAAATGCTGCGATCACCATATGGTGACGCGGATTGTCTAATCAGCGCGCTTTAAGGTTTGTAATCCGCCTGAATATATCGCCTTTCATTACCAGACAGTGGACATACTAACAATTTTCATTAAATGAAATGAGTTACGGGTGATTAATTATTAAGTATAGATGACATCTAGGAATAAATCTCACTTCATATAAATATTGTTTTCTTTGTTTCATTTCTGGAGGCCATGCTGCTGTAGACAAGAAATCAAAATATAATGTATTTTACACTGGATAACCTTGGACAGTAACCCATGACATACTTTTGAAAACTAAGGAAAGGAAAAATAATTTAATCTAAACGATGAAAAAAGCTAGCAACATAAATGCAGAGAAAGAAAGAGCGAAACTTGACAGGATTGACCTGAATTTCTTCGTAGTTTTCCGGAGTGATTTTAATTCTGTCAAATTTTTTTTTATCCATGGTGCTCATTTAAATGAAAACAAAACTTTTCATCCATTTATTTGATAATTATTTTTATTTCAAAATGAAATCGTCGCGTTGTTCTTTTAAAATAATATATCATACTTCCATTTAGACATCCAGATCATTTCAGCACTACACAACCAGACAGTTCCAGTAGACACTAGCTGTCTAGAGAGTTTCAGACAGTTCTGGTAGGTACTATATATCAAGACAATTCCGGGAGGCACTCAATGTCTAGATAGTTCCATTAAACACGAGATATTTAGACATTTTCAAAAGACTCTACATGAAGAAATCGTATATATGTAGTTCCAATCGTCAGACGTGACGTCTGGTTAGTTACAATTGACATCAGACAGTTCTAGCAGACACCTGTCCTGACGGTTCCAGCAGACACCTGTCCAGACAGTTCCATCAGACACCTGTCCTGACGGTTACATCAGACACCTGTCCAGACGGAACAGCAGGAACCTGTCCAGACAGTTCCATTAGACACCTGTCCAGACAGTTCCATCAGAAACCTGTCCAAACGGAACAGCAGGAACCTGTCCAGACAGTTCCATCAGACACCTGTCCAGACAGTTCCATCAGACACCTGTCGAGACGGAACAGCAGGAACCTGTCCAGACAGTTCCATCAGACACCTGTCCTGACGGTTCCATCAGACACCTGTCCAGACAGTTCCATCAGACACCTGTCCTGACGGTTCCATCAGACACCTGTCCAGACAGTTCCATCAGACACCTGTCCTGACGGTTCCAGCAGACACCTGTCCAGACAGTTCCATCAGACACCTGTCCAGACAGTTCCATCAGACACCTGTCCTGATGGTTACATCAGACACCTGTCCTGACGGTTCCAGCAGACACCTGTCCAGACATTCCATCAGACACCTGTTCAGACGGTTCCAGCACACACCTGTCCTGATGGTTCCATCAGACACCTGTCCAGACAGTTCCATCAGACACCTGTCCTGACAGTTCCAGCACACACCTGTCCAGACAGTTCCAGCACACACCTGTCCTGATGGTTCCAGCAGACACCTGTCCAGACAGTTCCATCAGACACCTGTCCAGACAGTTCCATCAGACACCTGTCCAGACAGTTCCATCAGACACCTGTCCTGACGGTTCCAGCAGATACCTGTCCAGACGGAACAGCAGATACCTGTCCAGACGGAACAGCAGGAACCGGAATTCTCAAGGAATTTACATAGGCAACCTATATATCGACACAACTCCAGTCGGCAGAATCGATTTCAATGCTGTTCTACAGGATGTGATTTCTTCTATAATGCATAAATTTCTTACTTTGATTGAAAGTCAATAAAAGTGTAAATGTACAGTTTATTTCCGATTGTTAACTAATAGAAAGTATTTCTCTGTGTAGCATCTAATAATAAAACTGTGGTAACATGATACCAAATAAATTTTCAAGGCAGATGACATCTGAACGTTAAATATAACAAGATATGATTGATTATAAAGTCTCCCAAATAAAGTATTGGCTGCATGAAAGTGGGCTTTTCTGAGTACTAATACCCCTCCTTTTAATAACTTCCCTTCACAGAATCTCTGTCAACGAGAGACATTAAAATATCAAAATAAAGTGTTTGAAAATCCCTGTCAATCGTTTATGAACACCCTTTTTACACATCTGAATATTCCAAGTCTCTATCGGTCCTAGTTCTAAAGTAATAGTACTTTTGGAAGGTCTGTGGTCTTTTCCCGGGTACATTGTATCTAGGTTCTCTTCTCCACCAATAAAAAACTGGACGCCACCAGATAACTGAAAAATTGTTGAGTGTGGCGCAAAACAACAAACAATCAATCAATCTAAAGTAATAGGAATTTTTATGGTCAAGGTCAAAGGTCAAGGTCACTGGATTTTCAAACCTATAAATTTTGACATCTGAACGTTTATTCTGCAAAGAATAAAAAGAACCAAAGAAAAATAAAAGGAAAACAAAAACCCAAGTCTCCAAACTTTGTTACTTGATTGGACATGTAATACTTCTAACTTAGAGAAGGTGTGTGTGAGATGGGGAAAAACCGTTAAAAAGTATACAGAGAGAAGATTCCATTTCCTCTAAGTTTTGAAACTTATATGAATGTGATATCCATATAACTTTATAGGCTTCACAGCGAAACCAATGCGTGTCGAGGGTAGACACAACTTGTTTTTTGCATGTTCATTTCATTAATTACGGATTCTATTATACTTTTTTCACATTTTGTGTTGAGACAGCATGATATATTTAAGAAGATATTAACAAATAATTTCAATCTCAAGATTATAGAAATTTCTCATCAGATTTAACGCCACATCTTCCTTAGAGTCATTGTTGGGAAGATTAGTATGGCAATGTATTCTTTTTAACACCAACGGAATCGATATCAACTGACAAAAACAAAGATTATTCAATAACAACGAAGCGCCACAGATACAAAATCCTGAAACATATTTTATTTTTCTTAATCAATCAACAATTAATTGAAGTAAGCCGCTTCCACAGCGATGTTATTAATTGCAACCGATCTGGAACTGTTGATGAAAGGGTCTAATCATATAGATGGGCAAGTAATAATGGGCCTACTGTAAGAGTGTGGCTTAATTTACATCTAATTGTGTCGTTAATTGAAGCCGGCTTTCTCCCCGTGTAATCCGCTTTTCTAAAGTTGTCTGTCATTTCGCATTCGATTAGGGTTCGAATGAAAAGAAAAAAGGTACCTCGTCATGGTAGAGAGGACTCAGGCCCGCACTGTTGGGTTACCTGACAATAATTAGGCGCGCGAATCCCAGGTAATCACAGCGTGGTTTCGTGTAGAAAAAACTTTCTAATTAGCAAAATGTACCTGATGGGTGTTGACTTTAATTTTTTAGTAGAAAATTTTGAACAAAATGTTATTGAATACAAACCATGATTTCGAGGTAGTAAATCTTCGGCTTGAACAATGTTCTTGCTGTGATAAGAAGAAATCCTTCCGGAGACAATATCGAAGGGATGATTGCTAGCTACACAGCACATTTGCATGATTTGAATTCACCTTGAGTTCGAAAATAAAATTCAATGCCAATTCGATATGACATATGAAGTGAATGCTGTCGCGGTCTGTCTTAATTAGCAAGGATAATTAAAGGGAACAATATTTGTAAACCCTGATGTGTCCGGGTACACACTATGGCAAACGTCACTCCGTCATTTCATGTTATACCAACTGCGAAACTAATCGAATACCACCACATTTTAATTCAGTTTCACACAAGAGCTTTAAATAAAACAGACGTCGATGTATGACCTATAAATCATACGTTAAATTCTTCCTTGTACAAAACATATGAAAAGATAAAGCTCTATTCTAACAATCAACGAGGACCAGGGGAAAAAATAGTGAAGAAAAAATAAAACTGGAATAAAAAATCAAGTCGATCGCTCACTTTAAGAACTTTCAAAACTTCAAGGGGCGTCTTAGCAAGCTTTTTAACACCGTTACCGTTTAGTCCCGTTTACAATAAAAATTCAATATTGTCGATCGACTTTTATCGATATTGTAAGTACGACACTGAGTTTCTATCCGTTATATTGATGTATTTAATTTTTCTTGCCTGCGTCATTGACATTATCGACATTGTGACGTCTATGAGGTATATGTGATACTTCGTTAACGTTTACCTTGTGATTATACAATGCAGTGATTTTATGATGGAAAGCAAGATTGTGTTTTGCATGACATACCGTTTATGCTTTATATATATTGTTGATTTAAGAAAAAAAAATCATTTTTGAAAACACATGAGGGCATGAACTGCAGCGCTTTCTGTCGGCATACTTCATGAAGCGCGTTAGTGCTGTAACATTTAGTGTTGTATTATATATCATCATATATGCATGTATTTTCAAAGATGAACCAGCCGCCGGATAGCTGAAAAATTGCTCAGGCGGCTATAAACAAACAAACAAACAAAACAAACAAACAATCAAAGATGATTTTTTTTCATATGTACATTCTACTTTCATTTCTGTCGGAAATCCCAGCTATTAAAATAAACGTACTATGTTTATTAAGATTCATGCGCACAGTGTTCACATCTATATTGACAAAATAGACGTACCACATTTATCAAGATTCATACGCAAAGTGTTCACATCTACATCACATTCATAAGGAAATGACTTCCATTACATATGGTAAAGATATCGAAGGCAAAAACATTGGAAATGTAAATTTGTTGCGATGTCGGAACGATATTGTGTTTATATCGTACTTAAGCTCTCCATATTATGTAATCTGTAATGTAATAACTAAATAATACATGCGATATCGACATGCTTTTGTAACGTAACGGACTGAATAAAACATTTGATATCGACACGATTCTATCTATCGGTTTATCACGTGAACGATTGCTTCGCTGCACAGGACATAATGTTGACACGAATTTGTCACGATAACAATACAATAACAACTTAGACAGCGTTATACACTTAGACAGCGTTATACACTTAGACAGCGTTATAAACTTAGACAGCGTGGGTCATACACTTAGACAGCGTTATACACTTAGACAGCGTGGGTCATACACTTAGACAGCGTTATACACTTAGACAGCGTTATACACTTAGACAGCGTTATACTAGACAGCGTTATACACTTAGACAGCGTTATACACTTAGACAGGAAGGAAAGAGCATACGCCGTAGACATGAAATTGATAATTTCGAAGACACCGAACTCTGGATAGTTGACATTTCCTCTGCCTCTCTTATGTCAATACGTATATGTGTATGTCATACTTACGCACTGTGGTTGTGGCTACATAATTTGTCGTAAAACACTATTTTTTTGTGTGTGTGTGTGTGTGTGTGTGTGTGTGTGTGTGTGTGTGTGTGTGTGTGTGTGTGTGTGTGTGTGTGTGTGTGTGTGTGTGTGTGTGTGTGTGTGTGTGTGTGTGTGTGTGTGTGTGTTTGTGTGTGTGCGTGTATGTGTGTTTGTGTGTGTGTGTGTATGTATGTGTGTGTGTATGTGTGGCTTTGAAATGACATGTGCATCGAAATTTTATATCTTCTAATATTGAGAGTGGGCCTCCGTGGCCGAGTGGTTAGAGCATCGCGCTCAAACTCACAAAGCCCCTCACTTCTGTCGGCGCGTGTTCGAATCTCGGCCGCGGCGTTATGTGAGCAAGTTTGCCAGTTTACTTGCGGAAGGTCGGTGGTCTCTTCTCAGGTACATTGTATCTGGGTTCTCTCGTCCACCAACAAAAACTGGACGCCACCAGATAACTGAAAAATTGTTGAGTGTGGCGGAAAGCAATAAATAATCAATCAATCTAATATTGAGGGGATGCTTAGTAGCTTTGCATGAAATCACGTATCAATGGGTCTTTCGGATGAGACCGTATAAACCGAGGTCCCGTGTCGCAGTAGGTGTGGCACGATAAAGATCCCTCCCTGCTCAAAGGCCCTGAGTGTCGAGCATAGGCCTAAATTTGCAGCCCTGTCACCGGTAATGGTGACAGCCGCCGGATAGCTGAAAAATTGCTCAGGCGGCTATAAACAAACAAACAAACAAACAAACGTATCAATGAGACTACGCTATATAGACAAATCGACAAATTTTTATATACAAGGAGTGATTTGAAGTTTTCTGACCATTATCGTTAATCTGTACTTTTGTCTATGTCTCTTGAATGCTATATATACAAGGTCCCGTTTTATTTTGTCAACATTCCTTGTTTTCATCCTGTTAAACGACAGTACGATAATGTTCAGCAACTAAGTAGAAAATTGTGTACATTGTAGTGTTGACTGATCGCGTTAGTCTAGTGGTTCACAAGCAGGAGGTCCCAGGTTCGATTCTCAATCCCGGCGCTGTATCTACAGGCACTTATTTCTGTAACTAAAGTTACGACATCTGCATTCTAAGAATTAAACCAATGCATGTACTTAATTTGGAATTACACGATATCCTCTTGAGAACGCAGGTCATGTGTCAGTGTACACTATTTGGTATAAATAACCCCCCCCCCAAAAAAATTCCAACGTGTCAGCCAATCAAAATCAGCGCACATATTCACCCTGGAACTACTTCCGTGGTGTGAAACGGACAGTTGAGCTGTGGAGCCAGGATCTGTTGTTGATTTCGGAGGTAACAGGTAATAAATATAGTTATGTCATACATGATTTTATAGAAGAATTATCGTCGAAGAAAACAGTAGTTAACCCATTAAACAATTAAATCAATGCATATTCCCTGAAAGAGCAAGTGGCTGACATTCTCTTGGAGTATCGTTCAGTGTAATGTCAAGATAAGTTTACCACGTGTTAACCTTTATACATAGACGTCATAACGTTATTATTGCGTCATTATTGGCTACATCAAACCACTAAGATATTTAACATAGGTAGTGACAGTTCCGTTGCCAAGAATCCGGCATTAGAAGTGAAAATCAGGGGTCAATCGACATCACCTTAAAAGCAGGGGTTTATCGACATGACCTCAAAATCAGGGGTTTACCAGACATCTCCTTAAAATCAGGAGTCTATCGGACATCACGTCAAAAACAGGGGTCCTGTGTCACTGTATAATACACACCTTTTACTACAGCCTTGAGTACCATTCATGAGTCAAAATTTGTGGCACTTCTCAATAGCTTATGAGTGAAAAATTCTCGAATGTGACGTAAAAACAATATATACAAATAAAACATCTAAGAGTTGGCGGAAATACACCAGATGGTGGTTTGCGAATTAATGGAAGAAGAAGAAGAAGAAGAAGAATTAAATAGTTATCCATGAAAAGAATTAGTTTTGTATAGGTGAAAAATTCGGATTTTCGAATATTTGTAACAAAGTTTCTAAACCTCGTCTCAATCATGTTTTCAATATTTTTCACAGTGACTGCCCTTCTTATTTTTTCGACGATTATTCTCAAAATTCCCTAAGAACAACAAGATCCAGCAAACTAGATTGTTTTGTTCCTAGAGTTGCAAAAACTGCATCAGGAAAACTTTTATTTTACAGTGGTATTGAGAATTGGAACTCTTTACCGAATGAAAGTAAATCCGTCATAACAAGTTCCAATTCGAAAAGGAAGTAAAAAAAAAAAAAAAAAAGATTCGATACAAAAAGGAAGTAAAAAGGAACTTGTTGACAAATTTCAGATATATGGCTCATAATGAAGTTTTATACTTTTACTTGTTTAGCATGTTTATTATACATATCTATTATTACTTCTTCTTTTTTTTTTTTTTTTTATTTTGAAAGTTTTTCTAAAACAAGCCTAGATAAAGAAACAAATAGATATCAAATATTATTTATTGTAACCAGATACGTGCAAATCGGTGTTTGTAGGTTTATTCAGGAGCATTCAAGAATGAATACAATAGTTCCTTGGTGAACTGTACAGTCACGTGAGTGCTGTTAATCAAACGTACAAATCATGAACAGACAGAATACACGAGAGAATCCAAAACCTGTTTTGTTCCATTATGGAAAATCAAGATTTTAAAGCTAAATTTGTATCGATTTCTCTATGCTATTTGATTCATTACTGAAATAACATACCTTAGAATTCCACACAATATTTTTTACCTACAGTATGCAAACATTATAGGCTTTGAAATTTTTAGGGAGAGTTTAGAAACGGTTTGCGAAATGCAAATTCTGACAATATTGAGATAGTGTCATTAGTACTTATTACTTATATATAAAAGACAGCCAGTCCATTGACACCTGGCATCATAAAGACGTTTAAGTCATGTGACGTAATTTCCGGACTTACTCATCGATATACATACAGATATATATATATATAGGTCTTAATTTGTAGCTGGTTGTTAAAACGATATATTTCAGAGAACTCTGCATTATGCAGTTATTCATGAGATTTTTGTTAACTGTGAATGAAAATGCTTGTATATCGGTACACTTGTTTTAACTTTCATATATATATATATATATATATATATATATATATATATATATATATATATATATATATCATACAGTCCACTTATATGTCAATAGATAAAAAATATTACGGAAAGATCAAAACGGAAATATTCAGTCATTCAAATAAAATGACCCATACGTCAAAATATTCGTAGTTTGAAGTTATTTGTTTACTTCAAATGTGATTTTCAGAATTTCTAACTGCAATTTCATTGCATTAAAAAAAATTAAAAGCTCTCAGATTTCAAGAAAACTTTTAAGTCATATACTGAACTAATGTATTAATTTAGCATTTCCTTTTGATAGAAATGAAAAGTATCGCAATCATATTTTGTAAATACAAATATGTTTCCTTTATAAAATATTTCAATACATTGTGTAACTTTTATGATCCTCTTGAATTTACATCAAATATGTATTTCTATTTCTATTTTCAGTGACTGCTTACAATTTTCAGATTTATTTGCTTTGTCCTTATGTGTTATGGGACATTGTTTTCAATATTAATAGGATAATAGCACTCTCTGTGCCACGCAATAACTTGAGATTACTTGAGAAGATTTTCACAATATGTTGTAATTTAAAGGTAATGCTCGGATTCCTATAGTGATCACTCTGTCTCTCCGTCCGTCCGTCCGTCCGTTGGTCCGACAGCACTTTCTATGCATGGCACACAAAAATAAGTTTTCTTGGGTATACTTTCATAGATTTTAGACGAGATACTTAGATTAGGCAGAAGAAATCCTCTCCCGATTTTCATTCCAGGACATTTTCCAACATGTCAGTTTTCTAGTTTAATTATCGCAAAATTGTCGATTGAAGAAATAAAAAAGGAACGAACTCATAGCAGGATAGACTAATGATGAATCAATATTTACTTGGACGTTAAATATCATCGATATTTATGTATGCAGACATCGAATGATATATTAGATTGAACTAGCCCATCCTTTCTTGAATAATCTGTTTTGGCAAAATATCTAATTTCACTTTCCACCTTTAACATTTTACAAATTACTGAATAATAATGAAAATGATAAGCGAAAAGAAACGTTAGGAGTGTTTGAGATTTCCTGACAGAATTCTTTGCATGCCTTCAAACTGATCGCGTTGTAAGTGGCATGTGAAGAGGTTACCACGATATTATTTACTGATAGGCTAACCGAACCTGTCCGGAGATACTCGAATATTATACACACCCATACCTCATTATTGCAGAACATCGTACTCAATTAGGGGCCTCCGTGGCAGAGTGGTTAGAGCATCGTGCTCAAAATCACAAGGCCTCTCACTTCTAATCGGCGCGGGTTCGAATCTCGCTCGCGCCGATATATGTGAGCAAGTTTGCCAGTTTACTTTCGGAAGGTCGATGTTCTCTTCCCGGGTACATTGTATCTGGGTTCTCTCCTCCACCAACAAAAACTGGACGCCACCAGATAACTGAAAAATTGTTGCGTGTGGCGGAAAGCAATAAATAATCAATCAATCAATCGTACTCAATTAAGCAACTAATCAATGGATATTCTGTGTTAAATGGTTATTCATGATTTTTTAAAATCAACAATGCATAAGTTTTTTCCCATGTAAATCAATAGTTTGCCTTTTATTTTGTTTAAATCAAAACGAAACTAGATAATGCACGACAAGGGAAGTAAGTCCGTGTGGTGACATCACATGTACGAGTCGTATGATGACAGCTGGAGAAAGGATTCTTTGGTTTTCTAAACTACGACCTGTTACCAAGTACTAACAGTTTCAACGGATGAAAAAGTTTTGCTTTCAATGACAATAGGAAAGATCCACGGAGATTTCAATGGTTTAATTAACCTACATCTGTCATATTTTTCCAATCGTAAATACCTTGTATATAGACAGATGTTATCAGTCTTTTGGTATGTGTATGACGTCACAGACATCCGTTACAATATTGAAACACGAGCTTCGGTGCTAAGACAAATGCAGCTAAAATATCATATTCTGCCATTATCAATTTCCGCTTATTTGTTTTTAAGACTTTAATGACACATAAACTGAATCTGTTTTAAATATTAATCCTAGAAATAAAACTTGTACAGGGATTCGGTTCTAGTCTTTTCACATTACTCACATGTACGCATATGTTGAAAAAATGCATCAATTCAATGCAATCTTTGCGCTCGATCCACACTCGAGTTTTCTGTCCGGTTACGGAAAAGGACGTACGTGATTCGATTGATTCGTTTCAAGTCTCTTTCTGAGAAAGAGGTATGGACCTTGGGACTTGCTTTATGGGATTGGCTTGACCAGTATATATTTTGTGACAAACATTGTCCGTTTCAAGTCCCAAATTTGTTATTTTCGGTCAGTGCCAATTTGAATGGAGACTTCTAAAATAAAGAATTTAAATGGAGACTTCTAGAATAAAGAATTTGACTCCGAAGTCTACTAGTTTCTGAACAACCGTTCATTATAAGTGTACCATTACTAAGTATAATTTAACAATCATTATCCCTTAGGAAATTATATTCCATACGACAACTGGAACATCAATTCTACAAGTGTAGAACTTCCCGTCAACATGGTCAATACAAAGGGTCACCAACCAGAGAAATCATATCTTCATCATATCTTCATCATATCTTCATCTTATCTTCATCATATCTTCATCTTATCTTCATCGGCTACGCGTTCTTATATGCACTGACTACTGAAACAATATTTTTCTCTCAAATGTTCTCAAATTTTTTTTATTTATATGAAAAAATGGAGACAGATGCCCCCGTTCATCTCAACAATGCTGCAAGATTATACGAGCGTCGTTAAAGCTGACATGAATTCATAAATATCCTACAATTTTTAACGTCCGCGATAGTCCTCTGTTTATACACTATGTTAATTCTGTTGTTGTATATTTTATCGGGGTTTGCATGGTATAGAATGGGGTGAGGTTTGCTACACTTCGCTTCACACCAGTGAGTCTGATTTATTCTTGCGGACAAACTCGATTGATTTCCATCACTGATATAGGAAATAAGAAAGAAGTCACGTATTAGAATACAATGCAGTGCTCCAAATTACAATAAAAACATTGCGCATTTGTAAAAAAGAACATTCAAACGTTTGGTATGATTTAGAAGAAGTTTTTCTTTGTATGCAATGGACGTGTATTTGCAGTAAACAATGTCAAAATCATGTAATAAATGTGGATAACTCTTTTTACGAAGTATTTGTAGATAGAGATGGAGTAAGCGAAGGACAAACAATTATATCATTATTCAAATGTACTTTGTGCAAAATGCATAAATACTAGAATGAAAAGTCTAGGATAACGAACGATACTCAATCTCATAATTTCTACAGAAAATACAAATCAGAGAGATGGACAAACACGGACCCCTGGACATACAAGAGATGGGATCAGGTGCCTAGAATAAATAATATAGATGACATGCATGCTTTCTATGAAAACGCATTTAATGTTGTCTGCTGTTTTATGGGGTTACTCATGGTACTGTAACAAACGGGAGGGGGCGGGGCTGTACTTGTACACTTGTTGAAGATATTTTTGCTCTATTTTGATAAATCCATGAAACAAAATGATATCTTTCGCTACTGTAAATACTGCAACACAATTAAAGCCTGTATTCATCACCTGTAATCAATCAGGGGAAGTATCAGAGTGGAGTGTGAAATATTACTTATGCTGTATTGTTTACAGGTAAGAGGTTTTACAGTTTTGGTAAATCGGGAAACCAGTTAGCTGCATACACTACACATGCACATACAATTTGCATATACGAGTGCATGACATTGATAAGATATGCAGAGAAAGATTGGATCATTGTTCTTATTGACTGATAAAGAGTATTTTTATTTTTTCTTATTTCGGGGTAAGAAGGATGGGGCTATCCAATGAACGTGGATGCTGTAATGTGTAAGTAGAATATAGTGTAGAAATTTAAAGAAATGGGTTACAAGCATAAATAAACTAGTTTATCGTATCATATTTCTTATTCAAATATATATTATGCTACATGCGCAGTCATATGACCCATTGACATTATCTTTGTAGTCTTTGGTGATCAGGTCTTCCAGTAGTCTGTTGAAATTCCCATGGGTATGAATTTTGCTCTTTTGCTAAATGACCTGTTTTCATATTCGTATGCTATAGAATTTATTCATACATGAGAAGAAAAATGTCCCTTGCTGTGGCCTTCAACTCGACAATTAGATGTATCGACGATTATTACCAATTTCTTTCATATATCGATTCGATGTATCCCAGTGAAGTCAAAATAAAAGACACCATAGAGTCTTCCACATCTGCTACGTATTCAGACACCTCTGGTATATCTAGGTGTACGTGTTTGTCTAATTCTTTATTTTTATATTCCTTATAGGAGTTATGATAATGATCACTGTTCGTTATCTTCACCTTTTCATTCGGAAAAGTTGGCACTGCAATCAGAAATATTCCGTCAACAAAATTTTCATATTATATATTTATGAATTTCTTATACAATATTTTACCACGTCATATAAAAAAATATCTACTTATAAATTAGATATAGAATTGATGATCGTCATATGGTTTCATAAGGTGGATAACTGCATATTGATTGTACAGTGTATAGTAAAGAATAGCACCCCATAATGAGTTTTCCTTTATTTACACAGTACAAGGAATGGTAAACCATTTCCGAAAACAAAATGCATAAACGCCATATATTATTTGTATTTAGCCTCCAAACTTCATTCAAGAATGTAATTTTAAAAATCGCATGCATTGCAGGAATATTGCATACACATGTTTTAACGTTTGTGTGGATTTTTTTTAAACATCTCTTCATGAGATTAGTCATACTAATGTACAGTAATAATAATAATGATAATAATGATTACTTTTTATATAGCGCTTTTTCCAGCATATGCTACTAAAAGCGCTTCACAATACATTATTACCCCAGCAGACCTTATAACATTCCAGAGCTTTCTCAGTGCAAGCTGTCGTTAAGGCTCTAGAGCACTAACATTCTGACAATATCTTTCACTGTCTATAGCCAGGTACCCTTTTTACACTTGGGTGGAGTGAGGAAATTCGTTTAAAGTTCCTTTCCCAAGGACATAACGTCGATCCTGCCACGGCCAGGACTCGAACCCACAACCTTTCGCTGGAGAGTCTAACAGCCTAACCACTAGGCCACCGACGCCACTTCAGGCAGCTGATTTATTCAAAACGTAGTCCTTGAGGGTAGGTTGGGGCCACAATAGGGATCAAATTTGATATAATACATGAATATAGAGATGTAACCTTTAAAAAAATCTCCAGAACATCAAGGCCATGTTAGTCATATTGATTGTGAAGCATCCCCATGTTGTGTGGATTCAAGTTCGATTAGGTCATAACTCCATGGGGCTAGTTTGGAGTCATAATATGGGGTCAAAATTGTTATGGCATTAAAGAGGGTACATACGTTTTAAATCTTCTGAAGAACAACAGGGCCAAGGTGACTTCGGTGAGCGTTCTGGCCCATGGACCTCTTTTCCTGTTTCCGTTACATCTTACTTTTATATATTAAAACCAATCTACCTAATGGATTTTAACCATAGAGATATTTCATTTAGAACATTCTAAACGTATTAAAAAATGTTTTCTTGTACATTTTCTTAATATTTCTTCTAGAAAGTGCACTGAAATGAAAATTTTGCAGAGAAAAATACTGCTTTGAATTAAATGCAGTCAATGTATTATGCATGTACAATAAATTGATATTGGTTGATAGTCAACGTTAAAAAAGAGAATTTCGTGATGATGGTTTATCTCAATATTGTCATTTACAGAATAAGAAAAAGGAACAGGTAAAAATTAAAAACAACAAACAAACGAACAAATCCAATACATTGACATTTAATGAATACAATTAATTACATGATTTGATTGAAAAGTTAAATTTCAATAAATAGTTATATATTGATTTCTCGAGCTATTTTACTTATCCAGTTCTCTACATGCAATTTATGTATTTTACAATCTCATGATTGATCCTTGCAAAAATAAAGGACTTTAAAATTTCACAACTTTTCTAGATTGTTTTTTCTATGCCTTGAAAAATTGTATAAAGTGTAGTGAAAGCTACAGACGAACCGAGAATTACAGTGGACAAAAAGACAACACTTAGGTACAAACACATGCAGTCCTAAACGAGCATTTGGAATTCACAGGTGTCAATCCTGATATTAATCACCTAAAAGGTGTACTTCTGAACATTCTTTCACGAAGTAAAGAAACACGTACTCAGCTGAATAGTCTATTTATAAACACTACCTTTGCTGAAGCATAATAATGCAATTTTATTTATGATCACAAAGAACTGCTTCAGTTCGAATTGAAAACCAGCATTTTTCCTGTCACTTTTTTAAGATTATAAAAATGTAGAAGTGAAAACATTTATTTCTGCATTTTGTGTGTTGGAATGTGATTTTTAAAATGTTTGTCTTTAGCTTAATGAATGTCAAAATCATCGTAATACGGAGTACCTTTATTCATTTATTGTTTACTTGAAAGACGTGCCATCACAAAATTCTCTAAGGTGAGCACATGCTGAAACATTTTGTCATGTGGGTTATGGGCGAAATGAAGAAAATATCTGCAGTTTAAACAATATAATATATCAAAGCAAAGCGCAGCAATACCTACGTATGCTTGTCCGCACTGAAACTCATCCAGTGGCGTAGACATTTTACGCTTTAACAATGAAACTGAAACGAATGGGATACATTATTGCAAAACAAAAACCATCCTAGCAAGTTTAAAACAACGTCCGATTATTGATTGATTGATTGATTCTTGTTTTCCGCCACACTCAACAATTTTTCGGTTATTTGGTGGCTTCCAGTTTTTATTGGTGAAGGAGAGAACCCTGATACAATGTACCCAGGAAGAGACCACCGACCTTCCGAAAGTAGACTGGCAAACTTTCTCACATATATCGGCGCGAGGAAAATAGTGTGAACGTTATACAAAAAACCCACTGGTATAATGCTGAGAATATATTGACAACGAAATCATTTAAAATGCTGTAAAATACATCACGTCCGAAATCATGATGTATTTTACAGCGTTTTAAATGATTTCGTTGTCAATATATTCTCAACATTATACCAGTGGGGTTTTTCGTATAGCGTTCACACTATTTTCCTCCCGTCCTGTGAGTATTATGAGTAATTTTACTTCGTTCAGTATTTTTTTTTTATTTATACCATTAGAAATCTGACTATTATATAAGGAAGGAATGATAAACAACAACATTTAAAGATTTTGTTATTTTCATGGAAAAGATGAAAACGAATTTACTGGATGAAGGATATCTTATCGAGAAGACCAAGCCTAAATTATCTCCAGGTGGTATTTTCTGTATTCAAACCATCTTCTTTACTTCAATGTAATGGAACAATCATAATATATGTACCAAATACTCAATTGATGTTTTTAAACCAGTTGTTTTTACACCTTTTAACAGGAAGAGAAAAAAATCTTTCATCAGTTTTAACAAGTTAACGACTCGTTTGTTTTACGTTGATTTCTATATCCATTTGATTAAAACACATTTCCATAATGATGAGAGAAGGCAAATTTTTTGAAATTCTGCCTTTTTTATGTCAACGAAATATGTTCAATTCAATAATTTAAGGATATATACTACAAACGGAATAGTTGATTGATGGATGAATATGTTTTGCTATAAAATCTTTTTAACATATTTTTAAAAAATGAACTAAAATTTTTTTAATTTCTTTTCTTCTTCTTCCTCTTGTCATGGCACATGGCGAGAGAGACCGATGAACTGGGGATTGTACCGATACCAGGACTTGATCAACATTTCTAGTGTTTCCATGATCTCAATTCTGCACTCTTTTTTAGACTTTGAGTTGATCATTGTTCATTATCTCCCTATTTGTTATCAATAAAGAACAAGCAATGAAATCGATTTTAACAATTCCACGATTTCATTGTTCATTTATACTGCTTTTAATATTAACACAAATAAATAAATAAATTTTATTGTCTTTGAATTATTTCGGATACAAATACATTGAAATTAACTTTATAAATCGAAGGTAGAATAAAGAATTGGACGGGGATGTTCACCACTTTAAATTTAAAATAGGAATTAACGGGTTTCATAGTATGAATTCTATAACGTCATCAGAAATAAAAAATGTATCTTTTTTCTATTTGCATGATTTATTAAAAGTCATTACAAATTTATATTTTAAATCTTTGTTTCTCACGTTTCATATTCTGGTGGGTTTTTTTGTTTTGTTTTATTTTGGGGGGCGGGGGGGGGGGGGGGGTATTTACTATCATTTATTTATTTATTTTGCCTTTTTATGCAAACATTTTACATGCTTACGAATATATTTGATATTTTCCCCATAAAACAGAAATACATACGCATGTCGTTTTCAATCATGTTTATGATGAAAGATGTTTTTTTTAGGATGGAAACTTTCCGTGTTATCGTCTATATTTAGCAGATAGGTAACTAGGTGATGTATGAAAAAGTGAATATAACGAACTCTATAAAGAATAGAAAATGGAAAGCAGGACAAACACAGACCATTTGAAACACCAGAGGCAGTACCAGGTGCCTTGAAGTAAGCATCATCACCTGTTGACTGGTCAAGCACGCCCAACAGCTTTATTGTCTTAATAAGGTACACAGAATACCCGTCGTCAAAATCAGTATACAAAGAACGACATACCAATTGGTATGAAACACGTCTGAAAGTATTTAACTTAATGACAAGTTGTATTTGTCAATCAAGTCATTATAACGACCATGAATTTTGCAAAATGCTGACTATAAATGAGACTGTTGAAAGCCCTGTAACATAAACTTATTTCTAAGGAACCTTCCTCAGATCACGAATTGATTACATCATATTATTGCGCATCAAACCATTGAGAATCATCCAGTTTGTCAGGAAGATGAGATGTTAACCTCTACGTTCAATAAAATACTCAAATATAAAGCAAATATGAAAAATCTGTGGTGTATCTTATTTCAAATTTGCTATTCGAAATATGTCGAATCGACAAATAAGTGTAGGTGAATATTGTTAATATACGTTTAAAAAACGTAGGGAATACTGTATTTTGTGATCAAAATGTTCACATATACAAAGGAATACGAAACCATGTTGTTCCTTAACGAGGAAGCATTTCCAAAGAAATTCATCACCCAAACACACCAATCACATTCTCACGATTTGCACGGGGTACTGCTGATGATCAAGGGTGTTGTGCCACAAATCTGCATGCCTCTGAATTGGAAGGTTAGAGTCACTCTAAAGGACGATTTTGAGTAGAAAGCATCAGATTATCAGTTGTTGAAGTCATTAATTAAACAGAGACCATGTGCCGTCTAACACAGGATGAGAGGTTACGTGCCCTTGGCATGCAACAGGTTGGCACAAGATAGGTAGCTGTGGCAAGGGCAATACATGTTTCCCAGTCTGTTATCAGCAGATTATGGTCCAGACATCGTGCTACAGGGTCTGTTCAGGATAGACCACGATCCGGTCGACCAAGGGCAACAACTCAGGCTCAAGACAGATTCATCCGCCTTGAGAAATCGTCTGGTAACAGCAAATCAGATAAGATCTTGACTTCAAATGGATACTGGCTTGGTAGTGAGTGGCCAGACCATCAAGAATCGACTGCACAGATTTCACTTACATGTCCGACGTCCTCGTGCCATTCCCTGTTTGAGGGATCGTCACATTAGGGCCCGACTCCAATGGTGTCGTCACCATCAACGCTAGGATAATCGCCGATAGAACCACGTAATGTTCTCAGATGAGTCGAGATTCACGGTGGACTTCCTGGACAGACGCAGGAGGGTTTGGCGCCGACGTAACGAACGATTCCATGACGTTAACGTCATTAGACATGATCGGTATTGGAGTGGATCTATGATGGTGTGGGGAGGCATCACTGTTGCCGGCAGAACAGACTTGCATGTTGTTACTGGATTTGTCACAGGGCATTACTACCGGGACAACATCTTGGCACCCCATGCTGTGCCGTTTGTACATCGTTATGACCGCCGTTTCATTTTTCAAGATGACAATGCCAGATGTCATAGGACAGGATCGTTACAGATTATCTCCAACAGCAGAATATCACCATGGTCCGGACCTTTTCCCCATCGAGCATGTCTGGGACATGCTTTGAAAGCCGCTAACGCTAACGTCAACAACCTTCTGTCGATGTTCAAGAACTTGCTGCAGTATTGCAACAGGAATGGAACAACCTTCCCCAAAATGACCTGGGACGTCTCGTTAGGAGTATGCCACGCCGAATCCGGGCTTCTCTGGCAAACTGAGGAGGTTTTACACGCTACTGACTCTCTTTCACAATGGTGGTAAATTTGGTGTGTGATCCTGTGTTGGTGTCGACCCTTTATTCTGGAGAATCTCTCCTTTTCTGACTGTACACATGGTTTCGAATAAATTGACAAATGTTTCCTTCATGGTTTTCTGTCATTTGTTTCCTTCCTGACCTCATGATCTGCATTTCGTTGTCCTTGTAAATTGTAAATCCAATATCCCCTACTTTTTTGAATAGAATAGATAAAATGTTGTCGATGTATCTATATTTCGAGTTGAAGGCCACAGCAAGAAACTTTTCTTCTTCTCGCACAGAAGCTTTTGAATAAAGTTTGCCTCGTAAGAATACAATATCAAGTCAGCTAATAAAGTAGCACAATTTGAGTCCATGGGAATCCCAACAGACTGTTATTAATAATTGTTGGAAATAAAGCAATATATCAGAAATGATATTCATAACAATATCCATCATTGTCATAGTGGTGTGAACAGATCATCTGAATATATGTCACGATGATGTACTAGCTAGTTATTAATGTGTATCTAATGAAAGTTTTGATAAAAACATAGATAGATAGATGATTGATTGCGGTTTTCCGTCACCCTCAACAATTTTTCAGTTATCTGGTGGCGTCCAGGTTTTATTGGTGGAGGAGAGAACCCAGATACAATGTACCCAGGAAGGGACCACCGACCTTCCGAAAGTAAACTGGCAAACTTTCTCACATATATCGGCGCGAGCGAGATTCGAACCCGCGTCGATTAGAGGTGAGAGGTTTTGTGGTTTGAGCGCGATGCGCTAACCACTCGGCCAAGGAGGCCCCAGATAGATAGATAGATAGATAGATAGATAGATAGATAGATAGACGAGGTTCAAATGGATTCAAAGGTCCGAACAGTTTGCTGCTGTAATTCAATATTCTATTCTCTTTTGCTTCTTTATTCGTCCTTCAATGTCTGAATAATGCGTACAGCACTAGATGTTTTTCACTCCTAATAAGAACACCCAAACAATTGTTTGAATCTTGTCAGACAGCACAATAACAATGGAAAAGCTGAAGTCATTTCATTTGTCATAAAGTTACTTTGCCGTTAAAATCTATATTCAATAAAATGCGAAAGACTATGTGGTGTCATTTATTTAGAGTTCAACGGAATATAGTGTATCGCCACGTACATAGAAGTAAATGTCGATAATATATAAAATGTTGTCGATGAATTTTTCAGTTCAATACCACAGTGAAGAATTTCGTCACTGGAAGAAAGTTGTGAATAAATCATGCCTTATGATAATGCAAAACAGGTTAGCTAATAAATGATACAAGTTTGCTGTAAATACAGATCTATCTATGTAATTGATTATATGGAATTCTATGTTTTACGGTTATTTAAGTTTAAAACTCGTGACTTTTTCTAGTGTAACAGACTGAATAATGCATGCGATATTGATATGATAATGTCTGTCAAGATTGCAATATTTACCACGTGAACAATGGATTTGAGGGTTTTGAACTCGTTAATGTCGACGCGATGTTCGATGTTATGATATAATGAAATATTGCTGATTTAAATTATTGAGAATAATTTCGAAAATACATCGTACGTTGGATATTCCAATTTTCTCTACCTCTGCAATGTCAATATATTATTCCTACATGCTAATATTTCAATCTTTTACTTCTTTTTCTTTTTAACAGAATGAATAGTATATTTCTATGAAATCACGTATAAATGAGATTAGACAAATCGACGAAATTTTACGGCAACACAAATGGATGAATCCACATTATTTTTGCACTTACCAGGAGTGATTTGAGATTTTATAACTATTACGATTAATCTACATATATTGTGCTGTTAATGCCTTTTGAATACCTAAATGTAAAAGATCCCTCATTACTTTTGTCCCAAATCTTTGTTTTTGACACGCAAGAAACATATGGATACCAAAGGCATCACATTTCATATTAAACAATTAAGTAGAAATGTCAACCAAAATTGACTGGTCAGGTTGTTTAATGGTTAGAACATTTGCTTTACAACTGGGTGGACCAGAGTTGAATTCTCGGTACCGACACGAGTCAAACCTAAGACAGGTAGTGATTGTTCCATCGCCTAGCGCCCGGCGTTGAAAGCGAAAAGTTGCATTTCTATAGGATAAAGCAGGGAGGGTCCAAGTTGCGGTAGCTGTTGGTACGATGAAGAAACCTCCTTGTATATAAAGGCCTTCAGCACCATTTATAGGTCATAACCAGTCGAAGTATTTCAGTGGGAGAGCGTTCGCCTTGTAACAGGGAGCCACGTTCGTGCCATGACCGTGTTTAACCTAAGACGTAAAATAGGTAATGAGTGCTCCTTTGCCAAGTGTTCGGTATTTAGAAGTGAGAATCATGGGTCTTTCGGACATGACCTAATAAAAAACGCAGGTCCCGTGCCATAGCAGGAGATGCCACGTTAAGGAACCCTCACTGATCTGCCCTGAGCGCTAAGCATAGATCTAATTTTGTGGTTTTACCTACAAATGGTGACGTCTCAATATGAGTGAAAAAAAATTCTTGATGGGACGTAAAACGAACAACCAACCAATCATGATTGATGGTACTTCCTTACAGCTACATAATATTGATTTATATGGGTATAGGATCCTTGAATGGATGTAGAACAACAAAGCATCCAAACGTTGGTGGGAAAGATATCAATGAAATGTTATCTATTGTAATTAGAAAATTTGCTGTTAACTGCAAACTGTTTTATGACCAAGAGGGCCTCCGTGGCCGAGTGGTTAGAGCATCGCGCTCAAAATCACAAGGCCTCTCACCTCTAGTCGGCACGGGTTCGATTCTCGCTCGCGCCGATATATGTGAGAAAGTTTGCCAGTCTACTTTCAGAAGGTCGGTGTTCTCTTCCCGGGTACATTGTATCTGGGTTTTCTCCTCCACCAATAAAACCTGGACGCCACCAAATAACTGAAAAATTGTTGAGTGTGGCGGAAAAAAAGGCCATTCGCGACCATTTGAAAATGAATACAGTTTTTAAACAGGATTTTGTCTGTGAACTGCACGGTCATCAATCCAACATACAAATCTTAAACTGTAAGAATCCCAAACCTTAATTTTCAAGGCTGAATTTGTATCGATTTGTATTTCTCTTTTACATTTTCATGATGGGCACTAGTAATTTAACATTACATGAATTTCGTACATATTTACTAGTGGAACTCTGAGAACAATTTACTCTAAGAACAGAATGACAATTTAGAGATTATGTTAATACATTTCACGTCCCTCAATAGACAAAGAAAGTAATGACGTAGTATCAGTCAGAGTTAGAACGTCACACACTTTCAGACATCATAAAAATCCTGAGAATTTAATACTAATTCATAACAGTAAACTGTAGAAAATATGCGCCACATACGCGTGTATTTAATTTAGTTGTGAATCATATGTATGTGAAAATATGAACTTAATGAGAGGTTTAATTTACAAATGCATATGATCAATTTTTGATCTAGGCACAATACTGACAAATAAGTTTATAGGGGTGTAAATAGTCTCGTTTAAAATTTTGCAATTTTTTTTATCTATTTATTATTAAAATTTATAAAAGCGCACAATTTTACAAAACATCATGCAATCAATGGCACTGTTACATGCAAAACTAAATTATGAATTCACAAGTTACAACAATAAAATCCATTACTTATCATCACAGCAAGTGCACATAAAGGAATAAGTTAGTTGAAAGCAATGATATAATGAAACGATTTAAGTTGACGCTTGAAAATTTTTGTTGGTAGTTCATTTCACACGGTTGGTCCTAATATCCCAAACGACCTTATTTTATGGTCGTTATAAGGATTTAATTTGCAAATACAAGTAGTCGTTAGGTCAAATGTTTACATGCTGATGTTGACTACTGATTATTCTCGTTTATCTGATCAAAATATAGGGCTGGAAGCGGGTGTGACAGGTCAACAGGGAATATTTCCTCCTCTTAGGCACCTGATCCCATCTCTGGTATATCCAGGGATCCTTGTTGCCCTACTCTTAATTTTGTATTCTTTATTGGAGTTATGAGATTGATCATTGTTCTTCATCTTTGTCTTTTTTTACGTCCATTGGAAATCCGGGTTAAAATAGATACGCAGTACCCCTTGCTTGTCGTAAGAGCCGACTAAATGAGGCGATCCTTTGGATGAGACCGTAAAAACAGAGGCCCCGTGTCACAGCAAGTGTGGCACGATAAAGATTCCTCCATGCTCAAAGGTAAGCGTCGAACATAGGCCTAAATTTTGCAGCCTTTCACCGGCAGTGGTGACGACTCCATATGAATAAAAAATTCTCAAGCGGGACGTTAAACAACCAACCAACCCTTTCTTTACACAGTGATTTTGACTACGGATATTCCCGTTTACCTGATCAAGATGTAGGGCTCATGGCGGGTGTAATCAGTCAACAGGTGATGTTTAATCATCCTACGCACCAGATCCCACCTTTACAGTCCTTATAACGACCATAGAATTTAGGAAATATTAACTTTAAAATAGATTAATTGTTGAAACTTTTTTTTACCGCCAGTTTCTTTGTTGATAGCCTTCCTTCCCAATTAGAACTCGATCATATGAAGAACACGCTTTCGCATATTAAATTAATTGAGAGACACAACAGCTATTTTATGTATGCCCATTTTTCTATAACATCTGAATGCTTTTAGTTATCTTGGCCTTTTCATCTGGGACAAGCGAGATAATTCTCATTTGCTACAATACAATTGGAATTGATACAAGAGTCATACTGGGCCAGGCGATTTCAAACGGTAGAACGGATTCCTGTTGTAAACCTTTAGATACATTTGATGTGAGACTGATCATAATGACAATGCTGACAGGAACATCATGTTATATGAATCCTCTTTGCAGTCCGTGTATAGTGACAGTTTGCATAAAGCCGACACGAACTCCTTCATCATCAACCAAGGATGCTGTGTATGTCCAGTTACGGTGACAGGAACACCCACTAGGAATTAGAAGGGAATTAAGAATGGCATTTTGTTAGTGTTCACATGTGCCTACCTGTTAAGGTGAACGTTAAGTTACGATTGTTGTGGTAAGCAAGACATGCATTTATTTAGGTGATATTTACTAGCATATTCAACCATGGTGACATGAATATACGTCATTGATGTTGCCCAGCTCTTGAGATCGATGATTTAGTTATGTGACAAGCAGTTATTCTGTACACACATTGTCATAGTAAACAAAAACGTTTAATCTGTAAAATGTTAAATGTTATTTTTTATAACATTTATTTTATAACAAAATTATAGCTAGTTTTGTAGTAAGTGTTATTATTTATATTATTATCTCCCTCATGCATAGCTTTGATCCTTTGCCGGATTTGGTTCTACTATTTGGTAGTTTTGGTTCTTTCAGCTTTCCAAGTTTGTTCTTATTTCGGATTTCCAACATTTTTGACTTGAGCATCACTGACGAGACATTATTTGTCGAAATGCGCATCTGGTGCGTCAAATTGGTACTGTTTATGTTTATATCACAACCAACTAGGTCGATGCCTCGACTGGTGGTCAGTTGGTCCCCGAGGGTATTCACCAGCTCAGTTACTAAAGTACTTCGGTACTAGCAAAATTTGCTGTCTTGACGTTTATGTTTTATATTAGTAATTGCCACGTGGGGATCCGGGTTAGAATAGATCCTCAGTACCCCTTGCTTGTCGTAAGAGGCGACTAAATGGGGCGGTCCTTCGAATGAGACCGCAAAACCGAGGTCCCGTGTCACAAAGGTGTGGCACGTTAAAGATCCCTCCCTGCTCAAAGGCCATAAGCGCCGAGCATAGGCCTAAATTTGCAGCCCTTCACCGGCAATGCTGACGTCTCCATATGAGTGAAAATTTTTCGAGCGGGACGTTAAACAATATATAATCAATCAATCAACATTAGTAATTTTTATCTTGACATTTGAATCATAGTTTGAGTGGTGGGGTACTGCCAGTAACTGTTTATTTTGTACATGTTTTTGGCAGCATTTTTATCTTTCCCTAACTTTGGTGTAGATATCATGGTTTTTAATTACAAATTCACATATATGTTAACCATTTGGAAATACTACCTTTGAAGGAATAAATGAAACTAGAATTTATTGAGCTTTCATTTGATAATAATGACCTTTTCTACTTCAACTCTGTGCTTGTTTTTTTGTATCCGATTTGTATAACATACAGAGAAAGCTATAGTGTGGATTAGGCAGGTGATAATGGAATATTCCTTCATATATGTGGGAAGCTAATTATTATAAAACTAAAGTCCTTCCGTTTGTCAGTCAGTAAATAACCAGCCTTTCCCATTTTCGATTGACCGAGACGGTCACAATTTTCATGCCTTGTGGCAATACATATCTTATACCTGGGTACAAAATTGCACGCGTATCGAGTCATTCTTTAATAAGATATTGAATGTCAAACATGACTACTGATGCAAAGGCATGCTTTTCATCTAAAGTTGAGTACCGTGCTGTAATTCGAAACTTGTATATAAAAGGTAAAGCAGGCAAGGAAATACACGGCGAGTTATTCAATGTTTATGGGTCTTCTACACCATCTTATGCTCAGGTTAAATTCTGGGTAGGGGAATTCAAGCGCGGTAGAACATCTTTCGAAGGTGACCTTAGGTCTCGACGCCCACTGGATGCCACCGTCGAAGACATGTATAACAAAGTTCGGGATATGGTTTTCTCTGATAGGCAAATTCAGGTGGAAGAAATAGCGCAGGCGTTAGATATTTCACATGGCAGCGTTTCGACAATCTTGCATGATCGTTTAGGTATGCGGAAGCTAACAGCCCGTGGGTCCCCAAATATCTTAGCGATGAGCAAATGGCAACCAGACCATCAGTATGCAGCGTCTTGTTGAAGCGTAGATGAGACTTAGGTTATGAGCCAGTGTATAACGTTCAGAGTCGAGAGTGGGTAGAGCCGGGGTCCCCAAGGCTAAAGATGTTCAAGACGCAACCATCTGCTGGCAAGGGGATGGCCAAAGTATTTTGGGACGCAGAAGGCGTTATGTTGGACTTTTTACCCAAGAGAAATACAATAACTGGAGTGTACTATGCAAACCTGCTAGAGAACCGCCATCCGTGAAAAACGCCGACGTAAACTCTTTAGAGGTGTTTTGTTGCAACAAGACAACTCGAGAGTCCACACCTGCAAAGTTGCAATGGATGCTGTAGAGCAAAACGGGTATGAATTAATTTCACATCCTGCCTATTCGCCTGACCTAGCTCCTAGCGACTTCTTCCTATTCCCAAACAAAGGATATCCGTGGACGTCATTTCCAGGCTGACAAAGAAATCGTGACGGCAGTTAGGTGGTGGGTCAATGGAAAGGACTCCAACTTTTTCAGTTCTGGACTGATGGCACTTGAACACCGTTGGTCTAAGTACACCACACTAGATGACAATTACATCGAAAAAGAAGAGGTGGATCTCAACCAGAAATAAGTTAGACTGGCTACTTATTGACTCGCTCTCCTATCGATGGAGAATCTGAAGTCATCCCATTTGCCATAAGTTGAGTTGTTGGCTTGTCGTTAACGTCTATATTCAGCAAAATATCCAAATACGAAACTGATGTGGAAGATATTACGTTGTCTTTTATTTAGAGTTCACTGGGATATATCAAATCTTCAAATGAATGAAAGTGAATATTGTTGATAAACAAAAAGTCGTTGATGTACCGGTACCTACGCCGGATAGCTGAAAAATTGCTCAGGCGGCTATAAACAAACAAAACAAAAAAAACCGGTACCTAAATGTCGAATTGAAGCACAAAAGTTTTCTTTTCATGAAGTTTTTTAAAACACATTCTGCCTCACAAGAATGCAGAATGCAAAAACAAGTCAGCTAGTAACAGAATACAATTTGTGCCCATGAGGAGTTCACCAGACTGACGTTTCACTTCTCCTTCGGAGAAGTTAATATTTTCGTGAGGAGTAAAGACAAACATTTACTGGACCCTGCAATTTGCAGAATTTGCAGCTCGGATTTCGTTTTCATTTAAAACGAATGAAGGTCTCAATTCTTAAGAAACATAGCACGTTATGGACTGAAATACTTTCTTTTAATTAGTTAATATCAATAACGAATACTGCAATCATTATTTTGTAATATCAGATATACAAAAATTGAAAATTGATAAATGTTTGAAAATAAAGTAACTTAAACTAAATGTATCTATTACTTTTTCTTTATAAAACACACAGTTGCTAGAAAATAAAGACTAAGTCCCGTGGGGATCCGGTCTAGAATAGGTCCTCAGTACCCCCTTGCCTGTCGTAAGAGGCGATTAAATGGAGTGATTCTTTAGACGAGACCGCAAAAACCCGGGCCCCGTGTCACAACAGGTGTTGCACGAAAAAGATGGTCTCAATTTTGCACCTCTTCACCGGTGTAACAAAGAATATTGATTCGGGTTGAAAATTGACCCAGGGATCATGCATATGCATAATCTTAAAATCTTACAAGTGTAACGTTCTGTCTGTCAATGACTCATGTTACAATATTTCTGCATGAGTCTCATGTTTCTGAGATCTACCTTGAAATGATATATTCCAAGTCAAACAATAGATGGGCTAGTATGTAAATTTATTAAAAGTTTAAGAATAAATAAATTGATGAGAATATAATATAAAGCATAAAAATAGAGGAAACCCTAATATTAATAGCATTAGCTGAGTTAATGGGATACCCGAATAGTAGCAGCATAGTCGGGTCAATATAATGAAAGGTTGGCACCTAGCCAAATAATGCTTACAGTAATTACCATCTTCTTGGACTCTTCGTATTAATTATTTTAAAATTTAGTAAACGTTACAGTTGTCAATGCGTTTGTTTCAAGTTCAATTTATTTCATTTGTTGTAAGTTCTATACAAAAAGAGTGTGCAGTTTGATTCACACAACTTGTAATATATTTAAGTGGTCTTGAGGTGATAAGGGGAGTTGAGTTGATTCTAGACAAGTAAAACGTTTACTTTCTGCGTACAATTTTCTCCACTAAATTTGCTGACTAAAAGATATCTTTTTCAGTTAAAGTATGACTTCACAATTAACTTTTCATTCTGTAGGGATGTACAAAATGCATATTATCAGTGCGGGCCGATCTAATAAAATAAATAATGATAAAGAATTGATAGAATGTTTTCTCCATATTTTCTGCGGCCTGATATCTTTGACTGATTTCTCGTCCATATTGAAAAGCTGGTAGCGAATGAAAAAGTCATAAATGGGCCGTAAAACAAACAAACAAACTAATGCATTGATTGTTTCTTTTAACTCACAAGCTTAAACTTTTAAAAATAAAATTGATAAAGGCAATAACTTCAATACACTAACGCTCATCAGTATTTAATTGCACATTCTCTACTTGAATTATCTGTTTTGGCAAAATAGATCACGAAAATGAAGAAATGTGACTTTCATTTAAATGGATCATATTGTGGGGGAAACAAAATGGTAAGTCAAATGATGAAGTTAGTATTGATCATATTGTGGGGGGAAACAAAAAGGTAGGTCAAATGATGATGAAGTTAGTATTGATCATATTGTGGGGGGAAACAAAAAGGTAGGTCAAATGATGAAATTAGTATTTTTCAAATAGGTTAATCTAATCTCTTCGGACCTACCCAAAGAACATTTGCTTCATATGCCTATTTATAGCTGTAATTTTACAGACCTGTATTATCTAAAATGATTATGTGGAATTATAGCTTTTACTATTATTTATGAAATTTTAATCAATTACTTAGACCAAAAGTGTAGATATTAACAATAATTTTCATTTCTTGTATAAATATACAATTCAATTTTGGGAAGTTTACAAGTTTTCGTTTATTTTTCTTTAAATATCTATCGACTGATCAAGAGAAGTAACTCCTTATGATATTACACATCTGCAAACCACATAATAACACGGAGACACAGTTTCCTGTATTACCAACTGTTACCAGGTGTTACTAAGTATTAAGAGTTTCCAGTAATGAAGTAAGATAACAGGCTTGTTCATTCAACTCCAAAACTAGATAATGTAATACATGAAGGTAAAGTTTAATGGTTAAATGGGTTATCTTTCTTGTCAAAATCACACATACTAGGCGGGAATGCTGCTATTCGCAATGGCGTGAAGTTCCCACAACCTTAAGTAAGTTTATCGCTTATGTCGGGTCGGGTTCGAGATTTGCTATGTTAACGGGTACATGCTTTAAGGAGAATGCATTTCTTAAATGCAGTTTGATAATTGAAATAGGAATAAAAATGATATTTAAAAATGACATACCAGTAAAAATAGTAGAGGTACTTCACGTCATAGCGCTTTTTTATCCTTTTTCAGCAGGGGTCACGCCACGCGCTTTTATATGAACATGAATAACGCAACACAAATTTTTTTAAACCTTTAGTGATCTCTCTCTCTCGATCTCGATCTCTCTCTCATAGATTCTCTTCGGAATAGAGAAGATATAGAAATCTTATGGGAACATCAATAATTGAATCATTTATCGATGCATCCTCAACCGCCATGTTTTGTTTTTGATGAGCTTAGACCAGAGACGAAAAGTGGGGCGGATCTTACAGGCACGATGGATACAAAAGAACAATGCTTTCCACTGTCTGACAATTGTTACCTTATTGTTTTTGATTGATGCATATTACTAAAGATGATAACGCGAATCTCATACAAATGATGGGTTAAGGGTGAAAGGAATATACTTAATACAATTGAGGATCAATACTGAAACAAAAAGGGAACAGAAAGTCAAATGAGAGACTGCTATTGAGTTACAGAAACATACAGTCTGTTCGGACCTCTGAACCAATTCCATATCGGGCCTCATCAAAATATATACCTACTGTTTGGTCAAAGATCTCATAAAATACACAGTATTAACAAATACCTAGTACATCATCATGGGATGTATTCAGATGGTATGTGTACATCGATGTGGGGCTAATTATCTGTTGGACATTGTTACGAATAAAATTCTTGTTATCATTCTCTCTAGCACCGATCCTTTGATTTGTTTCTATCAATTTTTATCAGATATATATGAAATGGTTACCTATCCGCTAATAATAGATGATGACATGTACGGAAAACCCATAACCTATGAAAACAATAGATTTGAATCATAAACGTGATTATGAAGAGTCTGGTCTCCGCTTCAGCAACTCATTCATCACTCATTTTGGGGAAATGAGTAATCAATGTGAGGACCAGACTAGAGAGAAAAAAATGTCCATTTTTTACTTCCCTATTTTAAGATCTACTTTCGATTTAGAAACATAATATATTTCAATGCATTTGTTCGGGTTTAATTGAAAGGGAATAAAATTTATCAGCATTTATAATACAAGTAACATTAATGAATAGTGAAAAAATAAAATTGATAAAATCCATTCCAATTACTTCTACTCTATTGATAAATCGAACATTTAAATTTCACAATAAACAAATCTTGTTCACAAGATTGATGACGAATTTAAAGAGACTGCCTTTATAGATTGCACATTAGACGGTTGAAGTCGTAGGTCCGGGAGAATGGGTTACCTATTTCCAGACTCTAATTTATGACTTACACTTTTGTTTTATGGACACGACATGCATGTTGAGAATTAGTTCGATATCACATACCTCCTAATACAGCTTCTTCAACTTATCAGTAAGATAGTTTATACATAATTAATACAAAATGCATCTATACCTATATACTGTATTATGCTAAAGGTTTAGAGCCCAAACAATATTCAGTTACTAGAAATGAAGGCATTCTTATAGATACTTTGAAACGACACGAACAATGCTTCAAATATATTCTTTTCACATTGATGGCATATTCCCAAGTCAAGGATGGATGATCCATCAAATTTCCCTTTAACTGTTCGCATCAAATTTTAAGCGTATGTTTACAAAGATGTTAGAGCAAGTTGTCTTGTCGAGGCAGGGTACTGACAAAGAAGTTGATGATACAGAGGTTCCAACAGCCTTGTTTAAAGTCAGCATTTCACAAATGTTTATGGTCGTTATAACTATCTAATTTATCAATACAACCTGTCATTTGGGTAAAAGTTTCAAATCAATGATTAGGTAGTTCTTTACACACTTATTTTGAATACAGATTACTCGTTTAATTGACCAAGATATAGGGTTCACGGCGGGTGTGACCCGTCGGCAGGGGATGCTTACTCCTCCTAGACACCTGACCCCACCTCTTGTATGTGGAGGGGCTCGTCTTTGCCAGCTTTTAATTTTGTATTCTTTATAGGAGTTATAAGATTGGTATTTGTTCGTTATCGTCACCCTTTCATGTATCTTTAGTTATCCATTCGCTGTTTTTAAATCAAATATGTAACATACCAAGGCCACTGATGGAAAAGTTTCAATATTCTATTGAGTGCTGAAATGATACGCATGTATTTCGCACGGACCTTCGTTAACGTCAGGCTTTGTTTACAATTTAGACAATCTTTACAGTTTGTCCAAAAACCCACATTATGAGTGTTTCCAATAATTTAGCAGGTTTTTCGTTAGCATGTCTTTGATAAAGAATGACTTCGTTGGTTTATAGAAAATTTTACATTCAATAAAAATTTTGACAAACGTCTGAAAAATCACTTCATAGACATACAAAATAATGAACTCAATGTTTGCACGACTATTTTTACCAACGCTTGCAAAAACGAAGAAAAATCTACGTACGTATATAAAATCAATGCAATTTGAAGTTTGGATTTTCTTCTGTTTTTTACAAGGCTTTGGAAAGGTAGGCGTAAAAATGTTTCAGAATCTGTCGTTTTTATTTACTTTGCTGAAAATGTTTCGAAAGGTCACTATGTGTTTTTGAGGACTGACATCTACGGATTCCAAAAACTTGTCTACCGCCACAAATACTTAACCTCTAGGTTTGCAGCTGTTAGTTTTCGGTTGTCATTTATATGCCGCAAACCAAAAAAAAAAAAAAATGTGCAAGGTACCTAAATAGATACCTATATGAATCCTGGATATAATTGTCTCTGAACTGTTTAGATATGCAAGTGTAAACTTCTGCTTATGATCAGTTTTTAAATCGAGACAGGCGACTGACAAATAAATTGACGTTACAGGGTTTCAACAGTCTTGTTTCCCAAATTTTATGGTCGTTATATAACGATCTAATTTATAAATACAGTCTGTGATTGGTCAAGTGATGTTTCATACCAATCTGTAGACGGATTCAGTTGTAATGTGTTAGAGACATATACAAAAGACAACACATGCATAACAAAGTTTTGTTTACACTATACACTTCAGATTGATTGTGAATGGAGGGATAGCAACGATAAAAATGGGAGACTAGACTAGAATATGACTAAATGTACCTCTGCTATGACATATACATATAGAATAAAGCTGATCACAAAACTGTAAAGGATATACCAGGATCCAGTGTTTGCCATTCTCGTATTTGAGAGAAGATTCTCTTCGTATCCAGTGCAGAACTGTAATTGCCAGTATGATGTATATCAAATGTATATATGCAATATATATGAAACCTGATCTATTAAAATATATGCACAAAACACCACATCAAACTACAAAAATGACTTCTTAAGGAATAAAAATGGATGTTCTATTCTCATTAGTATTATAATTTTAATGTAGTTCTTTAATGAGATCTTAAAAATTCATTTTACAAACACATTCTAGTACATTTTAAAAAAAAACCCATCTTTTGTCATATTGTAATTATTTGATTCACTGAGTGGGACTAAGTACCGTAATTTTTGTATTTACGCCCATCCATTAAATTCAAAAATTGCAATATGACTCATTCATTAACGTGTTTAGAATGTTTCCTAAATAATCTGCCCTTAATAATTGAGATACAGCATCATTTAAATTAGTATAGTACTTATAAAGGACTGTCCAAACTCCTGTAAGATCAATTTGTTTATCAGCAGCTTGCCTGAATTTAGATAATGAATTAATGTTCGTAATGAGAACATGCCCTCACGTATCGAATCAGTTGAGAGATTTAAACATCATTTGCAGGTAATAATGGAATGTTGCTGCACAAGTATTAGAAGTTAGACAAAAACTATTCGTGAGTAATAAAGAATAGTTCGTCAATATGGCTAAGACTTTTATATCCTTTCAGTTTTACCTACATAGACTGAGCATTCAATAATCAACAAATGATCTGAAAATTTTCATACATATCGTTGTACGTTAGAGTACAATACGGTAATATTCTTTGTAGCAGTTATGAGATTGATTAAAGTTCGTTATCTTCACTTTTTCATATTATTATTATTATTATTATATTATATTATATTTTTCATATATAAGTAACAATGATGTTCTTCTTGTTTTTAATTCCACTGCCTTCAATCTTTGCCAGTTTATGTAGATAAAAAAAAAATTTTAAAAAACCAAACAAACAAAAAACAAAAAAAAAAACAACAACAACAACAAAAAAGCAAAACAAAACAAAAGAAAACGTTTCTGGAATACAGGTATATGGAAATGGAGGCTACTTCAATCATCACGAAATTATTTAATAATGAAAGATACGGTGATATATAATCAGTACATATGTCATAAAGGCAACAACATGTGCACTTTGGATACAGAGAAACCATGATTTTCAAAACTGTGTCTCAGTAATTAACACAAAAGACACTGGTGTCCTTGAACTCGGGACCTACGATTCAGAAACCCACCACCTTATCCACAACCCACCACCTTATCCACAACCCACCACCTTATCCACAACCCACCACCTTATCCACAGAGCTATGTAGATATCCATATAACTCGATCCTTAGAAATAATTTCATAAAACGTTTGAATCTCTGTCTTGTGACGTGTAGTTAGAGACTTGCCTATTTAATTTAAGGCAGAAGGGGATATATTTATATTTATAAAAAGGTAAGTCGGGGATACATTTATATATATATATAAAAAGGTAAGTCATGTGATGAAGTTAGTCGGGGATATATTTATATATATAAAAAGGTAAGTCAAATGGTGAAGTTAGTCGGGGATATATTTAGATATATTTATATATATATAAAGGTAAGTCAAATGGTGAAGTTAGTGATATATTTATATATATAAAAAAAGGTAAGTCAAATGGTGAAGTTAGTATTGTCATTGATAGGATAACCTAACCTCTCCGGACCAACCCAGTAAATTAGATATAACTATATGTATATATACCCGTGCATTTATAACTGATTATTTAAACGATAAATTTTAAAGAATTTTGTATTATATAGTTATTCCTGAGAGTATATGAAGATCTATACAGAAAATATATTGATAAACATATATTTTCATTTCTTGCATACATCACACAGCCTACTTCCATGTTATTAGATATGAATATCATAAAAAGTCAAAACGAAAGTACGTAGATTTATTTATAAGTATTCAGTCATTCATATGTCAAAATGATCGTATCTTTTTAAAGCATTTCATTACTTCTAACACGAAAGTGTCTGTCAGAATTTACAGCTGCAATTTCACTTCATTGGAAGAAAAAAAACACGCATACAAACACACAATGACGATCCCAGATCTGAAGAAACACACACAGAGAGAGAGAGAGAGAGAGAGAGAGAGAGAGAGAGAGAGAGAGAGTTATATACTTGACAGGTAATGGAAATTTTTTGAATATCAATGACAATATCAATACTGCAATCAAGCTTGTGACCAGTCACACAACATGGTTTATTAGAGAGAAGGAACAGTCGAAATAGAATTGAACTTTACATCTGTCAGGAAAAAAAAACTTTTGACAAGGAAAAAAATTAAAATCATTTTTAAAAGAATCCTAAAAGAAACCGATAGCCCCCCCCCCCCCCCCCCCCAATCCTAAATCGTGGTGGTGGGAGTGTAGGTTAGGGGCGAGTGTTTACATTCATGTGCTTACACTTCCATCACTACCTTTACAACTTCCTCGTGTAACCATCTAATTCTTTCATCAATTCTGCTATACTAACATAGAAGGATAGATGGAACACACTATTGTTTTAACGCGTCTAACACGGGTATTTTAGATTTTAACCATTTTAACAAAGTGTCAAGTTCTTCCTTTTCATATTAGCTAATCGTGTAGCATTATCTTCGACAAAATTCATAATGATTATAGATGAAGTTCTATTGCAAGATCAGAACTCTCTCAATTTTAGACTTTTTAGATAAATGACTTAAGATCGCCATTTTCTGGACTTCAGTGACATCACCAGTAATATCATGTCCAGCTGGATTGTAGTTGAATATTGAAGTGGATTTTAAATGCAAGCGCTGTATATTGTTTGGATGCGATAGTAGAAGTATATTTGTAGGAAATACAAGGTTCAGACTTGAACTAAAAATATCCGTTTTTTGCTTGTAAATTGAGTATTGTTTGGGATGCAAAGCCTTTAGGATAATGCAGCATAAGAATTTAATAGTACTGGCAGGGATAAATTTTCTATTAATCAAACACATATTCATTTTTATACATAAAATATCATACTGACGAGTTGTAGAGGGTTGGAAGCTGAAGTTAGCTGTACCAATCTTCGAAGACAATTCGAGTAATACAGAGCTACAGGGCGGCAATTTGTGTTGGAGGAATTTAATGTTGAACTAAATCTCAGCATGCACGTCGAATCCAAAAAACACAACAATGTACTGTAAGTCGTAAGTCCGAGTCTGGAAATGGGTAATCCATTCTCCCCGGACCTACGACTTTAACCATGTAATGTTCAATCTATAAAGGCAGTCTCTTTAAATTCGTCTTCAACCTTGTGAATAAAAATTTTGATTGTGTAATGTGTATGTTCGATTTATCAATAAAGAAGAAGCAACTGGAATGAATTTCAACAATTTTATGCTTTCATTATTCACTAATGTTACTTGTATTATAAATATCGATTAATTTTATTTCCTTTCAATTATAACTGATACAAGTCCAATGAAATATACTACATTTTGTAAATCGAAAGTAGATTTTAAAATACGGAGTGAAGTAAATCAAGACTTTATAAAATGGTTTAATTCTTGATTTAGCAAACTCTAGAACCAGTTCATTCCGACATTACAGTTCGTCAGATGATTTTATTTAACGAGAACACAAACATTCCTTTATCAACACGTGCGCAGTAATGAAAAATGTTAATCTAATTCAGTGAAGATCCCACAAACATGCGCTTCCCCCCCCCCCCCCCCCAAAAAAAAAATCCAATGTGATAAAAATTCGCAATTCCACAGTATTGAGTATTCCAAGAAATACAAAAATAAACACACTGCATACAAATTATTTATTATTTCGAAAGTCCTGTTTCGTTGTCACCAGCCATATACTTTATGCGCAAGATGCAAAATGTACATGCATGTATTGGGGAAATTCGCAAATATCAATCACTGCCAAAAACATTTTTCGTTGCGAGTAAAAGTTGAATGTACAGCATAATCAGCGACCACACTATTTATAAAGATGAGACTTGAAAGATTCATATTTATTAATCGAAATAAGTACATGTATGTAAATATTCAACTAGCACATGTTTTGGTTTCTATCAGAGTTTAGTCAGCTTAAAATTGTTTTACTTTTTAACATCTTAAGTAAACTTGTTAACATACACTTAACAGATTTCAGTTTAAACAACATTTTATACACAAAGGCCTACATCATACATAGACAATGCTGAAACTTTTGCACGGATTACACATATCAGAACACATACACACACACACAAAAAAATAAATAAATAAATAAATAAATAAAAAATAAAAAAATGGATTATGTACAACACATTCACAGGTCATTTGACATTTTCTGAAACATTGTAAGAAATTTAATCCTAATCCCCATCAAATCGTTCTGATTCTGATTCCGTGTGGACGTTTCTGTGTGTTTGTCAGCCGAGTTACAATAGAAATTTCATTAATTTTGTTACTAAGATTTCTCTCCTGACTCGCAACAAGTGAGTATACTGTAGGGTTGGTGGATTCATGATATCTGGGAATGGGATAGATTCCGTTTGTGACAAACTTTAATATGAACAAAGAGACACATTGTGATTAAATTTATAGGTTAAAACTAGTACTTGAACGGTCTCAAGTTAAAGCAGTATATAAGCTGTCAAAATTGTTATTTTGGGGTCCCTAAAATTTAATCGAAAATTTTGTAAACATCTACCTTGTAATACCTGATTTTATCGATTAAACTTTTGACATGTTGTATTTTTTGCATTAAATGTAAAAATTGTTCGACAGTTGAAATTAAGTCCTCCCGTACCATAATTTTTCCGACATTATTTCCGTATGCAATGACCTAAAGTTGAACTCATTCGGCAAAATCAAATGCGCAAGCGCAATATTTCCGGTAAGCACGAAAGATGTCTGACACGAAAGGTTCGAAGCGAGGGAGAAAGCCGATTTTGACTGATTCGGGACGAAAAAGATGACGGACGGAAATAAACTATCATAACTAAAAAACATACTATCATAACTTAAAAACATATAACATCGTTAACAATGCCAAAATAATGATGGTAACTAGAATTTTATCTCGCCTCGCCGTCCATATTTTAATGACCCGGATACAACCCGATCCACCCCGATCAGCATCAGAATCATTCGTGTCAACATCGGTTATCTTCGGGATTGTCGCCGACGATTAATCAGCTGCCGTTGTTTGGGTCAAACGGAATGTCGAGGAATATATTTTTCATCACGTAAAGGTGTGTAAACGATGCATGAGAGGAAATTCGATGCAGTTCTTTTTTCAATCATATCAACGTTCATTTAACCTCTTTTAATGCCACTATAAAAAATTGCAATTTTGGCAGCTTATATTGCTTTAAGACATATTCTTTGGATGACAATTTTTTGAGAAGAAACAAAAAAACACAATTTGAAATCCTAGTTTCAAAATTTTGATTAATATTTTTTTTGGGGGGGGGGGGGGGGGGGGGTGTTGGTAAATTGCTAGAAACAATTTAATAGCATTAAAAAATGTGCAAAAATATTTCAACAAAGTCATTGTACGCATATTCAAAATTCCTTAATCATATACCAATATCAATGATCAAAGAGTAGTTAAAAAGATATATGAATATTCATATCCTGGTATGAAATTTACAGTCACTGATACACTGTGTCACATTTCACATCAATTTTACCAGACCCACACACAATTTTCACTGAGTACCTCTGATATCAAATGTTGGCAATAATGTTTATTGGTACATAAATAAGTTGTACTTCTATATAATAGAAAAATATATCAAAAGAAACAAATGTAAAATGCAATAAATTGTAATGATCACAGAAAATGAGTTATTCTCCGATTATTAAGACCTAAGTTATATTTTGTTAATTTTTCCATTTTGAGTGTAAGCTGTTGAGATGTTGACTGGCTCGTTGACTGATATTTAATGCAGCATGCATGGGTAGAACGCCCTCCTCCTCCAGCAGGGACAGGCCACCCACTCCCAAATAGGCATGTAGGGCATCTGTAAGAATGACAGTTTAATACAACGTGAATCTATTAGTTATGAATCTTTAAATTCAGGAAGCCCTCTCGGGAATATTTAAAATTATTTTTGAAATTTCATTCAATGATAAAAGATTTTTTTTTCACTTAAGTAAACACAGTTTTAACTAATTTAATACTCTGGTCTTTTTTAAGGTACTTAGTCATTATATTCCACCTTGCACCTTATTACCATATGTTTTTTTTCTGATCTGCAAATATGCATTAAAGATCATCCAAAAATATAATTTTTCATTTCTGTCACATATTAGTAAAAATTATGTTATAATCACTGATAAAGTAATTTTTACTAATATGTGACAGAGACGAACAATAACATTTTTGGATGATATTTCATGCATATTTACGAGGGTTGTTCGATAGGTAATGTGTAATGTACTATATCTCAAAAGCATTCGACTCAAATAGTGAAATGAGCATTACATCCCTTCAAAGTATTCTCCGCGGTTTGAAATATATAATTTCAATCTCTGAATCCATTTCTGAAATGCGTCACGATACGCTAACTTAGGTAGACCTCTGTGGCACTGACTGAGGCTTGTCGGGGGTTTGTAACGATGACCAGATAAGAATTTTTTTAAGCATTGGAAAAAGGAAAAAGTCGCATGGGGCTAAGATCTGGACAGTATGGTGGGTATGGCAAGACGGTAACCTTCTCCGACTTCAAAAATTGCTTCACAAGCTCAGATTTATGTGATGGATTAGACAAACATGCCTAAATCCTGACACTAGGCATTGTTTATGATAATATTTCTTGAGCTTTTTTAGTATAACATCTCGGTAATACCGACCTGTAACACTTTTGCCCTTTGTTACCAGAATTGGTAAGGCTATAACATCACATGAGAAAAATATGCAATAAACAATCTTCTTTGTGCTTATGGTTTTTTGGTTTGTTTTTTGTTTTGTTTTGGCAACTACAGGCCTTCTACCGTGTTTAGTTAGCCATATTTTGTTTCCAATTTTTCTTACTGGTTCAAAATAGTGAACCCATGTTCGTCACCAGTAATAATGTTTGCAAATTGTCTTCGACTGAATTTGGAAAACATTTTGAGCATATACTTAGCGGTTGCTCCTGACTTTGGAGACATTTGCCTTGTCTGTTACAGTCACAGGTTGGCCAGATTTTGCTGCATCTTTGACGAAGAGCCAGTCAGAAATTTCTCTCTCCACCTACAAACTGTCTCATAAGATACCTTATCAGACCCATAAACTTCCCCCAATTCAGTAAAAATCTGCATTACTGAATGACCAAGTTTTGTGCGAACTTTTATATAAGCTCTAATTTCTTCAATATTCTCAAACCCGTTTCCCAACCATTTCTACAACAGTTGTCAACGAGTGGCTCTATGTCTATAAGTTTAAAACTGTGGAACTGAAGGCTTGTGTTTATACCATTGGAAAGGTAATGAATAGCTATTCAGGAGCATCATCATCCACGAAATCGTGCAAGGCACTTTGCTGTGGTACAATACACATTACATATCGAAGAGCCTTCATACAAAGCACAAGTAGAAAAAAAGTGTGTTTATCCCAGGTCAAAAAAAAAAAAAAAAGGTGATAAAGTGGGGGTGGAATGATCATGATCCATGCCCCCGGTGCCTTTGACTGTTATGATACAGTTAAAGTGAAACATGTTTATAGTGAATTTTGTTACATATGGGGTCCACAACACCAGCAACTGTCACATATTTCCTCCACCTCAAGTTTGTTACTTTTTTTCAAATTTGCTAAAGACAAGAGACTTGTTACGCATTTTTGTGAATTTAAACAAAAGTAATATAAGAAAGTTGGAGAAAACCATTAACTAACTTGTAAATGATATAGAAACCATATTTCTACAATTATTCATATGAAATTTGTAAAGTTCATAATAAAGTTTTTGGACTGTCCCTGTATGTTCGTTATCACTGTGATTCACTGTATGGATGGAGACATAGTGAAGCTTTTGGACTGTCCCTGTATGTTCATTATAACTGTGATTCACTGTATGGATGTAGACATAATGAAGTTTTTGGACTGTCCCTGTATGTTCATTATAACTGTGATTCACTGTATGGATGTAGACATAATGAAGTTTTTGGACTGTCCCTGTATGTTCATTATAACTGTGATTCACTATATGGATGTAGACATAGTGAAGCTTTTGGACTGTCCCTGTATGTTCATTATCACTGTGATTCACTGTTTATATAAGGGAGTTTACATGGTATGTAAGGAGTAATGTATAGTACCCTAGGATCGAAATATCACTGATTAGCTCTCCATGCATTGCTTTCATGATATGTTTTATTGGTAAATAAATGTAAATAAAAACAAGTCTTCTCCTTAAGGTGCATACATTCCATTTATGGCAAAGATAAGGATATCAGTGAATATCCTGACACATCAACAGTATAACTATTTTTATTTCAAACCTTTCAGATTTTTTTTTTTAATATTATATCTCAACCCACCTGGAGTATGGTCTGGCCATTTAGAAAACCCTCCTGTTATTGCATCTTGTGTCTCCATTAAGAACCCTCTATTACACTGTGCATCACTCAAATGGTATGCATCTATCAGCTAACCAGGAAAAACAAAATTAAGTTCAAATGGCAACATAATCAAGAATGCAGAAATTATCATTAACATAGATTCTGAAAGTCACATGTGATCAAATTTCATCAAAAACCCCTATTGTTCTTAAGAAAATTTCTAAAGATATTCCCTATACATCTCACTTAATCCCCTATTGTTGCCCCATCCTATCCCCCCCCCCCCCAAGTCATTAAGTTTAACAAGTTTGAATCTACATTACCTAAGGATGCTTTGCTTATGGACATGACTCTTCATGGCCTAGCTGCTCCTCAAAAGAAAATTCTTGAAGACTTTTTTGTTATATACAGTATTCTCAGGTAAAACTTTGGTTCCATCCTACCCTTGGAATCATAACTTAACAATTCTGAATCTGCACTACCTGAGAATGCTTGCCTATAATATGCCTATTAATGGCCTACCTCTTCATAAGAAAATGAAAATTTTAAGAGACTTTTTACTATATGTTTCCATATAAAATTTTGATCTCCAATGATGGTCCACCTTATCCCCAGGGGCCACAAACTGAACAATCTTGATCTAAATCTAAACTTTCTGAGAATACTTGTATATCAATAGGGCTAATAAAGGCCTTGATGCTCTTGAGAAGATTTTAAAATATTTTTTTCCTAAATATTCTCATCTAAAACTTTAATCCCTATTGCGGCCCCACCCTAGACCTTGAGGCCATGATTTGAACAATTTTGAATCTCCACTCATTAAGGAAGCTTTCCCATAAAATTTGTCTTTTTCTGTGGCAGTGGTTCTTGAGAAGAGTATTTTTAAATGAGGCTACCATATTTTCACTTTCTCTTCATTACCTCCCATTTGATAAGAGTATGACCCTTCATTTGAACATTTTGAATCCTTTTACTCAAGGATGCTTTATGGCAAGTTTGGTTGAAATTGGTTTTGTGATTCTGGAGAAGAAGTTGAAAATGTCTAAAGTTTACAGACAAATGAATGGAAGCCAGACAACAGATGATCAGAAAGCTTATAGCTCAAGTGAGCTAAAAACTGTTTCTTTGGTGTTCTTTTATGGGTTCAAATTGAAATTTGTTTACTGTTCTATCATTATTACTGTATCTTTCATAAATATGTTTTAAGTATTAAAATATTTCTGACCTTGAGAGTGGCTCCCACCCAAAATGAATAGCATGTGTCAGTAGGTTTGTTCGGCCGTCCCTGAAATCCAGACTGCTGTCGACTAATGCACCACCTTTGTAGTCGTTTATGCTGTTTAGGAGTAAAACTAGTCTTTAATTTGTTCATAAGAGCCAAGGCTGCAATTGCACAGAATGTCGAGCCTCCTGGAAAATAATTAATATACTGGTTAGCAAACCTCTATAAAGCACAAAAATTTGATACCAAATAACACATTTCCATGTCTAATTCTATACTTGCATTATTATCTGATAAAAGTATAGAAAGAGTATTTATTTCATTTATTAGTGTTAAAATACGCAAGTTATCGCACTTTTTAAGATGCAAAACATACATAAGCAGCATCATATATCAATATCAAAAAATTGCAATTTTCCTTAACCCTTTCCTTCATAATGACGCCTTTTGACGCCTTCTGTGATTTGCATGGAGACGCCTTTGGACGCTTAAAGACTTTTCTCTTTTCATTATCAAAATTTCACAGAAACTGGTTATAATAATATAATACTATTTATAACAATTTCATGAAACTGTCTTTACAAAAATATATAAAATGTCTGTAAAAAAAAAAAGGAAATCTATCCCATAATGGATATGATTAAGAAATCAATGACAACTGAGTTATTGCCCTTGGATTCAGCATTTTCAAACACAACATTGACTATTCATACGTAACATATGTAACTAGATTTATGAAATATTTCATGCCTAACAAGACTTTTTACAGTATATATCAGAAAAGACTCCAACAACACTTATGTTCCTACCATGCATAAATCTAAATAAATCATTGATTTTGCACAATCTTATGATGTCCTTGAGGGTAGAATTACTTTGTGTTCTCAGGTTTCTTGAAATGTTCTTCTCAGGAAAATGAAACATGAATTTAACATGGTAATGTACATGATACTGACCATGAGCCTCCAAATCCGGACCTTGTCCTATCCCACCTTCGTAAGACTAAAATTACACAGACACAATAAAATATAAAATGTCAAATCAACAGGGTATCAGAAAGGCTCATCACTTCCTGGTTTTGTCACGTACAAATCATTACGAGTCATGCACTAATATCTTAAAGCCATATCAACTGTCATTTTTGGTATTGAAATTTTTTGTTGTAAAATTTTGATTTGCTATATCTATGATGAAATAAATTAGGTACATAAACCATGCTTTTGCTATTTTTGTTAGAAAATCTATTCAGGGGCACTGAATGAATCAAAATTACATTATTGTCTTCCTGTACAAAAACTGATTTCTATACAATGCTATATATTCGACAGAATCAAAATCTTTATTTTGATAAAATCTTAAACTTACTTTTAATTTTAATTAATGATTATGGTTAGAATTCCATACAGAACTATCATAATAACAGTTTAGAGCTGGTAATACTTTGATCAATATGATATGATAATCCAAATGACAGTACATACAGTTAGAATATAAACACCTACCTGACTTCTCTGTATGAACTGAACAGCTTTCTCCACGTCCATCCCCGACCAATCATTTAACATGTAACAAATACAAGCTGCACAATAAACAAACCGCATGTCATTTTCACTTCCTTCTGGTACACAACAGAAACTGAAAATAGACAGAATAACATTTTGTTTGCAAAAAATAATTCTTAATCAAACACAAGAAATTTCTTCACATGTGACATATTTGAAGGGATTGTTTCTTGCTGAATTTCAATACATTACTTTAATTACAATGTTATTAATGGTAGATTCTACACAAGTACTGCAAGATTTATTTATAATCATCACTATCAATAACCGAAACATATTTACAAACATAACATAAACCCTTGCATTGCAGTAAAACACACTTATAAACAAATCCATCCTTTTTACGAAATAATATTCATTGCCTTAAGAGGAAAATAATGAAAATTGTATTAAATATAATGAAATTTGGTATGTGCTGGCCCAGGAGGTTCGCTACAACCGTGTTTTACTATATTTCTTATCAAACTGTGTAAAAAAATAATTAGACCTTCCATCCTCTTGTTGAAGATTGCGTAATGCCCTCAGCACTGTAAATTTGTTTACTTTGCCCAAGTCATCTCCAAGAATAAGCAATGAAGCTAAGGCAGTGTAAGTCATGGCTATATGGCCGCTGTCTAATTTCAACTCGTTCCTTTTTTTCTGTATAACCAAAAAGAGAAAACATACCAGCTTCCAAATTTTTGTGTTCTAGTACATGTAAGTAGAGAAAGCTGTTTGGAAAGTTTTGCAAAAATATCCATAAAAAATTAAAGCCTGATAGAAGTGTTATTATATTTCAGAGCAAAATAGTCTGTACTAAAAAATGTATATACCTGAGAATTGACTGTATTTGTTGTTGAACCTCGAAATCCACACTGACATATGTTGGACTCTGAAAATATTCATTAAATATGTAAATGCACATAAAACAAGCATTCTGTAAGTATTGCATATATGTAATAACATATGTCCCCCTATTGGCCAAAGTCAAATCATTTGCATAATATTCAGCATGAATAATCTTCTGTCAACAGTATATACATGATAAGAAAAAAATAATTTAAAAAAAACAATGTAAATGAATAAAAATAAAATAAAAAGTCAGTATTTATATAAAAGTTGCTATGAAAAAGTCCGGTCATGAAATTTCAATTGTTTCATTTTTCAATTTTTAAAAAAAAATTTAATCAAAACATCAACAATCCTCATCTGCCAACAAAAAATTCATATCTAAAACGATAAATAAAATCATCAAAACAATTGTCTTTATTATCAACAACAAAAAAACATCAACAAAGATGTCTTTATCATCAAACAACAATTAATTCATATCTAGAATGATAAATAAAATCATCAACAAAGATGTCTTTATCATCAAACAACAATTCATTCATATCTAAAACGATAAATAAAATCATCAACAAAGATGTCTTTATCATCAAACAACAATTAATTCATATCTAGAATGATAAATAAAACCATCAACAATGATGTCTTTATCATCAAATCCTCCAGAACAAAAGCTACAATTCATTTACATATTACCATCTTCACTTGGAAGAATTTGCAGGGAATAAATCCACTGAATGATTTTGTCCTTGTCTTTTTCTATTCTGTTCAAGGCATTCAGGAGATCAAGGCCAGAAAGTGCAAAAAAGGCAATTGTCATCCTGCAAAAAATGAAGAAAAGTTAACCAGTAACTGTTTGTATATTCAGAGCCCCCCCCCCCTTTTTTTTTCTCTTTTGTGAGAAACTGCTGTTTATTGGCATTTATTAGATTAGGATTTTACAAAACCCCTACATTCCAACCTAACCAATAATCTGTAATCTACAAGTATCAAATACAACAAGGACTCCCACATAAAGGAAGAAGACAGCTAGAACAAAAAATAATATAACTCTGGCTATGTATCCTTATACAAAAATCCAAAACTTTCATGCCAAAGGCAGAGGACTGTCATATAATGGCAGCCATTCTAATGTTCTATATAATGTACTTGATGATGTCGCAATACATATATATCATCATAAAATTATCCACTTTGATTCAACTGTATTCAGAAGTCTTAAACAAATGATTAATCTTACAAAGTTTACACAGAATGATGTTGCAAACCTTGATGTTTAAAGGCAACATCAAACAAAGCACTTAACTTCTAGAAGATGCATTACATGTTTATTTTAATTTTTTAATGCATTTTGGTATTTATTTTTTTTTTAAATTCATCATGTTCATATGAGCTATGTTTTATAAACACTGCAAATGAAAATGAAGCATTATGAGGGGGAGATTGTACCAGACAGAGAGCTACAGATTCAATCTTTATACAAAAAGTTTCGATTTACAGTTTCTTTTGTGTATTACTCAAATCTTATATCCCTATATTCTTGCATTGATGTCTCAAAATTTTATGTCATAAAAATTCCAAGCAACATTTTCCCACTCAAACAATTCACACCTTCAAGTAATTTTGTTTGTTGATATAGCCATATTAGGTAGCAAATCAATTTGAACCCCATTGATTATTTTATCTATTCATAATTCCATTACTAGGAATGTACTCTTTCTTCAATTATCATAAGCAAAAATTATTAATTCAAAATATTTGAGGGAAAATTAGTTCACATAACCAGTATTCATAAATATTTTTTTAAAAATATATTACAACACAAGTATGAAAATCAACAGGGCTTAATTTAATTTGGTAACCTAACATAACTAAGTCAATAAACAAAATTATTTGAAGGTGTGCATGGCGTGGGACTTTAATGAATATTTAAAGGTGTGTTTGGACACAAGAGAAGTGGAAAAATACGTTAGGAATTTTTTAAATAAAATTTTTGAGAGAGTAATGCAAGAATACAATGATGCAAGGTCTCAACCATATCTCTTACAGCATATACTCTAAACAACTGAATCTGGTCACTATTTCAAAACATACATAACACTAACTGGTTTATGCACCTATATTGTCATCACCATGACAACTGCTTGCTATACCACAGGCCTATGAATTTCTATCAATAATCTGTTAAATGTGTAGTATGGGTGATATGTGTAACCTCTCTGTTCGAGTAACACAGTGGTTTCTCACTGCTGCGATCAGAGTTTAACCTCCATGATCGGCAATGGTTATATGTGAGAGGCATGGCTGTTACCTGTTCACACGCTTGGGTTTCCTCCAAGTATCTAATTTTCTACGATTATAAATTCCAGATTTTGGTTCAGTTCAGAATATACCAAAACAACACATAAATGCACACTTTTAAAGCCTAGAATTTATCCTATAAAAAATCAGAAAACCTCCCAAACCAAATAAAATAATTTAGTAAATAAAACGGGACAAAATGTATGGACAAACAAGATGTGATTCCAGTATAGGAAGGAGAAGTGTAGCTAGCAAGGTCAGCTGTTTCACTTCAACAAAATGTTTGATCCATGGCTTTATATAGTAACTTCAACAATAGAAATTGTCATTAAAGTTATTGGCCAAAAGATAAAATGGGTGTGGTCAAATACAATGGGTGAATAATTTACATCAGGACTGAAATTTAGAAATAAAAGTAAGAGTCAAACCAAAACTACCACACATGTAATGTAACATGAACCGAATCTTAAAAAAATAAAAATCAAATCATGCTGTTCTGAATCTAAGCCGAGTCAAGCTAGCCCTAGATCATGCCAGCCCTGGTTAATAACTAGTACATAGCTAATGTTTCATTGTTATATTGGTATGTCTGACTTTAAAAAAAAAATCATATATATATATATATATATATATATATATATATATATATATATATAACAGCTATAATATCTGTATTTTAATAGGAATTCAGGACCTATTGTTATACATGGGTAAACCTTGTTATACATGGGTAAACCTTGTTATACATGGGTAGAACCTTTGGATTATACTTTCCTTTGTATAACTGCTGTAACTACTTTAACCTTCTATAACATTATGGTAAATGCGTGTCAACTAATTTTGTAAAATATGACAAGTCTGACTGAAACAGTTATGACAAACCGAGTTGTGAGTTAAAACAAGCTTATACACCCAGAACCGTGGTGATGCTGTTTTCTGCTTACATCTAAATAGCACTGTGCAACCACAATATTTACCTATTTGTATCAAGCGAACAGTATCTACTCGGAAGGATCTGGAGACATCTCTCGAAGAATTTAATGTGCTTTGGTTTGAGAAAATCGTCGTTTTCGTCCGCCATGTCTGATGCTTTTTCTGCTGTTTTCAACACTGAAGAGTTCCACATCAATGTAAAATATAAAACTGGTCTGTGATCAGCATTTTTTCCCCGAACTTTTATATAGTATAGCAGAGAAATTCTATAGGGCCTCTGTAATTAAAATATCTAGGGTTAAAAGATTAATCATTAGAAAGTATGAATATTAATATATTGCGATATATATATATATATATATATATATATATATATATATATATATATATATATATATATATAATCCATATCCACACAAATAGTTGTGTAATAATAATAATAATCAAAAATAATTAAAAAAAAATAAAATAAAATTAACTCAACCGGTTTCATTTTCAATCTTTTCAATCTTCAAGAGTTATGACTCTTGAAGATTGAAAATGAAACCGGTTGATATCATTCTTTAAAGATTACAATACTTTCATTGATTTTTATATTTGTGTTATACTATTCTGGAATATTACAAACTTTGATTTTCACGAGCTTTACACATTCAGTTTTTCTTACAACAGATAGCCATGATATAAAAAACATAACACTAAAAACTATTGTCATTGGGTAGTAGAATATTTAAGGTATAGTCATCTTCAAAGACAACCACTGATAACCAAAATAATGTCTAACCATGGACTATAATTCCCATTCAACTGTTTTACCCATGAGCTTTTCAGTGATTTGATGAAATGTTCTATATCTATCATTTTAAGGCCCCCGAACATGAAGTCCTGTGTGACAACAGCCCTCTTTACTTTATCACATTGTGATTTCCAAATGAATTCGAATACATTTGTTCACAATGCGCAATTTTTTTAATGCTGTGGTATAGGAAGAGAGATAAATAAGTGATTTAGTTTTGGTAATATGAGGGTTTTCGCAGTGGAGACCCAGCCAATAGGCGTGAGAATCCGTCGGTCCCAGTGTTGAATAGGTGACTTAATTTTTGATAAAATACTATTGTAATTCATATCTATAACTTTTTTCTAATTCTACAGAGAATTAAATTCCAAGTAAAGTGAAGGTTGTTGACCCCAGGTCTAGTTTCTATCTTGAATGGTGAAAGACTTGGCTTGGAATTGTTTGTTTGGTTTTTTTTTAAATCCATAAAAGTTTTGTTTTGGAACTATTTACTTTTAGACCAGAAAATTTAGAGAAGAAATCTAGTGCCTCAACAGCAGCAAATAAAGAATTTGGTAAGTCGGAGAGAGAGAGAGAGAGAGAGAGAGAGAGAGAGAGAGAGAGAGAGAGAGAGAGAGAGAGAGAGAGAGAGAGAATGCACACGTATTCGAGAAATTATCGCAAGAAAAAAAATCAGAAAGGGAGGGAGGTGGAGTGTGTGTGCGTGCGTGCGTGTGTATGGTGTGAGTGTGTGGGTGTGAGTGTGTGTGTGCGCGCGTGTGTGTGTATGGTGTGTGTGTGTGTGTGTGTAGTATCCATACTTCAGTTGCCTGTGGTTGTTTGCGGGACACATTCAGAGATAAAAGACAGTCAGACGGAACACAAGTTAGAGAGAACCATTTTCGTTGCAATGGAACGGAGTTAAATGTCATATTTAACATAAAATTTATATATATATACATATATATATATATATATATATATATATATATATATATATATATATATATATATAATATGATAGACGTTTCCATCAATTGTCGCCCGGAGAAATTTTAAAAGTGTCAAATTTTTGTCAACAGTAATATTCATGTTGAAGTAACAAGAGGTCCATCGCTCACCTGATTCACCTTGGTCCTGCTTTTGTTCAGTATTTTTAAAAGATTTTTGTTTTTCAGTGTTTATTTTCATGAAATATTTTGACCCCATATGGGTTCCAACTTAGCCCCGAAGGGTCATGATATAATTGAACTAGAATCTACACAACATGGGAATTCTCAATTCCAATATAACTAACATGGCCTTGCTGTTCTGAGAGATATTTCCTGTATACTTACGTTATATGTTATTTTTGATCACTCTAACCACAGGTTTCATACATGTAACATTAATCTAAATATAAATCCATGCAAATGAGGAACGTTTACATTTTAATATGAATTAATTTGGCTCTATCACTCTTGAAACGAATTGTTTTAATTGATTTCCTGTATATTGCCATTTAAAAATTTGATTTCATGTTGTAGTCTCACACTACACGTGTGATCTTGAATTAAACAAAATTGAATTTGTATCCCATTTAAAACTTTGATTCCCTATTGTGGTTCCATCCTACTTCCGGGAACCACAATATGAACTAACTTGAATCTGCACTAACCAGGGAGGCGTGTCCGTATGACTAATCAGGACTGTCTACATGTAAAAAAAAAATTTATTCGCAATTATGAACTCATTCTACTTTCGACAGGGGTGGGTGATTTGAACAAACTTGAATCTACACTATGTCAGGAAGCTTTCATTTAACTCCACTTATCTGGGCCCGTGTTTCTTGATAAGAGTTTTAGAAGACCCCATCATAGATTTTTCAGTGATTATTACCCCCTTTGAATGAGACATGACCATTTATTTGGACAAACGTGAATCATCGTTGTCCAAGGATCATTTCTATAAAGTGCTGTTGAAATTAGCCCAATAGTTCTGCATGGAGAAGCTGAAATGTGAAGTGTTTACAGACAGACGGACGGACGCCATACAAAATGTGATCAGAAAAGCTCGCCTGAGGTGAAAGCTCTTTCAGCTCACTTGAGCTAAAACACAATCTCTTAAGCTGAATATTAAGCGAAAAAAATATTTGTTAAATACCTAGACATTTAAAACATACACGGAAAATGGGGGTGGGCGTGGTGGAGGTCCTGCGTCCTCAAGCATTGTGTGTTCTGAAACCAAATTTATGATTTTTAATGTGATACGACCAGATCTCTAAGGTAAAACAAAATATTCATTTGGATAAAATTTTCTTCCCTTGCTTTTAATTTTTTCAATTTTGCAAGTTTAAAATATATACTTATTTTACAACTTTTGGAACTTCAGTTAAACAAAATAACTCCATTTCAGTTCTGTATGATGTTTTGCGAATGTCTTAAAAGTTAACATTGCATGCATGTCGTGTATATTTGAAAAGATTGTGATTTGCATTATACTTGCACAGCTACTGTATCGATAAATTATACTCATCGAGATTCATATGTGTGCATTGCTCGCATTTGTAAAGCATTCACGAGGAAATGGCTATCATTAACATTCGTAAAGATATCAAAACCTTTCTTGGATATCTATGTAGATTTTTAACACCATGAATTTCTTGATTCTTTTGTAAAGCATATGCATTCATGAAATTCCATTTTTATTATTTATTTTTTTTATTTTATTATTATTATTATTATTATTATTATTTTTGCCTGCACCAGATTGGCAGGAGTTGCTTAACTTACTGCATGCTCACTCTGGTGTTGAAGTAGATTTTGACGAAACATTCAAAACATTTGTTGAATTTTACCCACGAAAAAAAAAAAAAATTTTTTAATTAAATGTGAACAATAACCTTAATCTACCAGAGTGAACCACAATAAAGGATTAATTCATGGAATACTTTTATAATTGATGGGGTATACGAGAATTTGAGACTGAATTGAATGCTTGCGTCGAAAAATTCTTTTGTTTTTGCCAATCGTAACTACTCGGCAATTTCCGCGATTGTTAGTTACGGTTTTTCCCCCGCCAAATGCTTTCAACACGTGCAAAAGGATTCCGAGTGAAAATACTTAGATGGTATGTTGTAAACAAAACGAAAATCAAAATACGACAAACATCTGCAATATTTCGTGTGAAAAGTGGAATATTAATGGATTGATACTTTAGATAAAACAGCTTATGAAATTAAAAGCAACAAATTGTACGATAAAGCGATAAATAATTGCAACATATATGCTCTGTGGTATTAAAAAAAATTTAAACAAAAATCTTAAAACCAGGGACCTGTCATTTTACGGATACACACATCTCCTTATGAGTTCCTCAAATACCTTATATTATTACCCTTGACTTAAGATGACATACATATATAAAATGTATTCATTTTCTGATCACGGGGCACCGGAGTTATATTTGTAGAAATAGCTTGAATATTCACTTCTGTCGAATCTCACAAACTTGTGTATGTATATATATATATATATATATATATATAGAGAGAGAGAGAGAGAGAGAGAGAGAGAGAGAGAGAGAGAGAGAGGGATTCCCGGCCTGCATCAGTAAAATGTGTGTGTGTGTGTGTGTGTGTGTGTGTGTGTGTGTGCATTTACGTATACAGTTAATTAAGATATGTTAGGTATACTAAATGGTTTTTTGTTTGTTTGTTTGTTGTTTTTTTTTGGGGGGGGGGTGTTTGTTTTTTTGTTTTTGTTTTTTTTTTTATTTTGTTTTGTTTATTGTTTTGTTTGTTCTTTTAATTTTGTTTTTGGTTTTTTTTTTAATCTAGTATTCTATATGGTGCTTTAGGTAGACGATAATAATAATAATGCACTTATATAGCGTCTTATCTAAATATACTCTAAAGCGTTTTACACTATACTAAAATGCAAATCAAAATTATACAGAATACATAAAATCACTTATAAATGCCAGATATCAATATCGCACAATGAACAATTGAAACTGTGAAAGATTGGTTGATTGATTGTTTGCTGTTTTCCGCCACACTCAACAATTTTTTATTTATCTAGTGGCGTCCAGTTTTTATTGGTGGAGGAGAGAACCCAGATACAATGTACCCGGGAAGAGACCACCGACCTTCCGAAAGTAAACTGGCAGACTTTCTCACATATATCAGCGCGAGAACTGTGAAAGAAATAAGCTAGAGAAAATTAGAAATTAATTCATATTATAAAAATCATAAAATATAAAATTTATGCTAAAAAAACTTTGTTGTTGTTGTTGTTGTTTTTTGATACGGTTTTCGGCATGTTGCATAAAATACTGATTATAAAATACGTCAACTCAAAAAGATCACGCATTAAAAGCCTGACGAAAGAGATTGGTTTTTAGATTTTTTTTTTTACAACAGTCAAGTTTCTGAATATTTCTGATCTTAAATGGAAGACTGTTCCATAGAGTGGCCGCTGCTTTATCAAACCTGCGTTCTCCGTACGTCTTAGTCTTGGTTACAGGCATATCTATCAGATGTGCAGATTCCGATCTAAGAGATCTGGCGGGTTTGTATGGTACAATAAGTTCTGACAGATATTCTGGTGACAGATTGTTGAGGCACTTAAAGACATACATCAGTTGACTGGAAGCCAGTGTAGTTTGACAAGAACAGGCGGAATATATTCGTGTTTTTTAATTCCGCGTTACTAATCTGGCAGAGGTATTTTGTACCCGTTGAAGTTTGTCCGTATATTGTTTGTTCACATCGTACAGCAAGACATTTCCGTAATCGATTCTGGCGGTTGCCAATGAGTTAACCAGTAATTTTCATGCCTCATCGGAGAGGAAAAGTCGTCTGCTACCTATTTGATGGATGTGCATATAGCACGATCTGACAACGGCTGTACAGTGTCCCTAGTAAGTGCCTTGTCATCAAAATAGGTCCCAAGGTTTTTCACATACTCGGCCTCAGAAATGTTTCCTTCGAACGAAATCTGGAAGTCAAGGTTCCTAGATCGATTGCACGTTGGGACAAATACCATGAGCTGTTTTTGTCCTGATTGGGTTGTAGTAAGTTTGAACTCATCCAGATGAGGATATCTGTTAGATACGCCATGAGCCGTTCAGAAATATCGACCCAGTTGTCGCGCGGTTCAACTACTATGTAAATCTGTCTGTCGTCCGAATAACAATGATAATCCATATTATGAGCATCACATATATGACCGATGGATTTGCTGAAAAGACAGTAAAGTCGAGGCCCGAGAACGGAGCCTTGCGGGACACCGAATTTCATTTCCTGGGATTCGGACAATTCGGAGCCGATCACTACGCATTGACGTCTACCGCTCAGATACGATTTGATCCAAGATAAAGCCGACCCGGAAATACCGTAAGAATGTTCCATTCGTTGGAAAAGAATTCGATGGTCTGTTACATCAAATGCGCTGATAGATCCAACATCACAAGAATACAACTACAAGTATGATCTAAAGCTGAAACTGTCATGATGAACTTTCAACCGACTGTTTCGTATCCATCAAGTTATTTGCGTTAAGGTGCATATCAATCCTTGCTGACACTACTTTTTCAATAGTTTTGGACACAAAAGGGAGATTGGAAACCGGATGATAGTTCTTAAGCGACTCCTTATTTAAGCCAGACTTCTTCAAAAGTAGACGGATGGTTGCTTGTTTGAAGATGCTCGGCATTGACGAGTCGCTAAGTGATGCAATTACTAGAGATGTCACTATCGGAACAAAACTTTCTATACACTGCTTCAACAGGTAAGTTGGGATAGGGTCATGCCTTAGAGGGCGAACACTTTAGAAGTTTCCGAATTTCATCATGGTTTGTTAGAGAAAATTCTGTCAGCGGATCGCCAGTAAATTCAACATCTGCCGATAACACATCGGAGGAAATCCCACTCATATCATTTGAGATTGTAGATATTTTACAAATGAATTAATTTTGTACATATATATATATATATATATATATATATATATATATATATATATATCTCACCGTCTGTTGCTACCTTCTGCGTCATATTATATGAACGTGTTCCCATTTCAGCTGAGTCTATAGTCAGTAAATGACACCTCCTACCCATGATGAGCACTGAGTATGCCCAATGAACATTATATTTATGTACTGGAACTCGGCTCTCTCTCTCTCTCTCTCTCTCTCTCTCTCTCTCTCTATATATATATATATATATATGATAAAGATGAACCACTGTTGTATATCAGATAATTCGTTGCATTGTATAGGCCTATACCCCATCCCCTGCGTGAAAATTACCATATTTAATGCAATTTTTCATTTTAATTTCATCATTTTTTTTTCTATATCTAAATCCTACAAAGCAAAAGATGTCATGTCCTTACAATGGTAATTTAGTCGCTTTGCTTGCACTTTGTTATATTACATTCCAACAGCGGATCCAGGATTTTCGAAAAAAATCGGTGTGTGTGTGTGTGTGAGAGAGAGAGAGAGAGCTAAGTATTATCCAAAATACTCAGCTAATTTAGGTGCCAAATCTGAAGGTTTCATGTGACGAAAGGTTGAGAGGGGCTTTAACAACCCCCCCCCCCCCCCCCACTGCATTCTAACGCCCCTGGCCCTGTCTCCGGGATGGAACCGATTTTCCTTCTTTTATTTGCTGTAGCTGTTGTTCAATGGTATTCGTATGCGGCACCTTGTATCTGCACTACATACATCATCGCGATAAGGAAGTTGACGAAAATAAAATCATTCATATATATATATATATATATATATATATATATATATATATACGTGTGTATCGTACACATTATCTTAATCATATCCAAAACTACCTCTTCCCACATTCATATCAAAATCCGACCTAGCGCTCTTCGTATTTTGAAACGGTTTACGGTCCAGTGCTCTCTACAGCAGGTGCGCTATGCGAACCGGAAGTTTCTCTAGTTTGTTATATGTAGAAATGTACCTGGGTGAATATTTGGAGGTATTTTCGGATGTGGCGACGAAATGATGCCATTGTTTTGATGTAATCAATAGTGGTGTCGTGTAATACTGAATCCCGTCACTGCTGAAATCAATAGCAAGTTAGTGGTGGACTGTCGTCTGCCACAGTACAGAGGACGACGCTACTGAGGTCGTTGATTTGTAGAGTACTAGAAGTGACGATCATATGATCAGTGTTACAGAAGGAAGAACACGTTTTTGACCCCCGGGTAGCCGACCAGGTCGTTTTTTACAGGAGTCCGCTTTTCTGCCAGTATCAAAGTGACTGAGTATTTGTGTGCGTGTGTGATGAAACACATATCCCGCAGTAACCTCGTTGGGATTGTCTTATGTTAAATCCAATTAATTATGCAGATTATTAGTTATTAAACCCTTGACTGGATATGTTGGCTGGAATTTTATTAATCTCATGGTTGTACATTTTACCAGGTAGGTTTCATTACTTCTAAAATATATGAATGAGAAACAGTGATTAAGTCGGGCCATCAGAGTTTTGTCTAATTAACTTCTCTAATCTAATAAGTGTCAATTAATGAATCGTTTAATTAAATGATATTGATGCGATGTATTCTTGACGATGTTGAATGGACGAAGAATTGTTTCATCGTTTGTGACTCGCTGTACTCAACAGTGCAATAGTCCTTAAAATCGATTTGTTACAATTAAGTACTATAAATACCCATCACAACCGTTTTCCTCATGGTATAGTGTTTAACCATTAATATATTATATATTTTTTAAAGTTCTGATATATCTGCATGTTTCTGCATGATGTTAAACATGTCAGATCGCAGATATTGTTGATCTGTTGATATAGTAAGACAATTTTTGAAGAACCCCTAAGGGAATGCTTGTTTATATATCACCATCCTACATGTATATAGTGCACACGATCTACAGACAGAGGCGAACATTTCTGACCTGCGGGTTCGTTTTGTAGCGCTACATCTGATGTACATCTGATGATAAACCAGCATTACTAGTAGATGTATTTTATGCGGGTTTAAAATCTGTGAGCAAATTTTAATTGTAATATGATCGATTGTGGACTTACAAAGATTAACTAGGGGTATGGTAAAGACAGATACCAATAGGGATGTTAATTGGGGGGGGGGGGGGGGGGGATCTTATCATTCATTAGAGAAAAGAATAGATCTCGAGATTTCATCATTGTCAAAATGTTTTTCATCATATTTGAGTGGGAAGGGAATGACACCGACATTTGTTTCTGTAAATGAGTTTGAATGTTCTGTAAATAAGTTATGACGCCTGTATACTAATAATTACAAGTGCCTGCGGGAGAGGGGGGGGGGGGTCTAAAACAGGTTATACAGAAGCATTGAATTCTGTCATTTACCTGAATACTGGATGTCGGGAAACTAAATTATATGCCTGGTGAGTACTACTAAGTATAAAGTATATACCAGGTAAGTAATAGTAGGTATATACTGTTTTCGGATACCTCCCCTCCCCCCCCCCCCCCTCCCATTTTCCCCCTCTATGGCGCAAGGTAGAAAAAGGACAACGTGACGTTTACATTTAATATTTTTAAAAATATTATTAAAGTAAAAGTAAAGTTCAAGTCTTGTGATATAGGCATCGCCTTACTCTACTTCTTTCAAACTTTGAAAATTCGTGGGAAAAATATGTAGAATTGAAGACGAAAAATCTTTTGAAGAGGAAAATATTGCCATCACAAAATACCATATAAGGGGGGTGGTGGTAATTTTTTATTATTATTTATAACCTCCACTAACAATAAAAAGATGATCTTGGTGAATTGCGGGAATTTAGAAGCTAGATAAGTGTGGAAAAAATTCCTGCCCTACTTAGAACTATTTAGTATTAGAGTGATTATTGGCAAACATATAATGCCATGAAAACACACAATATCCCAGACAGGACATATGTCGCGGTAATTCTGAAGCAAAATAATTTAGGATAAAAATCGAATCATTGGATGAAATGTTGGACTACTGCATGAGCAATGGTTTCATCAAATGATTGTTAAACAATAAAGTACATTTGTAATGCATTTTGTTTGCTTAGCTTAGATTTCGCCAATCTTTGTGCGATTGAGGAGAGATTCAATAATTTTTGCTTCCTTTGCATTTATATGCAAATGAACTGATTATTCCCAATTTTCCATTGCCAGAGTTCTTGAGCATAGTATAGCTAATTTCTAATCAGCAGTTCACCCCCCATATTTCATCAAACGAGCTCCGTTCATCCCATGAGAAACTAAAACGTCATTCAGATAATATGCAAATCAGCGAACAACGTCCTCTACAATGGGGAAAGCTCTTGATAGGGTCTGTCAGCCTGCCTATGTAAAGCATTCAATTATATTTATAGCTTCAAAGTAGAGAAATGTCTAAAATCCTCTATAATATACGGTGGGTGACGACAGTTTTTAAAAGTTTATGAAGTTATTTTTTACGGCATGTTGGTAAATATTAAACAAACACTAAATGTCTGCATAATGGAGTGGAGGAAATAAAATGACACGATTATAGTTAGATTTTCCTTAATAGCTTAACAGCACAGGACATATGAATACAAAAATATGTTTTAACAAGAGAAGTTGTACACAGTATAAATATATAAAGAGTGGCATGAATATTTAGAGGTCTATAGTCTTTATTTGCATTGATTACCAATGACCCAAGCGCCAATGTTCAGTCACATCTTTAGTACTTAACGTATGGTAACAGAACTACTAAATACTACGGTGGAAAGTGTATGATGCAGCAGGTTTCTAAATATAACTCGCATCCTGGAAGCCGATATTGGGACAGTCAATCGTAATTTCTCGGGGTTTTTCTGTCACTCGAAAAAAGGCCCGAGAACAATATGCGATTCCTTACGTTCGTCAATAAGTAGTTTTTAAACACAGTCGCACACATCAAAAGGCATCGAGCTTCAGGGAGCTCTTTTCCTCGGGACTTGTTTTAGGGCAGCCCTTCCTCTCCTGTATTAATTTTATTCTCTGATATCTCTAAATGAATATAGGTTAATTTTGATAATTTATTTTACTTTATTTGAAAAGTACATGTTAAACTTTTCGGAAATGGCAAAGCTTTCATGGCTGGAATAATATCTTATGAACCTAATGTTCCTCAACTTTTTGGTTCTCAAATACATGTATATGTAACTGTGAAATGCATAGAATATGCTATGTAGCTCGCCTGTATTCTTTAGCGTAGTGCCTTAATAATTTAGTACTTCTGGACTATTAAAATTTTCAGCAACTGTTTGGGGATTTTTTTTTATTTAAGTGTCTATTTGGAAATCTAAATGGTATATTTAAATTCTAGATTTTTATTATTATTACTTAGTATCTGTTTGGAACTCTGCATGGTGTATTTAATTCCAGGTACAAGTGGAGAGATATGGATGGACACGACCCCAATCAAACAGAGAGTGAAAGCGGGAGAAACAACGGTACTGGGATGCACCGTGGAAAATCTAGAAAGCGGCAATGTATGACGAAGAAATTTCACAGCGGCATGAATAACAAATCATTCAATTAATATACGAGAATTTTACTAATTTACATCACATATATGATATGTTTCATAGCAATTGAGGCGGTTCTTTGCACATTGATTGCACAATCAAGATATAGGGGTGGGTGTGACCGGTTAATGGGGGATGCTTCCTCCTCCACCTGATCTCACCTCTGTTATGTCTATGGATCCGTGTTTACCCTACTCTTACTTTGTATTCCTTATAGGCGTTATGAGATTGATCAATATTCGTTATCTTCACCTTTTCATCACTCAGAAACTACGAGAAACAGAAAATAGCGAGAATTGGTTTTAAATGTAAGTTGTAGTGAATTCATGTCAAACCGTAAAATTTTCGGGCACAAAGCTATTACCAAGTCACCGATAAATGCTAGTAGATTTCATAGGTTCCAGGAAATTTATAATTCATATGCATTTAATCCAAAATGGAATATTCCAGACTGACTCTGTGATATATGGTGTTCTACTTCAAATTGAACCCACGAATACCAGATATCTGAAAGCCGCAATTTGTAAGAAAAGACAACTGAATAGTTTGTACATTTCAAACAAATCAAATCAAATTTGGGCACAAATTTAGAAAAGAAAGAAACTATGCAAAAAGAAAAAAAAAAACTTCATAGAACTGTACGCAAGGGCGGACAGAAAAGTTGAGAATTTTGGCTGGACATCAAACCATTTTAACGAACAAAAGTACGAATTTCAGAATCATACTGAGCGATGATCAATGTCTTGTGTCTGATCAAGTCAACCATGCAATACTTTCAATAAATTTTTCGTTAATGTTGCGAAGAACATTGGAATAGACATTGTTGTAGGTAAACAGTGATCATCCTATATAGTCATGTCAGATGTTGTGAGAGGGTCCATGATCAGAATAGAATATAACCTTGTACATGTTAATCCCTGTCGACAAATTTTGTTAGTAAATGCATTAACAGGCAGGATTTGAAAAAAAGCTAAGAGATACTGACGGCATTTCAGTTAAAATTGTTAAAAGCCATGAACACATTTTAAACCCGTTAACTACATGTAATATTACAAATTTTTGCTTTTTTCAAAATGTTTTACCTGACAGTGTGGAAATAGCACAAGGTATTCCTCTACAGAAAAAAGTATTTTAGAAAAATGAAACTACAGACCTCTCAGTATATTACCTACATTGTCAAAGATATTTGATTGATTGATGTTTGTTGTTTTCCGCAACACTCAACAATTTTTCAGTTATCTGGTGGCGTCCAGTTTTTATTGGTGGAGGAGAGAACCCTGGTACAATGTACCCGGGAAGAGACCACCGACCTTCCGAAAGTAAACTGGCAAACGTTCTTGCATATATCGTCGCGAGCGAAATTCGAACCTGTGCCGACTAGAGGTGAGAGACCTTGTGATTTTGAGCGCGATGCTTTAACCACTCGGCCGCGGAGGCCCCTACATTCTTTAAAGGTCAGAGATAAAACCACATGGTTTTGACACAACTAATCTAAGCAAACTTGTATATATAGTATAATATGAGAGAAAGGAACTAACAAGTCGCCATTAAATTCTCGGTTGCTCGCTTCAAACTGTCAAAAATTTGTGGATAAAACTTTCGCCGTTTTCACTGAACCCCCCCTGGTTTGGTTCCGGAAGGAGACAAAATTTCTAGAAAATCATAAATTTTCCGATAAAAAAAAATTAGGGTTGGGGCGAAAATATAAGGGTTTTGGGGTGCCGTATTTTTACCACCTTTTTTGGCCTTAGCTTATCGAAATCAACTTCAATGAAATTTAAAAAAAAAATTAAAATCTGTGGCATACCTTGGTTATTGAAGATCTCACCTCAAAGGATTGTGCTTCTCCCTTCAAAACCTCAGAAACAGCCGTTACCTCTCAGAGCTTACCAGTCACCAAGTAGGCAGTAGAGCTACATACAAATAACACACCGTTTTCTTTCCAGGTTATGTGGTTTGGGCCAAGAAATGACATTCTGTTTAACGGAGACTCAACGGTCACACCTGACCGAAGATTTAGCTTAACCCACCCTTATACCAGTTCCTGGAACCTGGTCATTAAACACGTCAAAATCGGGGACGGCGGAGAATACCGATGTCAAATCTTTTATCCAACTACTTTTACGAAACGAATCACTTTAGAAGTTCAAGGTAAATTAACAAACATCAAGAACAACATGTAAAATTCCATTGGTCTTTGACTTGTACACTTTAGATATGGACGTTTCCGTCAACTTGTACACGTTAGATATGGACGTTTCCGTCAACTTGTACACGTTAGATATGGACGTTTCCGTCAACTTGTACACTTTAGATATGGACGTTTCCGTCAACTTGTACACGTTAGATATGGACGTTTCCGTGAACTTGTACACGTTAGATATGGACGTTTCCGTCAACTTGTACACGTTAGATATGGACGTTTCCGTCAACTTGTACAATTTAGATATGGACGTTTCCGTCAACTTGTACACGTTAGATATGGACGTTTCCGTCAACTTGTACACGTTAGATATGGACGTTTCCGTCAACTTGTACACGTTAGATATGGACGTTTCCGTCAACTTGTACACTTAAGATATGGACATTTCCGTGAACTTGTACACGTTAGATGTAGACGTTTGTTTCCTTCAAGCTGAAAACACGGATCCGTTTCCTTGAGATTGGTTTAAAATATTGACCATTTTACTGAAGGGAGGGGGGTGCATGTAATATAGTATACTAGTTTACTGAATTAACAAAAACAACAAATGTACTAAAATTCAATTTTAATATTTAGTATAAATCAAACGTAATGTCAGAATGTTTTGAAATTAGCGACAGACACTAAAATCGATTGAATCATGAAAATGTAAAGGTAGAGTTAGTCTCTCCCCTTCCCCTCATTATATTGGAACAAACAGACGGTCATTATCGTATATTAAAGAAATAAATTTAGTTATTTGAAAATACGTTAGAATTCGAACTGCAACGTTTTACGCCGACATATTTCATAAAGCGCGAAAACTAGCGATTCATGGAAAGTATGCCGGTGTAAAGCGTTGCAGTTTACCCTCATACATGTCATATGTTTTCAAAAATGAAATGTATTTTTTATATTTACATTCTTCTTTCATTTCTGTTGGAATTTCCAGTCGTTAAACTTGATGCCCTGAAAGTTCGTACCCGCATTGTATATAACTGCATTGCATGCATGAGGAATTAAGGACATACGCAACGTTTCTGACATTTTCTCTCAAATTAATTTTTCATCTCCTCGATATTGAGAGTTTTTGTATATTAGGTTTAGATTTTCTAATGTACTAATATCACCATCTTTCATATGAGCCTGGGAAGCTCAGTGTTTAGATCACCTAACTTGAATGTAAGTGAATCAGGTTCGATACCGGGTGCCAACTCTAAAACAGACTGGGTAACATACCCCAATTTTATTTATTTATTATTATTATTATAATCCCCCCCTTTGTTTTTGTGGATACGAGATAGAACCCAAGTGAATGGTAGGCTTCGTGAAATTTCACGAAAAATATAACTGAGAAAGTTCGCTTATATCATTAAATGGCTTCTTTGTCAATATTTGCACTTTGCAATATAATATGTATCTTTCAAAATGCAAGTAACATTTCAACTTCACTAAAAAATAGAAAACCTTTCCATAAAAAAATGAATTTAAATATTACAAAATATATTGTACAAAGAACCACCACGCATTCAACTTGTTTTCATATTAAATTTCATTGGCAGTTTCTCCTCAAATTTTTCCATCCAAGTCTAGTGGGGACCAACAAGTTAGGGAGGGGAGTGACCTCACCATCGAGTGTGTCGCATCAGGATCACCGCCGCCCGTCATAATGTGGCATCTCGTGAAAGGAGATGTAAAAACACGTAAGTATTGTAAATAAAGCTTACTGTCGTCATGGTTACATATATTACACACATTACAAAAAATAAATAAATAAATAGATAAAATAAAAAATACGCGTCTTGTACAGAATACAAATCAAACGCTCTTCGTCTTTGTGGACTCCTATCAACATACATACATGCTATTTATAAGGAACAAATGTATTGTTTACTCTATACAATATACATACTACACGTCCATATTATTGTGGTTCTACGATAAAAACTGCATTCGGAAGCCACTGCTACTGAGTACCAGTTGGTAAACACTGGTACCACGTGTACAGTCTGTCGATAGTATGAGGGCGAGTCAGTATGTAACCAGCCAAACTTATTTCCGGTGGACATCCACGTCTTCTTTTTCGATGTAATTGTTGTCTAGTGTGATGCCTCTAGACCAACGGTGTTCACGTGCCATCAGTCCAGAAGTGGAAAAGTCAGGGTCCTTTCCATTGACCTACTCCTCAACTGCCGTCACGAACTTTTTGTCAGACCGGAAATGACGTTCACGGATATCCTTTTTCAAGTTTGGAAATAGGAAGAAGTCGATAGGAGGTAGGTCAGGCGAATAAGTAGGATGTGGTATTAATACATACCCGTTCGCTCTACAGCATCAATTGCAACTTGTCCTTTTGCAGCAAAATGCCTTTAGAGTGTTTACCTCAGCGTTTTTCACGGATGGCGGTTCTCAGCTGGTCTAGCAAGTTTGCAATGTACACCCCAGTTATTGAATTTCTCTTGGGTAAAAAGTCCAACATAATAACACCTTTTGCGTCCCAAAATATTGTGGCCATCACCTTGCCAAAAGATGGTTGCGTCTTGAACTTCTTTGTACTCGGGGACCCCGGCCCTACCCACTGTTGACTCTGAACGTTATACTCTGGCTCATAATAATGAACCTAAGTCTCATCTACAATCACCAGACGCAAAAGCATTTTTTTTTTACCTAATACGCTTCAATAAGGCGCTGCATACTGATGCTCTGTTTGCCATTTGCTCATCGCTAAGGGAGTTGGGGACCCAACGGGTTGTTAGCTTCCGCATACCTAAACGACCATGCAAGGTTATTGAAACGCTACCATGTGAAATACATAATGTTTGCGCTATTTCGTCTACCTGAATTCGCCTATCAGAGTATACCAGATCTCGAACTTTGTTACACATTTCTTCGTCGGTGGCATCCAGTGGGCGTCCAGACCTGCCTTCATCTTCTAAAGACGATCTACCCCGTGTACATTTTAACCTGAGCATGAGATGGTGCAGAAGACCCATAAACATACGGAATTACAGCACGGTACTTAACTTTAGATGAAAAGCTTGCCTTTGGATCACTAGCCATGTTTGACATACAATATGTTACTAAAGAATGACTCGATACGCGTGCAATTTTGTACCCGCGTATAAAACATGTATTGAAACAAGGCTTGAAAATCGTGACCGTCTCAGTCAACCGGAAATCAGTTAGGCTGGTTATTTATTGACTCGCCCTTGTAATATTAAATTTATATACATCAACAATGCTCCTGACAAATAAAATATAGTAGCACTGAGAGACGGGTAATCTAAAGCTTGCTTGTGAAATTGTGATTTACTGTTTCAATTACAGTAAAAAATACCATGAGGTTTATAAACTTTTGTTATTAATATTTGTGTTAGAAAATCTATTCAGAGGCTCTGAGTCAATCAAATCACATTATTGTCTTCCATGCAAAAAATTCTATATACACTCAATAGAACCGAAAACTTAATTTTGATAAAATCTTATGCTTAGTTGATTATGGTTAAACTTACATACCAGTCTGATTAAAATCAAACCTTCACTAGCTCTTTTTCACTTTAATTGTCGCATAAAGATTGAATTTTAATCAGACTGACTTACATACAAAACTGTCATGATAGCACATTTTTAAAGACCAGAAATCATTATGGGGAAATTCTCATCTGTCGGGAGGAAAGATGGGTGACTCGTCAAGTTGTCATTTCAGAGCTGGACACTGGAGCAGTGCTGCCCCTATCCAATGTTAGTCGATACGAGACGGGCATTTACAGGTGTACTGCATTTAACGGAGTAACTCCGAGCGCAACTAGAGACATCAAAGTGGATGTAGAATGTAAGTTATTAATCAGCCGCCTTAAATTACAATAGATATACAGATGTGAGTAGTAAACATTATGATGTGTAATATGGATATTATTTTCTTCATCCATTTTTGATTTAATAGTGTAAATTTGATGTGACATTAATTTACCCTTTCAACTTTCTGTTAAACAATAATTTTTATTTATCATTATTTGACGAATGGCTTTCACATTACCAGTCATTGACACAGGTGCTTGTGGACAGAGCTTCCGGTAACAACCCCCCCCCCCCTTCTTATTCTTGACTGTTCAATTCCTGGGGGTATTTCAGGTGTATTTTGTATTTTCAATAAAATATGTAACTTCAGAGTTGACATTTTTAAAAACCGGTTTCTATGCGAAATTTGTGTATTTCCTTTAAACAAATCGACAGCACTCTGAAGTTACAGTCTTTATTAAAAATATACCCCCCCCCCCCCCCCCAGGAATTGAACATTAAAAACATACAAGGGGGAGGGTACCGAAAATCCTGTCCACAAGTACCTATGGTGATTGACTATTTTTAGATGCCCCGACAATAACTGTTAATACCCAAGAATTATCTCAGGAGAGGGGCAAGAGGGCAGTGTTAGAGTGTTCTGTAGAGGGATTCCCGCAAGGCACGTATTACTGGATCAAAGACGGCCGAATTCTGGAGAGAAACTGGAACTACGAGCCCCAGAATATCCAGCAGAACTCCACCAGTCTGGTGATGAACCTCCTCATTAAACAGGCGGAGTCTCCGTCAGGATTCGGGGTATACTACTGTGTGGCAGAAAACAAGCTAGGCAACGCGACGGGTAACGTCACCTTACACGGTAAGTAAACTAAACTTCAGAGGTTTTAAGGAGGAATAACACACCTGAGAAATCTGATATGGTTGGAAGGTTGAGGATATGTACAATAATATTTTGAAATGTTACAAGGTAACTGAGCTAACTGGCCACTGGGTTCAAATCCTGGTCTGGTCCGTTATTTTTCCATTCCTGTTACATTTGATGCGGTTGACCATTCCTGGAATTGCAGATGAAATATGGTAGAGTGCCTGACTAGAGAATTCAGGGGACCCGGGTTCAAATCCCGGTCTGGTCCATTGCATTTTCTCTCTTCCTGCTACAGACATCAAACTTGGTACATTGAAACATTATAAGGAGTAGCCCCTATTGATTTTGAAATCGCACAGTTAAACGTCAAGGGTCAGACTGGACATAGAAATATACTGACCGCTCAATATCACGAGTACCTATTGCCTGACAGACATATAAACGTGGTACACTGGTGCATCCTAAGAAGTAGATAATCCCTAGATTGACTTTAAGAGATCACATGGTCAAAGATCAAGGGTCAAACTGGACAATGGAAGATACTGCCTGCTCAGTAACTTGAGAGTTGTTTGTTTGACAGACATCAAACTTGGTACACTGGTACATCTTAAGAAGTAGATGACTCCTATTGATTTTGAGGTCAAAAGGTCACTGAATGCAATGTATTTATTACTCTGTGTAATTGGTGTATGCTTAATATTCTGAGAATCCTTTCTTTGATAAGATATTTCATGCAGGGATCAGTCATTGGTTGCAAATGGTCCCCATTTCTTTTCAGGTCAAATGTCACAAAATGCAATGTAGTACTCTGTACAACTGGTGCCCACCCAATATGTGAGAACCCTTTCTTTGATAGTGATATTTCACACAGGGGTTAGTCATTGGTAGTAGATGGCCTCTTTTGGTTTTCAGGTTCAAAGGGTGACACTGGGTGCAGTGCAGTAGTCTGTGCAATTGGTGTCTGCCCAGTATCTTGAGAACCCCTTGTTCGATAGTGATATTTCATATAGGGGTTGGTCATTGGTAGTAAATGACCCCCATTGGTTTTCAGGTCAAAAGATCAAATGTCACTATGTGCAATGTAATATTCTATACAGTTGGTGTCCTCTAAATATCTTTAGAACCATTTGCTCAGTTGTTTTGATATTTCATATGTGGGTTGGATATGAGTAGATGACTCCTAAAGATTTTCAAGTCAGAAGGTCAAAGGTCAGCAGGTGCAGTGCAATAAATAGATGGTATCTGCCCAATATCTTGAGAAGCCTTTTCTTGATAGTGGTGATATTTCATGCATGGGTTGGTCAGTGACATTAGAGACCTCTGGTGATTTTCAGTGCAGTGATGTATGCATTTGATGTCAGCTAGAAGGGTACACCATGCAGCTGATGTAAGCTTGACCCCCAGAGAGAATAGGAATATTCCACCTTTAACCATTCACCTTAATTTGATGAAACATAACAAAGAAGCACCACATTGCCAGCTTACTCGTGCCCTTAATACTCCTGGCTCATTTTTGCTTTGACTGTGGTGGTATAAACACTTTCCCCCAAGTACAGATGGCACAGCTGAGGGGACATATATGATTTACAAATATTTCTTGCTTATTATGGAAAGTTAGCCCAGCAGATTACAGGATATAACAGTTATTAAATGGATTGCTTCTGGTGATATCAAGTACAAGTAAATGTGCTTCTGCTTTTCTGACTGTAAAGGAATTTTTTAAGTTGCAGTACTGTAATTTCTAAAATAACAAAAAATCTATGTTAAGCAAATATATATATATATATATATATATATATATATATATATATATATATATATATATACATATATTAAAATACGGTTATAACTAACTTCAAAAGATAGGCATGAATTCATGCAGCATTTGTCTACACATCTCTCCTAGCTGTGAGTTCTGACTTGGTGCTCTTATTGAATCAGAACCCTTGGCTAGTGAAAATGCAGTCTCATGACAGAAGTTTGGGACAACCTTCATATTTAGCTAATGCATGTACACACTTTTCCAGAGATTACTACAACCACAACCACCACTACGATTTCTCCAACAACCACATCTACCACTGCTCCAACAACCACTTCTGAGTCCACATCCACGATATCCTCCATACAATCCACCAAGCCTTTCATTTCCTCCACCCAATCCATATCCTCTCCGAGTCCAGATATCTCCACAATACACTCAACACATCCAACAACTCCAAAATTATCCACCGTCACATCTTCCTATAAACCAGTGGTGACCTCAGGACCTGGCTATGAAATCAATTCTGGAGATCAAGGTATGTGTTCAGCTTTTTTGAAGTTCTAGTGGGAAAAAATAGTACAAGAGCTTCATTATAAACCGTTTTCTATTTACAAAAATGACAAATTTCATACCGATAAGAAATCAAAGGGTAAGCATGTTCTAACTTACATTCTCTTCTGTTTCATCTATTGTAGCAAATGGCAGTGCAAGAGTTACTTCCCCTTACAGGGCAATATTTGTTTTAGTTGTGACCATATTTTTCTTGTTTTAATGTAATTTTGAGAAAGAGCATATGGAGAGAGAGAGAGAGAGAGAGAGAGAGAGAGAGAGAGAGAGAGAGAGGTGTCATTACTCATTTTGTCTTTCTAGTCAAATTTTCATTGTCTCATTGATTCCATTTATAGTGTACAGTTCAAATGGTGCAATAAAGATTTATAAAATCATTTATACACAAAATGTCTTCTTAAAAGCATTAATAATGTATAAATCAGTAAATAATTTATGCAAGATCTTCATGCCTGAATTATTCTGACTCATGTTAGTGCTTAATCAAGGTTGAACATCCCTCAGGGCCTGAAAGCTCGTACACATAGGCAAGGCCTATTGTACTATAATACTTCTAAAAGTGTATATGTTTTTTTTTAAATCCAAGAGTTTTGTTTGTATTATATCCATTGACTTTTTAAAGATACAATTGAAATAATTGTCAAAATTTGTATGCCTAGTTTGAGATTTGAACTATATTTAGAATTCTTGTATTTTCTTTCAGTAAGATAATTTTTGGTTTTTGTTTCTGGAGCCTTTTACATTATAAATGGGGCACTGTGCAGGATAAAATGAAGTATAGTGTATATATGGAATAAAGCTAATAGAAAAGTCCATATATTATGAATACCAGATTTATGATATGAACATTTAGGTTGTGGGGGGGGGGGGGGGGATACACCCCCCTCCCCTTTTCCACCACAAAAGTTACAAAACAATGCGAGTAAAACTCCAGATTTGGCCCAAATTGGAGGAGTATTTTGGCCAATACTTGACTTTCTATGTGGGCCTTTCCAAAATCCAGGATCCACCACTGAACAATTCACCGATAACATTACTGGAACACTGCTGAGGGATGTTCATCATGTGTATGTATGCTGGATGTTTGATGTAGTTATTAACAGTGGATACTAAAACAAAATCTGTTGTTTGGAATTTTTGAAATAGTTTGCAAAGGTTTTATCATTGCTTCAACATGTAACAGGATATATCTGTGGTGAATTTTCCCCTTTAATCCTTATATTTGCATTACAATCAAAGCTGCATGGATGCTCATTGATGTGATATACAAGTAAAACTCCAAAAACTTTCCTGTAGATTTTCATGAAATTGATATACGTTGTGTATTTGTGATTGATTAACAATATGAAAGCACCCCTACTATGATGAAGATAATTTTTTTAGTGTACCCTCTGATATTTTGAAACATTCGTTTTGTGGTTAAAGTAGCTCCACCCTCGTGCGACTTGTCGAAATACATGGTTCTACATGCAAGTAGAAAAACTGTACATGTTAAATTTCCATCTATTTAAAAATGTCGCACTTGTATGTATAAATCAGAAAATCACTCATTTCATCAAAAATACACAAAAACTGGATAAAATTTTAAATTCAACAGTTTAAAAATTGCTACTTTAGAAATATATATAAATTAATTGTGGATATCAGTGACTTTATTGTATAATATACAATGAAGAAGTTTAATTTAATTTTGGAGATTTTGCGAAAACCTGATGTCTTTGAAAGCCAAGGGTAGGATTTGCCATTTGCATATTGGACACTTGGCTTGCAAAAATGACACGAGGGTGGAGAGACCCAATCCATACTGTTACCGATCACCTGAGACTTCATGCCTCATGATCCATATGATATCAAGTTATTTTTTCAATGTTAAAAAATTGCAGTATTAACTCAATGAATTTGTTTTTTGTGCCAAAGTATCGTTGTATGTTATATTGTGGGTGTAGATCAATCTTTCACACATGGAGACCAGCTGCATCATTAAAATGCATTGGATACATAGAGTGTAACAATTATTTATTGACCATATGTTTAAAATGCATTGGATACATAGAGTGTAACAATTATTTATTGACCATATGTTTAATGTGCATGTATGTGAAACACTCTCAATTTGTTCTCATTTCTGGTACATTTAAAATGTCTCATTTTCATTGTTTGCTTGTTTTTGTTTTTTGTTTTAGTGTTAAATGTATTAAAAAATTGCATGATTTTTACTTAATTTATATGTCATGAATATTGATTCATTGTACAGAGATGTTTAAAAATTAAATTTACTTTGTCAGAAGTATCCATGTTTTGTATCTTAAACATGTCCAAGTTTTTACTGGACAAAGATTTTCAACTACTAAATCATACACCAATACGTGAAACCAATACCCTTTCCATGGCAGAAATTCCCACAAGTCCTGCAAGTATTCTTCACAAAATATCTCCAAGCATCAGTGATTTTGAACTCTGTAAATGATTCCCAAGTCAAGGAAGTGTGTTATGGAGAACATGATTTTAAACCCATGCACTTCCTATTAAAAAGTTGTCACAAATATTTGGTCTGTGCATTTATATAGATGTTTCCGTTTTTAATTTATATGTGGAACCTTCTAAAATCTGAAGTCATCTCACAAATGAACAATAAATTCATGAAATATTAAGCAAAGGTCAAACAAATCCAAGAGGTCCCAGTATGTTACTTACCTGTGTTTTAAATGTAATAGACTATACATTGCTTGTCCAGGGTTCTACAATGTGTATTAAATGTAATACACTATACATTGCGTGTCCAGGGTTCTACACTGTTTTAAATGTAATAGACGATACATTGCTTATCAAGCTCCAGGGTTCTACAATGTGTATTAAATGTAATACACTATACATTGCGTGTCCAGGGTTCTACACTGTGTTTTAAATGTAATAGACGATACATTGCTTATCAAGCTCCAGGGTTCTACACTGTGTTTTAAATGTAATAGATGATACATTGCTTGTCCAGGGTTCTACAATGTGTATTAAATGTAATAGACTATACATTGCTTATCAAGCTCCAGGGTTCTGCACCGAGTATTAAATGTAATAGACGATACATTGTGTGTCCAGGGTTCTACAATGTGTATTAAATGTAATAGACTATACATTGCTTGTCCAGGGTTCTGCACTGTGTATTAAATGTAATACACTATACATTTCTTATCAAGCTCCAGGATTCTACACTGTGTTTTAAATGTAACAGACTATACATTTCTTATCAAGCTCCAGGGTTCTACACTGTGTTTTAAATGTAACAGACTATACATTGCTTGTCTTGGGCTCCACACTGTATTAAATGTAATACCTCCAGCTCCACAGTTCTACACTCTGTTTTAGTACTCACATTTTCACACTTGCCTCATCTACTATCCAGTTTTGATCTAAATACTGCTGTGGTACATAATTCCACTTGCTAGAGTAGGCAACAGTTGTCCTTCCAAGGATTTCCAGAATAAACACTGAAATCGTAAGTTTTACCAGGAGTGTCAGCTCTAAATGTCCTCCCAATTTGGAGACTTTGGGCTGTCTGAGAGTACTGCTTTAACCCACAACTCCGTCCCCATTATCCAATTACAAAGAACTGTTCACTGAACCACAACAGCTGCTGAACCAGAACAACTTGCAAGTTCGGTCCTGCAGGTGTTTTTTAGGTGTTCAATAATTTTACACTTGACCATTACCATTTTTTGACAATGGGGTAATTTTTCAGTTTTCAATACCTAACTCTTATTGTACATAGTTTATCAACTCATTTCAGTTGTGTTATACTTTATATTTACAAAAAATACAACATTAACATCTGATAAAGAAAATTTTAATAATAAATTTTTAAATGTACATTACGTATGGAGTTCAACCAGTATTAATTTTCATAAAAAGTACAAATACATAATTTTTTTGTTAAATAACCATTCCTCAATGTAATATTTAATATAACACTGAGGACAGAAATGTATGGATGATTACCTCCCAAATTCAGTAAATATTTAGTATTGCTCACCTGATTTTTATCTAAGCATTGAAAACTCTCCAAAGATGTCTTTGAAAATTACTTCAAAAATTAGTAAACTGGTGTTCATTGAGGACAGAATGCTCTGGTCACTTTTAAAGTATATATATTATTTTTTGACTATAAAAAGTGAATATATTTATATTAAAAAAAAAGCAGTATTCCATACAGTGAGTTGGCTCATTTGATTATCATAAATATTTGCATTTTTGCTGTAAACACATTTAATCTATTACACAATTACTCACTACTTAAAGTGCGTGAAAACTCTCTGAAAATATTGAAATACACACTAGTATTGTTGAACTTGCAAACCAAAAAAAAAAAAATGAAATGAAAATCTGTGTGCTCCTTGAAACTACATAATCATGCATGAAAAGTCACAATGCCTATAAATAAATAGATTCCCAACTGGTATGAACACATCATTTATTCTCTAGTTTTACATTGGTACTAGCACAATACATACTGTCTATTGATTTTTTATACAGTATTCAATACGCAGCATTTCCTTTACCACATTGCTTCCAAGGTAACTTGCGTAGGTGGAAAAATTTAATATCATTGATAATAAATTCTTTAGATTTTCTTCACTTCATGGCCATAATAGATTTTTGTTCCCAAAAATTTTGAAATTCCATACTACTTTTGATATTTAAATTCCATTACTTTTCTTGAGGATGAAGAGGATTCAAAAGAACGAGAATATTAAACCTCTGAAGCAGAATGTCCAGTAGCTCAACAATCACAGGTTGTACAAGATAATCATGTACACATGGAGGAAAATGGGAGGAAAACCACCAAGGTACACAATAAATGCATAATGCTAATCATTGCAATCTGCTGGTTTGGAATGCTGCTTGTTGTCTAGCTGTTCTTTTGCTCGGGTTTGATGTTCATCATCTTACAAACCCAGTTACCGATGTCCATAACTTCCTCTTCAGACTTTGTCACAAACTGATGATTCTGTAACAGACATACCAAAGGAATTAATTGTCTGTAAGCAAGGTTCATGTTCTGGGATTCTGTAACACACACACACAAAGGAATTAATTGCTCTGGGACTTGGAAGTCCTAATCTTTAGTTAGTCTGAATGAGAAATGTCCAGGTCAACACTTAAGTATTGTAATCTTCATAATTTGTAACATTGTGATTTTAATTATGACATTGCAAGACTTTCTATCTACTTCTACACATACGTAAACACGAACATGCAATTCAACGAAAAACACAAAATATTTCAAGACCAAGCATTTGATATTGCTATGTTGCAGATATATCATGGACAAGAAATATTACCCCCCAAGTGATTCTGTCATTTTAAAATGACCTTGTGGAATGATCATTGGTCATCAGCAATGTTTTGATTATCCTAAGTTCTTCAACTCAAATAATATGCTCTGAACAAAATTTTATACATTTTTATGACCACATCCATGCTTTAGCACTGAATCAGAACATATCCTTCTGACATATCCTTTTTGGATCCAACATGACCATTTCATCTTTCTTTGATCCAAAGACTCTTTCCTAATTAAAAATCATATTTTACTTCTCTAAGTGACCTTGACATTATCTAAATGACCTTGTGGCAAGATAAGGACAACCCACAGAACATCAATAACATCTGTGTCTAGTGACTGTCTAAAACCTTTCTGCTCCATATAAACTATATACATTACAAATACGATGACTTTAAAAAATGCAATAGGAGATAATTTTCTGTGTTATTTATTAATACACAAATACCTGAGGTATAAAACCTTTTATGATAAGACTAATATCCATTGATTTTAAAACAATGTTATTCCCTGAGAGGCTACATGCGAAATGAAAGCTAAGAGCGGTGCTTGAAAAATGTTGTTTTGGTTACTAATAGTGGGTATACCAACCATTAATGCAACAGACACCATGAATGGTTTTTTTTGGAGAATGTTCTTCCCCTCCTCCAACAATACCCTTCCTAGTTCTAGGGATGCAGGGGCTTGTGACTGTGAAAACATCTACTGATCTCATCCACAAATGTTGGATCTGGTTTAAATCCAGGTACATAAATGGGCCAATCAAGAGCTTGGATGCCATTTATTGGAAGGAAATTTTGAGTTTGATCTCACTATGTGTGCATTGTGCTGCTAGAAAATTAATCCACTGCCTTCCCTTTGCTACTGCATCAATAGTACTAAAACAGGCTGAAGAATTTCATCTACATACTGTCTGGCAATTAAGTTTCCATTCAAAAGTAAGTGAAAATTTGTGTTAATTATACCCCAGACCATGATGCTACATCCACCAAATCTGTCGTATTCGATGTCACAATTGTCTACATAATGTTCATATACATAATGACAAATCCGACCTTTGCCATCAACATCACAAACGTTAAACCTCGACTCGTTAGACAGTTTTGGCTTTAGTTCAGCCTCTGTTTCGTCCACTACACTCTCTTATGTTGGTGATGCAGTTTAAGCTGTCATTCTTTGTAAAGTTTCTGCAGTGGATCTCATGGAATTTCAATATCCTGGATACTGTTATAGGATGAATGAGCCTACCAGTTGTTTGCTTTGTCATATTCATAGCAGCTTTAAACTTATCCTGCAAGTGATGTTGCCATCTGTATGCTTGTTGACAAAGTGGTGTCACAAATGGTCAACCAGGTCTTGGGCCATCATTTATTGATCCTGTTGGATTGCATAATTGTAAAGGGATGGATATTGTCTTGCTACCACCTGCTGATTAACACCTGGCTGAAGCATACCCATGGCTTGATTTCACTTTCATTGCTTAAATGTCTTATTTATTTTTTCTATCTCAGCTGTTGATTTTGGACTGCAATCATCATCACCATCCAAATTGTTTTATCAAGTCAAAACTCTTCTTACCTTTCAATTCCCTTCATTTGAACAAACTTGAATCCCTTCACCCAAAGATGATTTGTACCAAGTTTGATTGAAATTGGCCCTGTGGTTCTGGAGAAGAAGATATTTAGAGATGTTTTCCTATATGTTCACATACAAAACATTGATCCCTTATTGTGGACCCACAATATCCCCAGGGGCCATGATTTTAACAAACTTGAATCTGCACTATGTCAGAAAGCTTCCAATTAAGAAATGAGATACATTTTTTGAGTGTTATTGGGATTTGACATGAAGTTGGTCACAGGATCAAATCCTATCCCAAAGGGCATTATAGTAGATTTGATCACATACCAACTTCACGTCATATCCCAATAACACTCAAAAAATGTATTATATTTCTTTTAATATTTGTTTTGATTTGTGTGTTCTTGTGAAGCTTCCATACTTGTGTAGGCAGATGATCGTACAACACAAGATATAGTTCGTTAAATTTTGATTGCATAAATAAGTAAGAACAATATCTTGAAGAATATAAATATTTATATTAGAAGGATTAAAAAAGATGAAACAAGTGTAAAATAAAGATAATTTTGAGCGTCAAGTCGACTCAATTGAAAACAAGAACGGAGTAAACTACATCCGGTCAATCGGTGATGGAGAAACGGTGTCAGTCTCCTACCTTACTTAAATTTGTAAATGCAATTGCTAAACACAGATTTCAACAGACATTCAGATGATCTAAGAGAAATGATGGAGGATTAATGGATTACGTTGACATTAAGCTCTAGACCAGGTTTATGGAATGGATCAATGGCATGTTCATTGTTAGGACTCATGGTTGTAGCAATTTACTGAAAAATATAGAAGTGCAGCTGCAGGTTCGTTGTGTTTTTTTTAATTCCTGGGTGTGTGGGAAAAGATAAGCATGAACTGAAAGAGACATTTTGTTCAACTGAAAAACTTCTGTTGTAGGATTTAAATGAAGACTCGCAGTGGTACCCTGACTTGAACATCATTTGTTGAGCTCAAAACCAGCTTTGTTCATGGCAGTGATGGCTATTGCCCGGAAACAACAGGTTACCATCATCATAAAGTTAATTAAACATCAAAGTGTCATAATGTAAATATCAAAGACATTGAATGAATTCATCATACTTCAGAAGTTGCAGTTTTAGTCGCAGACAGTATTTTTAAAAGACGAAACATCTGAATGGTATGTTTAATGTTTCTGTTTTATTCCTTAATGAAATTCTTGTCTGTTTACAAAATAAACTCTATGTAATTATTCAGATGCGTTTTATTTATTTCGTCATTTTGTTATGTCAGGACAGGTGAAAGTGCAGTTCAATTAGCTCAAATACTTTTGGAGTGGTGATTGTATTCATACGCAAGGGAAAGTCTAATCACGTGACTGATTTCATGTTATTGAAAAGACAAAACATTGGTAAATGTAAATTTGAACTTTACTGGCCCATTTATTCTTGAGAAGAAGATTTTTAAATGACCCCACCCTATTTTTGCATTTTGGTGATTATCTCCCCTTTGAAAGAGGCATGGCCCTTCTTTGAACAAACTTGAATCCCCTTCACCCAAGGATGATTTGAACCAAGTTTTATTGATTGGCCTGCTGGTTCTGCAGAAAATTTTCAAAATTTGTCAGTATTTTTTCACTATTTTGCTATTATCTCCCTTTGGAGAAGAGAGTTGATCTTCATTTGAACGAACTTGAATCCCCTTCATCCAAGGATGCTTTCTGCCAAGTTTGATTGAAATTGGCCCAGTGGTTTTGGAGGAAAAGATGAAAATGAGAAAAGTTTACACTGCCGCAGACAACACCAACGACGGACAACAGAAATTTTTGATCAGAAAAGCTCACTTGAGCCTTTGGATCCAGTGAGCAAAAAAGATGTGTTGCATTTTTAAAGTCCATCAGCATATCATAAATCTTACAACAGTCATATCTACTTTCAAAACTTAATAAAACATTCCGAAAATATTGGGTAGGTTTTCAAAGAGAATAACACTGCAACATGCCTTGCAAAAGAATTAATCAATACTGTGTTAGAGAAAATCAATATGGAAGACATGGTCATAACATTACACCCCCCCCCCCCCCTCCCCTTTTACTCCCATTATACAATGGGTATGATTACCAGACTGTAGTAGAAGAACGATGTTACAACCAGAGAATACAAACCATTAATGACTGAAGATCAGCTCTGTCTGATGGCTTCTTTTTCAAGCTACAAACAAAACATTGAACAAAATGTACTGTAGAATTAAGAGGTTTTGTGGTTTCATTATTATTCACTGAATACTAATTCTTTATGTAGTTGACCAAGACAACAAAATCAAGTCGTCAAAACAAAGACAGAGTTCCTTTAATGGTTGCAGATTTTTTCACTCAATTCTGTAAGGCCATGTTTACACACTGCAAGATTGCCTACAAGTTTTTCTGTAGTCATACCAAAACAAATGTTAATATGTATGTGTTTTTAACAAATTTTAAATCTAATTAAAATTTATAGAAAAAACAAACTGAATATATGTATTCAGATTGACTTACAAAGGTAATCAGCAAGGTAATTATATATTCTGGAGAAATTATTGGTTCTCTATTTTTCTTTTTTGGAGGTGGTGAGTGTGGAAGGGGGGGGGGGGGGGTTTACATAAGATTTAGTTCTATTTAGATCTATACAAGCTATCAACACTTCAGGTGCCTGTGGAAAATAGTAATTGTACCTGCCCATACACTTACAAATCAATAATATTGTATACTCTAGTAAAACCATGAAATTTCATGATCATGAAATTTAATGAAGCCTCAGAAATTCTTTTTACGCATACTGTTTATACACTGTAGATTAAGTTTTACCTAAATGGTATATATAAACAAAAAATAAAGTAAAAAAAATAAAAGCGTTTGTGATCTACCATATATAATTAAGGATATATTGCCAAGGTTAACCTTTTTAAAAAGTAGGTCAAACTCCAAGGCCATGATTACAAGGTCAAAACCTTTGGTACCAAAAAAGAAAGGTCTTGTTTCATACAAGGAATGCAAAAATGAAATATGAAAGCCCTATCACTCATTCAAAAGTTCTGAGCATGGTTCAAGTTTCAGAGAGACATAACAAACAGACCGGACAAAAACAATATACCCTCCAATCTTCAATAAGGGGGCATAACCGTTGTCAGTACATAAAGCCTGACTCTACTTATCCTATCCTCCTTAATTCAAAAGACTTAGCCAAAGTTAGTTTTTGAAAAGTAGGTCAAAATCCAAGTGTGACATGGTCAAAAATGAAAGGCCTGGTCACGAGGAATTTATATGTGAAGTAACAAAGCTCCATCCACCTTGGTTCAAAACACAGAGATAAAACTCATTTATAAAAAGTAAGTTAATCCCACATCAAGGTCCCAAGTCTTGAAATCAAATGAAAGGCTGCTTGGATTTCTCGGAAAAATGTCAAACTTAAGTCTGAGTTTTCTTTTACAGTCAAAATTTGAGTAAAATCTTTAATACTTTAAAAATTTAATATAAAAATTTAATTTAGACCCTTTGACCTTAGTAAGCTAACAAATGGAAGAATATCTAGTTCAAAAAGTCACCAGGAATTTTATTTTGCACCCAAATCACAGTATCCTACTTGTCATATTAGTCTTACCATTTCTCCACAAAGTCTATGAAGAGGTCCGAGAATTTTCCTTTGGGCAGAGTAGGTGGTGGCTATAAACAGTAAAAGGCCATAGTAAATATTCTGTTCCACAGGCCACACACAAAAATCACATTCATCACGACTAACAATCATTTAAACAAAAATATTAACATCAACTTCTAATACATTGTTCATTGTAAAACAATTTTCAAAATGACAGGTATTCTTAAATATTGATAAAGTTGGTATTCTTATACAGATATTAAGCTTTTCATCAAGTTACACAACAGAATGTCATGACCACTGGTTTCCTCAGAACAAAATCAGTACATGTACATTTTACTTTAACAATATTAAAGCTTCAGTGGATCTCATGCATATCATATTTTCACGATCCAAGTACCATGTGACTATGTTTCGCTATAATTCATTATGTTATACATTTGCACATTTAATACTTTGTCCAAAAAAAAAATAAAAATCCCTAAAACACAACATGTACTATTCTTCGTAGTGAATATAGGTTTGATCGGGTAATTATCTGTATCACTCAATACGCTTATAAGGTTACAGAGATGCTTTGAGCATGCCAAGTTCGCTTGTGGTATTTTGGGTGTTTAATCATAAAAATGCACTTAACAACATAGATAATTCATAATCATACAAAAAGCACATCCACTGAACTAAAAAAAAATAAGTAAATAAAAATAATATACCATCAATCAAAGGGTGTATCAAATTAATAAGAAGTGCTCCATAACTTTTCGCACTGTAGGTGATCAGTGTTAATATTTGTGAAAGAAAAAAAAGAACATATTCTTATACTTTTAACAATACTTAAATCCCTAACAAAAAAAACTTAACTTCAATCAATCAAATACAAAGAAAATTTTAAATTAAAACAGAGAAAACAGAAAACTCCTAGTTTCCCCACAATATTTCCTGCAACAACTGTCTTAAAACTGACAGTGCAAATAATTACATGTACTGAAACATGCTAAAAAAAAAAAACAAGTCGCGAGAAAGGAATTTCAGGAGTCTATAAATAACTATATTAAATTTTCTTTTTGGAATCAGAATATGAGACTGAGCGTAAGGGCTTATCTGTGAAGTTCCTAGGGAGTTATAAAGTTTATTTTGTGTACCGTCAACTAAGACTGTACCCACTCCTGCCCCCTCATATGTACATTTCCTAGCAAATGGCATTATCAAGTCTATAAACTACATTAGTTACAACACTAATAAATCAGAATTTTTAACTGTTCATTACATATCTGTAATGCATGATTTCAAACCATTAATATCCCTACACATACCTCATTAACAATATAATCTAAAAGCTCAAAAATGGCCATGGGTCGAGGGCCATCTGTGCCAGGCGGACCCGGGAAGCTAAAACTATTTCTGTCTGAGCCTAAAATGCATAAAACAAGCACAGAATGATCACAAACTTTTATGTTATTGCATAGTCCACTTTCATGTGGCAAGCAAAATTAAACATTGTTAAAGCCATGTGGAATGAGAGATGAATGACTGAAGAGACATAGAGATGTTGACAACATTATGAAGGATGAGTAATGTAAAACGAATGTCACCTGTATTGTACTACGGTGGAAAGCGGATTACTACTGCATCATATATATAATCTTCTCTCTTTTTTTTTTCCTTTTTATATTATTATTGTGAATTTTTTTTTTAATTATATATATATATAAAATAATGTACTATTTGTAAATGAATGAAACCAGTTTTTTATTATGTGTCTGGTATTTGTGACATTTGGAATTAGGAAGAATGGATAGGAAGCATCCTTACAACTCAAAATATGGCACTGAAAATAAAGAACAAAATTAAAATATGGAAAATGGAGAAATATAAAACATAATGAAATGCACACATTACAGTCCAGCAGCTGGTATAAAGCATTTGTACAGTCTACACTATTTCTCTTGCTTAAAACAGCACAATTACTGACAAAGAAAAACATTACTGTTACAATATTCGAGTACACAAATAGTATCACATGAAGTGGCATGATAGGGAAACCTCTCTCTTCATGGTATGAGCTATTTTGAACAAGAGAACTGAGAGTGTACTATAGGCAGCATACAGGTAGGTTTTAGTGTTGTTCTTTTTTCGCATGTTACCTCATTTACAATGTACTCAAGTAGTTCAAAGATGGCCATTGGTAAAGGGCCATCACCTGTTAAAACCTGAAAATCTCCAGGACATCCTGAAAATAGCACACTACAATGACACTCATGTAATGGTGACAGATCCTAACCAGAAGTCAAACTCAACTCACAAGTCTTCTTTTTTAACAGATACCAATTAATGTACAGCACTGGGTCTTTTCCCCAAAGATTTTGGAAAAAGGTATGGTACATGTATATGTGTACAGAAAGTTTAAGAAAATAATTAATATCTCAATTAAATACTAATTGAATCATACACATGAATATGTTGTATCTGATTAATATTTTACCATCCACTGTCTTTAGTCCTGTTCAGTGAACAAAAACCATTGGTTTACACGAACGCGCACACACATACACACACACATACGCGCTTTCAAATTGTACAACACTCTAGTATCATAATCATTTATCAATCACATTTTTGTTACATTTTCCAGAATTTAATGAAAGCTATTTTTTCCAAAAACATTCACATTTTTTGTTATATCATTGAACATTGCTTTGCTTGATCATTGTAAAAGAGACACTTGATAGTCTCTGTTTCTAACCTTTCAAGGGTTTGCCAGTCCTGGCTGCTTCCATGTGTTCAGCCATGGCTTCCTCTCCAAATATACTACCCAGATCCTCGGGGGATGGGGGAGGTATTGGGTAGCGACCAATGGCCATCTCTACCAGGGACAAGCCAAGACTCCAGATGTCTGATTGTACTGAGTAGTGGGTGCCCTGTAACCTCTCTGGCTGAAATCAACATATCAACACCATATACATCAGCAAATTCATTTAACTGACCTTGACACTTGCCCTTTAAAGCAATACGAATCACCCTTAAGGACATAGATACTCTTTATGTCATGTTTCATTTCTTAAACAAAGATATTTTTAATATATACAATGATTCATCTCAAAATCAAGGTGTTAAAGACACACAAATCAATACCCCACTCTCACTAAAGTGTGTGTTTGTGTGTTGGTGGTGGGGGAGGATAAACAACATGTACGATCGATACATAGTATAGTATACAGCATATATATGTATATATCAAATAAATACATGTGGATTCAGATTGGTACACATACACTTTCTAAACCACATGTGCTGTTATTAAAGCAAAAAAAATAAATAAATAAATAAAAAAATCCAACTGTTAAGAGAAAATAACTTGTCCTCCATATATGAAAAGGTACATACTGACATATAGGACCGAGTTCCTACAAAGGAATTGGCCATAGAATCAATGAGTTGTCCACTAACTCCAAAATCACAAATCTTTATTTCTCCTCTTGAATTCACCAATATATTGGAAGGTTTGACATCTGTAATAAACAAGGAATACATGCCGTTAATTTAAGATGCATAAATTCTTCCAACTCAATTTTGTTCAGGCCTACTGATAAAATAAATTGTTTCTACAAAATGACCAATGGACTTTTTCAGATGGACTGATCAAAAATCTATAAATAAATTATACACAAACGTGAATGACATTTAGAGTTGTTGGTGCAGTGAAAGCCTTGACACCTTTGTTTAAGAGCCAGTAATGAAGAATAAAGTTAACTCCGAGGTGAATTCCAAATTTGAAATATTTCAAAACTGTCACAGCACCTTTCAGACTTAAAACAGCTGAAATCAATAGCTTTAATATCTTTATTTTGACAAATGCAAATATTCAATTCATTGCAACAGGGCTCTCCCAAATCAATTAAAACCTACCTCTGTGCATGATCTGATGTTTTTCTCGAAGATAACTTAATCCCTTTAAAACCTGTAAAATTGATAAGATACTATCAGATATTGGAATCAATAAATAATATTTACAATAAAAGAAAAAAAAGAGAGAGAGAGCTGCATTTCTATTCCCTTTACAACCAGGTCTTTTCTTTGTGTAATATGACTCTGTTACGTAATTGCCACTCACCGCAACTGTTAATTTTCCTAAGATTGGTTCAGGAATCCTACCAGCTTTCTTAAGTATCAGATCCAGTGACCCACCATCCTACAAGAAAATGCACCAAATTACAATTTGTGTTGAAGGTGTCTACTTCTGCAAGGAAATTGAAATTTTCTGTCTCATTAAACCTGACAATGGCCTAAATTACCTTCATTATAAAGACTTGGAATAATGATCGGAGAACTACACTAGAACTGGTATTTATCTCAACATGCATTAAGAACGGCTTTTATTCTTGAAAGCAACAAAGTATGTGCATATTCTAGGAATTGCCTATGACACTTATAATTAACTAAATCACAATATTTTCACAAAAGGAACTTTATGAATGATTCCTCTGAGTCAGTGTTACTTTGTTGACAATGAAACTTCTCTCGTACTTGAGAAACCTTCTGTAACATCATAACCATGCTATGTATCCAGGAATTATTCTTCTAACAATGTTTTGTACTTGTTAATGAGAATTTTAGTTTAATCTACATGTACAATAGTTGTGTACATGTGCATTCTCATTGAATTGTATAATGTTTTGTATTTGAGAATATTGTTCTTTTATTTTATACTTCGTGAATTCTTAATTTTTAAAACAATATTTTGTCCTTATGAATTTTCTTTGATGCACAATATTTGCATAGGAATACTCTTTTTAAGTGTACATGTCAAGCCCTTTTCACTAAAGAATCCTTCTAATAAAACAGTTTGTTCTGGGGTCCAATCCAGTTGGATACAATTAAACAGATGAATTCAATTATCAGAAGAAAAAACAAAGATTTACAAAGAGGTGTAAAACATATTATAGTGTCTTTGAGAGGCAGATTTAAACACTCTCTGTGTACAATCCACTCCTCTCTGTAATGTGTTACCAGCAATCTCCATCTTATTTTATAGGTACGTAATTAATGCAACACGTCTTACCATGTATTCCATGCAGATACTAATTTCTCCTTCACTGTAGAAAGCACCATAGAAACCCACTATAAATGGAGAGTTGCACTCATGAAGTACTTTAAGTTCTCGGATTATCTGCTTGCGAACAGCCGGCTTGATTTCTAAATGAATTAGCTGAAACAGAAAAGACAGTAAGATAATCTCTCCTGATTTAGAGATACAAATGTGCCAACTTACACAGGTTTATACAAATATATGCAAAAGTATGCTGACTCAATGGGACACTTAGTACTAAAATCATACTATACAGAGTGTAGTACTGAACTGAATGAATTTTGTCAGTCATGTCTGACTGTCCAAAGATCTTTGATACACACTGTATTTGTTTGTTTGTTTTTACTCTAATAATGATAGATGTATTTGGCCACCCATGATAAGAATGTACTTACATGTACATATATAAAGTACCACACCGTTCTTTAAACTTTTCAATCAATTATATGAACATCTCTTTCTCTCTTTATCCATCTTTTAGATGTTATAACCCATACTTAACTGAGGATGCTGATGGGAGATGACAAAGAGAGAGAGAGAGAGAGAGAGAGAGAGAGAGAGAGAGAATCCCTGATATGCATGGCTGAATATTTATCAAGCTACATAAGACACTGGCTATCATCACAAGAGTTCTGAGCAAATTAAATATAACACAGAAAGAACAGACGGATGAAATGTTCACACTCTACTCTAACTTTACACATAAACTGGAAGTTTTTTTTTGCATCAGGAATATTGAATACACTTTATATTAACAAAAACCACCCTTCCGAGTGATCTAATTTACTAATATATAAAAGGCTAAATATTTCCACAAATATTGATCTTTAATATCTTCAAAATTACAACTAAACCAATTGAATTAATATCCACTTCCTTGAACTATCAATGGTTGTGGGCTTTTAACATTGAGTTCCCCTAACATTTTACCAGGTGAGTTGATATTAGTATGAATATATGAGCATTATATTGACACATTTACAACTAAAAATATGTAAGAGGTCAACATTCCCCAAACAAGTCACACAAATGGCATTTAAAATATGTAACTATTGACCTACATAGTACAGATTTAAATCCCAACTGAATTCAATAATAAAGCAAAATTATCTAATTTTTTTGGATCATGCAATCAAAATCAGTTATTAGAACCCTATGTAAATAAGGTTCTCATAAAATGGTTCCAGTCTAAAAACTATTTGCAACATTTCCTTGGATGTCTGTTCTAGGACAAGCATTAGTTAACTTTCTTGTAAAGAGTTTTAATACAATGGACAGCTCAGTATCTTCACAATTCCTGTACATGCTTGTAAGTGGTGCACATGCTTCTTGCATAAATAATGCACAAGAAAGGTAGAATCTTCACAGAACAAAGCCTGTGATACTGTTATTATTACAGAGTAATTACTTCTGTCAACAGCGACATCACAAAGCTAGAGAACAGCCAATCAATAGCACCAACTGCAGGGTGTACATTTCCCTATTGATTGTATGTGAAAGTTATCAATACTACATTGCTAATTCAGGTTCTTTCAGGAAATACAACAGATCTATGCTTAAAGCTATAATATAAACTGCTGAATAAAGATTCAGGAGTGTTGCCTCATTGTGCTTGACTAAAGTAATATCTTTTAATGAAAACAGTGTTAATTCTTGCATAAAACATATCTTCTTTGTTTATCAAGTTATGAACTTAATTTGTTTATCATTTGAGAGAAAAATAAGTAGGAAAAATGAAACAGTCTAATATTCTTGTTTTTAAATATTGTTAAAACTTCTATTTATGGACAATTCTTCAAAGATTTTTAAATTTTCACTTCTACATATAAAATATTAACGGTACCAATTTTGATGTACGAGATGCGTATTTCAAAAATTAATGTCTCCTCAGTGATGCTAAAGTCAAAAATGTTGGAAATCCGAAATAAAAACAAACTTGGAAGGGCTGAAAGAACCAAAACAAATGCACATATATTATGTTTCCAATGTTTTTGCCTTTGATTGTAATGATGGTCATTTCCTCATGAATGTGCTGCAGTTATAAACAATAGGCGTATGAATCTTGATAAATATAGTACATAGATTATAACATCTGGGAATGTAACACCCTTTATGAACTCCACGTGGGGATCCAGGTTGTTAGAATAGATCCTCAGTACCCCTTGCTTGTCGTAACAGGCGATTAAATGGAGCGGTCCTTCGGATGAGATCGTAAAAATCGAGGTCCCGTGTCACAGCAGGTGTGGCATGTAAAAGACCCCTCCCTGCTCAAAGGCCATAAGCACCGAGCATAGGCATAAATTTGCAGCCCTTCACCAGCAGTGGTGACATCTCCATATGAGTAAAAGATTCTCAAGCGGGACTTTAAACAATATTTAATCAACCCTTTATGAAGTATGCCTGCATGATGTATTGCAATTCATACCTTCATATGTTTTCAAAAATGAAATTTATTTCTTACTTAAATGAATAAATTGTGGCTTCACTATAGCCATAAATAACACATTTTTAAGAAATTGAACATTTTTTATTTATTGACAGTACTACAAACCAACTGCAGTAAATACTAAATGACAAATTCTTATAAAAGGTAAGCCAGACTGAGAGCTTTAGTACATAGTTCTTTCATTTGTTTCCAAATATAATGTACTATTGTAGAAATTATGAATATCTTATAGATATTATAAATACATGTTCTGGAGGAAACAGTAATAGTTTCACACACACACACATTCTTTTGACCACTTCAAATTTACCCAGATGTATGTTATTTGAATACATCTCGTGTCACTCTTATGGAGAACATAAATGCTTTACCTTTCTAGCCATGATGATCCCCGAGGGTTTGTGAATGACCTTCATAACAACTCCCCCATTTCCTGCCCCAAGTTCCCCAAGCTTCTCAAAATCATTTTCCTGGGTCAACTCCCCGACTTGTTCTTTCTGGGTGAGGAATGTTTCTAGTCTTTCTCGCTGTTGTTCATTAATGTCCATTTCTTTCACTCTCTGTTGTAAATCCTGTAGGTCTATCCCACTGATTTCTGTGGGTTTACTGTAACCAGATACATTCATGTATATTATACATACACCTGTGTACTGTCTGTCACAATCATATTGCATAATTTTGCTCACAATGGGATTGTCAAATCATGTCTGTTTATTTGAATCCAATTTTGTTGCAATCCTTGATTGTTTAAATACTTATATAAAGGAATATACCATCAAGGATGACAAAATACTCAACCAACGAAGAAAGCATGAATATTTATTAAATGTGTAGCAAAACATACACCCTGTTTGTTCAATCTTGATCTTCTCAATTTATGTATATATGAATTTATCACAGGCTACTTATTTCACTCAAACCAATTCACGGTCAAAGTTCAACCTCAATCACTACAGTTTACCCATGCTGTGTTCACCTAACATCAAATCAATACCACACCATGTACAAAGTGTGACATACGTACAACCTGCTTGGTTGAACAATGATTTAATATATTTACAATATACGTACTGAATAAACATGCACTAAACTATACAATAACATATTCATTATAAAAAATTTTGAAAAAAAAAAAATAGATATTCAAAGAGAAAGGTTAACTCACTGTTTTTTATTTATTGACAGTTACCACTTATGAACATTTTACAAACAGATGGAAAGCTACTCAGACAACAGTACAGGAAAGTCTGGTTGATCAAAAACTTCAACAAATAAAAGGAATTGTATATTATATTTTACGGTGTGTGACCATTGATACAAGTGAAGACCCATAACATCTTGTGTCACAACTTTAGGCATTTAATCTGCCTATTTATTTAACATGTGAAATATATAACACAGTCAATGTAAACAGTGCATTATGGCATCATATCAGTTGTGGTAATATTTCCCCCCCCCCCCCTTTCAAATCCAGCAATAATCAACAATACAATGTACGAAGACATGAGAAAACTTGTCTGGAATTTCAAAACGTTTGTGGTATGTTCCAAACTATTTATTATCTATGGGGTTGTCCATGAAGTATACCACAGTGACATTTTTCAAGAAGCATTATGGGTAACACACATCATTTTTCAGTTGATGAAGAGCAAATCACTTGACTAAAATGTGTAATCAATGAAGTGAGCTTATCACGTCATGAGCTTCACTCACTAATTTTCACTGTAGTGTATTTTTTCACTAAGATCCAAGCCATGAAATTTTTAAATATAACATTGCCATAACAAAAGAAAAAATATTCTAACAAAAAAACTGCGTGAAAATGAATGTGACCTCCTGCCTTTTCAATATTTTTATAACTACCAGTTTGAAAGAAATTGGAATTCTATGAAATTGATTCATTGGCACCAACTGAAAAATCAAAGAGTTCCATTACTGAGTCAACATTCCAATAATATCAATAATGTCAAGAAAGTCTGAATACAGACAAAATGCAAACCTATATCATGTAATTTGTCTGACTAATAATTATATTGACCGCGTGGTCAATAACTGTTCTTGCCACGATAAAAAATGCCGGATAATACAAAATGCAAATTAATGTAAATATTGCAACCATATATTTTCCTACTATTGAATAATACATCTTAATGCAAAGTACTACAAAATATTTCTTGATACACAATAAAATTAAATAAACGTACTCGAGTTGGTCCCCTGCAGGCCCAGAGGCAGGAGGGGTTGTGTTCTCTCCCCCCGGTAGAGTCAGTCCTTTCATATTCTTCTTCATCTTTGATGTGGCAGGAAAGTTCAATTAATTTAATGTGCGCATTTAATGGGGAATGTGTTGAAGAGCAGCTTAAAGCACACCTACACTAACATTTTGACATATCGGCTCCCTAATTTTCATTCTCATAATACCACCGGATGTGACGTATTTGTAAAAATGCTAACACATTTTGATGTGAACCAGAAATTTCCGATTTGAGTTATCTGCCCTTGTGCACGACTAACAGAAGCGTGCCTTTTGAAAGATATGTTATACTATATACGGTAACAAAAGGGGAAAAACAAGACGTGATAGAGGGAAACAAAAACCAGTTCTATATACTTTTTAAAATATGGCATGGCGCACGTTGAACTTTTAATATTTTTTTTATTTATCATTTATAAGGAATATATATATATATATATATATATATATATATATATATATATATATATATATATATATAAATTTTGCAGTAATTACTGAACATATTTCAAGTGAGTCATTAATTGCATAACTAATATAAAAATAAATCGTGTACATTTTCAAAAGAAATCATTCTTATTCTCATGAGTGCTAATTACTCTAACATCTGAGAGTGTACTCCGCGTACTCAGGATCCACAAAAGAAATAAGGTCTAGTTCTCTTTATTACAATCTCAACAATGCATACAATTTTGGCAGTAAACACGGAAATTAAATAGAAAAAAATCTGGATATTGAATTGATATCTTAGCAATATTCACAGAGTTTCAGACTGGTATAGTAAATTTCCCGAAGTGTAACTTACAGTAAGATGTATAATGATATTAATTGGTAGTTGTTTTGTTTTTCTATTCATAAAAACATAAGATATACTTAGTAATGTTACATTACTAATGACATATTTTCAATGATATTGATATGATTACAGTTATTATCAGTGATATTGTTTGTAGAAAATGTACAGCCGTTCATCTGTTCCATCCGAGTTTTTTTTACTTCAAATCTTTGAATAACACGAGCCAAAAAAGTGTGCCAGCATTGCGATTCAGAAAACCGTATGACAGCGTGGCCGTATTTGTCACGTGATATTGAAGGGAGTTCTAATTCGAAAACTTCAAGTATTCATATTCTGGACAGCGATGGATCCCATATTTCAAGGATAGTAGTGGGAAGAGAAGAAGATTCTCTGAAATGCGCAACTGCCATTGATATATTCAAAACCAGTCCACCATTCGCATTTTCAAGATTCCGTGAGCCCTTCGGACGCCGTACACGTCAAACAACCCCTACTTTAGCCTCATCCACCATCATACACTTCCCTGAAACATCAAAAGACCCCGGATGCGGAAGAAAGGCTGAATAATGTTTCGATTGCCATTCCAGCACCAGAAACGACCTTACGTCGATAGATCAAGACCAACGACTCGGAAGTTCCACTTTCGATAACGAGTCAAAGGGGAGCTTGTTTCAAAAGGGCAAGAAAAGTCGCTGAGTATGAGAAGACGGATGAGGAGAAATCTTTTAAAAAAATTCTTGTTTTAAACAGGTCTGACATTTACACGACTGCGTTTATTTATGACAAACAAAAAATAATGCTTGTAGAAACCTTTTGTATACAGAAAGCGTGTATTCATCAGTAATGTATGATAATTGTTTTGTAATGGATGTGATCAATAAATACATGTATGAAAAAGAAAACAACAAAATCTCACACTGAAGTCCTCATCGATGTTCAGTCTCAAAATGTTTACGTAAAGTTTGCCTGATTAATCGTCGTCTATTCCAGGGCTTCTAATTTTATTCATTTTGATTGTAACCTTGCTTTAAACTCTACTCAATTATCACAATTACAAGGTTTTGTGATTACCTTGTGTGAAGGCACGTATAATTACAGAACTTTATCATCGTGAGCAGGAATTTACGTTGTGTGAAGGCACGTATAATTACAGAACCCTATAATCGTGAGCAGGAATTTACGTTGTATGAAGGCACGTATAATTACAGAACTTTATCATCGTGAGCAGGAATTTACGTTGTGTGGCGGCACGTATAATCACAGAATTTTGTCGTGAATAGGAATTTACGTTGTGTGAAGGCACGTATAATTACAGAACCCTATAATCGTGAGCAGGAATTTACGTTGTGTGAAGGCACGTATAATTACAGAACCTTATCATCGTGAGCAGGAATTTACGTTGTGTGGAGGCACGTATAATTACAGAACCTTATCGTGAATAGGAATTTACGTTGTGTGAAGGCACGTATAATTACAGAACTTTATCATCGTGAGCAGGAATTTACGTTGTGTGGAGGCACGTATAATCACAGAACTTTGTCGTGAATAGGAATTTACGTTGTGTGAAGGCACGTATAATTACAGAACCTTATCATCGTGAGCAGGAATTTACGTTGTGCGGAGGCACGTATAATTACAAAACCTTATCATCGTGAGCAGGAATTTACGTTGTGTGGAGGCACGTATAATTACAGAACCTTATCATGGTGAGCAAGAATTTACGTTGTGTGAAGGCACGTATAATTACAGAACATTATCATCGTGAGCAGGAATTTACGTTGTGTGGAGGCATGTATAATCACATAATCTTATCGTGAATAGGAATTTACGTTGTGTGAAGGCACGTATAATTACAGAACCCTATAATCGTGAGCAGGAATTTACGTTGTGTGAAGGCACGTATAATTACAGAACCTTATCATCGTGAGCAGGAATTTACGTTGTGTGGAGGCACGTATAATTACAGAACTTTATCATCGTGAGCAGGAATTTACGTTGTGTGGAGGCACGTATAATTACAGAACCTTATCGTGAATAGGAATTTACGCTGTGTGGAGGTACGTATAATTACAGAACCTTATCAACGTTAGCAGGAATTTACTTCAACAAGATTTTTTTTCAAACTGGACCCTGTTATTCTGGCCATCATCCACCTGTAACTGTGTCAAACGCGTACCTGTCTGGGGCGGACATCCTCAATATGAGGGGTGTTCGATATGTAATGTGCTTTGTACCACAGCGCGATAACGCTTTGTACAATTTTGTGGATGATGATACTCTTGAATAGCTATTTTCAATACATTAACCCCGTGGGGATCCGGGTTGTTAGAATAGATCTTCAGCACCCCCTAGCTTGTCGTAAAAGGCGACTAAATGGGGCGGTCCTTCGGATGAGACCGGAAAAACCGAGGCCCCGTGTCACAGCAGGTGTGGCACGTTAAAGATCCCTCCCTGCTCAAAGGCCATAAGCGCCGAGCATAGGCCTAAATTTTGCAGCCCTTCACCGGCAATGGTGACGTCTCCATATGAGTGAAAGATTCTCGAGCGGGACGTTAAACAATATATAATCAATCAATCCAACGGTATAAACACAAGCCTTCTGGGTTCTTTCCTCCACCAATAAAAACTGAACGCCACCAAATAACTGAAACAATTTTGAGTGTGGCGGAAAGCAAAAAACAATCAATCAAGCAGCTCCGCATAGTTTTAATCAATAGAGCCAGTCGTTGACCACTGCTGTAAAAATGGTTGAGAAACGGGTTGAAAATATTGAAGAAATTAGAGCTTATATAAAAGTTCGCACAAAACTCGGTCATTCGGTAATGCAGATTTTTATGAATTAGGGGGAGTTTATCAGCCTGATAAGGTATCTTATGAGACCGTTCGTAGGTGTAGAAAGAAATTCTGACTGGCACAGAGTCCGTCAAAGATGCAGCAAAATCTGACCAACCTGTGACTGTAACAGGCAAGGCAAATGTCTAAAAGTCAGGGAAATAATTGAAAGCGATGGAAGGTACACGATACGTGATATTGCCAAAGCTGTTGACATATCGCTATCGCGGATGCATTTCATTTTGAAGCGTATTTTGTAAGTAGGAAAGATTCCTGCCAGATGGATACGGCATATATTGACAGATGACCAAAGACGGGTACGAGTACTAGTACAAACCGCTAAGTAGTTGCTGAAAATGGTTCCCAAAATCAATAATAGAAAATTTGCAAACATTGTTACTGGTGACGAAACGTGGGTTCACTATTTCGAACCAGTAAGAAAAATTGGAAACAAAATATGGCTAACTAAACAAGGTAGAAGGCCTATAATTGCCAAAAGAACCATAAACACAAAGAAGGCTCTTTATTGCATATTCTTCTCATGTGATGGTATAGCCGTACAAATTCCGGTGTCGAAGGACATTTAAGTGTTACAGGTCGGTATCACCGAGATGTTACACGAAAAAAGGTCAAGAAATATTATCATAAATGGCGCCCAGTGTCAGGATTTAGGCATGTTCATCTAATTCATGATAATCCTCCATCACATACATCTGAACTTGTGAAGCAATTTTTGAAGTCGGAGAAAGTTACTGTCTTGCCACACCCACCATACTCTCCAGGTCTAGCCCCATGCGACTTTTTTCTTTTTCCAAACCTTAAAAAGTTCTTATCTGGTCGTTGTTACAAATCCCGAGAAGCCCTTGGCTCAGCCATCAGTCAGTGCCTCAGAGGTCTACTTAAGTCAGCATACCGTGATGCATTTCAGAAATGGATTCATAAATTGAAATTATGCATTTCAAACTGCGGAGAATACTTTGAAGGGATAAAATGTTCATTTCACTGTCTGAGTTGAATGCTTTTGAGATAGCGTACAACACATATTACATATCGAACTACCCTTGTAGATCACAGTGTGATTCAAATCCGTACGACACCCCACCCAAGATTGTAGCGGACACTGCCTCGCTATAGAACTAGCTTTTCTAGTGATATGGTCAAGTTTCTCTCTTGATCACTCAAGTCTAGCAGGTTCAGACTAAGTATACTGCACGTTGCACAATTGGGGAAGCGTAGTGACTCTGGTGTTTAGTGGGAGACCTGCGTGTACGAACGTGGTTTCGTACGGGGAGGCCGGTGGTGGTCGTCGTGAACGACGGATACCGTTACTAAAGAGGTGCCAAACAATCCGAGAGGACTGGTGCTAAGCTTTGGAACGAATCTCCCCGGAGCAGGGGGAAGTGTAGCGGACAGTATACTGGTAATGGTCAGAGAACTTTGTAAATTGTAGTTCCATATATTTAAAGGAATTTTTTATGCGCGATTTTTCTCATTTGCCCGTCTTCTTTTCTCTTTATTTTTGTACTCCTGATTAAGAAATGTTGATTATTTGTGGAAATAATCAATTGTTTTCAAAGGAAGTATTTGATTTTGGTAGCTGAGGCTACTTCCTGATGTACATTCAGTCTGTATACACACGCATGTGAAAAACGCGTGGATTTGAGGATAGTCTTGTGTGCGGGTAAACATTTTTGAAAATGCCGGGTAGGGTGCTGTTTTTCTGGTGTCGGCAGATGAGACAGGTAACATAGAACATTACCGACTGTGTTATTCGGCATCAATTTTGCAAATTGATTTTTAATGATTCAACCTCCCCCCCCCCCCCCCCCCCCCCCCCCCCTCTATAGTAATATGTAGTGAAAATAATTACCGGCGTGATACCTTGAATGGAACTTCATCTGCCTCGCTAGAGAGCTAGATGATAGTGTCGCTCTTGACTACGAGTGTTCAGACCGTTGCACGTTACAAAATGACTTTACATTGTCCCAGGAATTCAACTTGTTTATTTGTGTATTATGGAAATCCTTGACAATTATGAGTGTATGAATCAGTTTATTCACTTACGGCGAGGTTCGGCTTGGTTGTGGCATGGAATCATGAGAACCGCATTTTAGTCCCCTACCAGGTTTGTAGGAAGGGACTATTGGTGTGTCTTTATGTCCGTCCGTCTGTCTGTCATTCCGCTTGAGGTTTTCCGGACTTTTCTCCACATTGGATGAATATATTCAACTGAAATTTTATACATGGCTTTGTCTTGGATAGTTACATATTAAGTTTGAGTTTCGTTATGCTTGACTGAATTATACCACTTGATGCAATGCAATAATCAGTTTTCCGGATTTTTCTCCGCATTGGATGAATATATTCAATTGAAATTAGATGTGTAATTTTGTCTAGGATAGTTACAGATTACATTTGAGTTTTGTTACAATTGACGTACTTTTGACTGAATTATGTTACCGGTAAGGGTTTTGTATTGCCTGTAATACACCCAGAATACTTGTTATTATATGCAAAGTTGGTCATTTTTACGTGCAGAGTTGGATCTCTAGATAGGATGCCCCTACACCACCCCCACTTTAAGAACAGTAGTAGTGAATTGTACTGGAAATGTAAAACATAACCGAAGGGAGTAACCAAAGGATTAACCCTTGCCAACTTCCTCCACGATTTTAGGTTTAGAGGTTAGGATTTTTTTGTTGTTGTTGTTTTTTTGGTTTTGTTTGTTTGTTTGTTTGTTTTTGTTGGGTTTTTTTTTCTTGTTTTTTTTTTTGTTTTTTGTTTGTTTTTTTTTGAAAATGTTGCTTCGTGTCTGATTGTATCCTATTCTTTCTTCGTGTTTTTATATATATTTTTTTATTTGAAGGTGTCTATTGTTTTTGACAGATTATTTCTAAAATTTTCTTTCTCAATTGTATAATGACTTGGACGGATCAAATATGGCTATTACCTCAACTCCAAATTTGACGAAATGCGCATTTTAAGAAGTTTTCTCCATAAAATCGAAGAAACTAAGGATTGTTTTTATCACAGATATAACACAATCTGTTAAAAGAATTTGGTAACGTAAACGTTACACTGATTGTTAAAGGGGCATGGACACGATTTGAGTTGAAAATTTTAAAATGTCATTTTTCTATTTTTTAGTAAAGTTTCGTTTAAGTTACGAGTTAATTCTTAACACAGTTACCGGTCGCGATAGCTTAGTAGTTAGAGCGTTCTTATCGTAACCGGTAGGTCGTGAGTTCGAGCCCCGCTCGCGTTCGTGTCATGGCCGCGTCAAACCTAAGACGCAAAAATAGGTAGTGATTGGTCCTTCGCCAAACGATCGGCATTTTAAAGTGAGAATAACGGGTCTTACAGATATGACCATAAAAACGGAGATCTCATGTCGCGGCAGGCATTGGCATGTTAAGAAACCACTTCTACGGCCCTGAGCGCTAAACACAGGTCTGAATTTGTGGTACTTCATCTATAATTGATGACGTCTCAATATGAGTGAAAAATTCTCGACGGGACATGAAACAAACAAAGTTAAACAGTTGATGGGGAGATCAAATGAGTGCATATCGTAGATATATAACATTTTGGACTTCTTCCAATCAGCCCCGTCTGTGAATACAGACCGATTAGCAGAGATTCATAGATGTATATATAAAAGCTCATGGCCAACAAAGGTCCCTATCAAAAAATCCAAAACCACATTAGGCAGGATCAAGAACAAGCAACGACGATGAAAGAAATAGAGAATGAATTTATGTCATATAAAGCACAGCGAGGTGACCTAGAAAATGCTGTGTTATTGTTAGACAACATGAATGCCCTATTGGTCGACTTGGAAGAAAAGCTTTCGAGGGAGAGCAGAAGACGTTCGTCCAAGGGAACAGGCAAATCGGAGTCGCTGAAAACATCTCTGATCTCCAAGAACGCATGAACACAGTCTCTGCAACATATATGAAAGATAAGGCAGAGCTGAAGTCCTTTATCTGTAGTAGAGGGAATACCCTACAGAAGATATTTCAAGAGTTAAAGGAGTTAGATAAAGAGAAATTTGACACGATTCTTGAAGTGATCTCACAGTATGTGAAAGATACCACTTTACGATATGACTTGATTCGTGAAGGAACGGAAGGGGTATCGGAATCTCTCAAAAACTTACATTTGATCACTCGAGAAATGTGCCGTCACAACTGGATACAAGTAGTAGAAAGGGCAAGGATGAGAAAGACAGGACTTGTTACGGGGTCAATATGTTTTTGGTGACCCATCCCTTTGTGCAAGCAGAGACTTCACGTGTGTCAGAGGAGGTAGTGAAGACCGGAGAGAGAGAGACGAATGGTCACATCACGCCATTCTAGGAACAGCAGTGTCCTCCATAACGGTACTAACCTAGTTCACAATACGATAGCCTGTTCTAATCTTGATGTCGTGCTGAAAAGCACACCAATCATGAACATCCCCTCACTGTTGGGGCTAAAATATTCTGAAGATGATATAGAATCAATAGAGCTACCAGAGGAACCATCAGATACATTCCCCTTCAAAGAATCCTGTGTTGGTGAGGACAGCTTTCCCTGCAAAAAAGCGGAAAGGGGGGGGGGGGGGGGGGAGAGTAATTCAGTGGCGAAGGACAACCATCCTGTCGACTCTTCTGTAAATAGTGACATTGCAAACATGCGTAACGTCAAAGTAATCGCTAACACAAACTACAAAGCTCGAACCCGTCATCAACCCAGTCCCAAAAAGGACAAACCGTGAAACAAGTAATGGGATGCAGCGAAGAGGGTCTTGTTTACGGATGGGCATGTAAAACCAAGCTATCACGTAAACGATATGGATGGTACCCTCTCAGTATTGTGTCCTACAATTAAGTAAAACTCACTGTCAAACTTACAATTGATGGTACCGCAAATTGTATTTGAAACACTTGTATATTTAAATTGTTTTGAAATACGTTCATGAATAAAGTCAAATCAAATAAAGTCATTTTTAAAGCATTGGAAATATTATTTTATGATCTATTTTTTAATGTTGACAAAGAATACTGGAATTAGGTAAATTCAATGTTGGAATACAAAGACAACTGGAATTAAAATTAGATAGAGCAAGCGCGGATCTAGAAGGGGTGGGGGAGTCAGAGGGGCTGGAACCCCCCCCCCCCCCCCCCCCCGGACTTCAGTCAAACCTCTACATACGCCATCTCGGAGGCGTACATATAGAGAGTAGCCTTTATTCAGACAGAGGCATTTATTGTTTATACCAAGAAAATGTTGGGAAGGGTGCAGAATTGGAGAGAAGGTCCAAAGCCATGTATAATGTCTTAAGCATTGATCGTTATAACATGTACCTGTACGAGAGTACGATAAGGAGTGGAGAAGAGAGGGATGAGATAGAAAAAAAGATCTCCAGTCTCACGCGTGTAGGATTTAACGTAAGTGGAAACTCAAAAAGAAGAGGTTCGTTGCCCCTAAAAAATTGGAAAACCAGCAGGTTGGACTCTCTCTCTCTCGCACGCGCTAATTATAAAATTCAAGTTATCTTGGTTTAAAATTCCAAATTGCTGTGTCATCTTTGCCGATTTTTTTTTTGATTTTTTTTTTTGCGATTTATTGGTTAATCAACCTTAATAGACCGAAAATAGATTCTAATTTAATAACTACAGTAAGGTACAATGTTCATTATATTAAACCCCCGTGGGGATCCGAGTTGTTAGAATAGATACTCAGTACCCCTTGCTTGTCGTAAGAGGCGACTAAATGGGGCGGTCCTTCGGATGAGACCGGAAAAACCGAGGCCCCGTCTCACAGCAGGTGTGGCACGATAAAGATCCCTGCCTGCTCACAGGCCATAAGTGCCGAGCATAGGCCTAAATTTTGCAGCCCTTCACCGGCAATGGTGACGTCTCCGTATGAGTGAAATATTCTCAAGCGGGACGTTAAACAGTATATCAATCAATTATCAAAAGACATCTCTCTCCCGATTAGATGGCATTAAACTAAGTATTGTACCAAAAATCCGGAATAATTTGTATGCGTTTAAAATGCGATTCTTTACAAAAATAAATAGATTTTATGTAATGTACGATTATTTTTCGAGGCTAGCCTTGGTATTAAAGTGATTCTTATTAAGTGATGTCATGTGATGACGCATTCAGCAGATGGTATATTTTCGGATAAGAGCAATGACAGAAGTTGACAAAAGAAAACGTCTCTTTAATTTATACAAAAGTGGAATCACATCAGCACAGGTATTGTGTGAAATAACAAACATACTGAGATATACCGTGTATAATATTTTGAAGAGATTTCGTGAGGAGAAGTCGGAGATACGATGTCCAGGATCTGGTCGAAAGAAATTTGTTGACGTGAATGACAGCAGATGAGCTGCACGTCACCCTCAGTGGTCGGCACAACAAATCGCCAGTGAATGTGCTCGTAGAGGATCAACTTTAATATCTAAATGGACTAGGAGTCGGACTTCTTTGGGGTTTATGCCAACATTTCGTATTTATAAGCAAAATGTATGCTTTATAGCGTAAATGTTTCGTATAATAACACGAAATTTTCGCCTTAGAACGCGAAAGTTACGCTAGTTTACCTGCGAAAGATTCGTGTTACAACGCGATTTTTTTTCTGCTGCTAAAATGGTCGTTCGTAAACCACTTTTGTTGAGATTGACACAAAAAAAAAAAAAATCAAAAAAAATAATCAAAATCTGAACAAGGAGGGGAGTAAACGGCTGCGCTGAGTGTCGGGGGGGGGGGGGGTGTTGAGGGCCCCAGTGGGTCGAGAAGGAATCCCTGGTGGAGACCAGGGGGCAAACTAGAGTTCTGAAAAAAAGTCAGATTTATATCGGAAAGGGGGGGGGGGGGGTTGAGGGTGTGCCCCTACGCTGGATCAGCCACGGCTTTTTCTATATAAATAATTTATCTCTTATAACATTTTTGGTCATATAGATAAAACACCTCAATATAAAATATAAACGAAGTGAACTTAATAAGAAAGTAAACTGACTGACTATTGGCTATAGATGATGAAATGAAAAAGTGCCTATTTGACGTGCACTATGCCATAATATCAAATTTTATAATACTGTAGCAATAAAATTGTTGAACACTTTATCAATAGTGAAAAACGATAGTGTGATCTAAAATATTGAATGTAAAAATTACTGGCAGAAGGAGGGGGGGGGGGGTGTTACACAGTCCAGCGATCCAGCCTGGATCATTCAGCGATCCATCCCGTGTGAACTGATTTATTAAAGTTCATAATTAATTTATGTATAAAGTTGTAAAATACAGTCTAGAATAACAACTACACACATTCGATGAACTAACTTTTAACTTAATTTATTTTTCCGGAAAAATAAATTCTATTCATATCGACTAAATTTTCTCTAGTTACTTCCTTTTCCGGCCATTTTTAGGGTACACTAACATGATACTTATGATATATGAAAAAAATCCGAGTCTATCTTATAATTTTGCTGAGCAAATAGAAATTTTAATAAATCAGTGATAATTCAACTAGTCATATTCAATTCAGAATGTCATATATGGGTGTTTGGCCGAACGATATTTCGTACAAGTATTATGAAAGTTGGCACCCCAACATTGCATCTTGCTCGCGTTGTATGTAAACGACATATCATTCTCTTTTGTACCACATTTCCATTTGATATACTTACCAGTGATCGAATTTTAACGTGATATTTAATTGTATTCATGATAAGAGCAAAGAAGAAAGCATGTGCTGTGTAGACACCGTAAATACACGTTTATGAATAGGGTTTTGTGTATTACATATATTGTATGTGATAACGTAAAAGTGTAAGATAAAACGACTGTAAGACAATACACTCAGTAATAAGTAATTAAAATAACACCGTGCTGTCTGTATTTGCAGTGTGAAAATGGTTCGATACGCCACAGAACCAGATAACCCAACAAAGTGTAAGTATGATTATCAAGCAAAATTCTCAATCACAGCAATTGAGAATTGCAACGTTTCCTCTTGTAACAATTATTTTTAAACTGTTGCAGCGGCTAAGGCTAGGGGATCCTATCTTCGTGTTCACTTCAAGGTAAGAAACTTCATTTTTATTGCAAATTTGATTTGCAATAAATATTTTCAAATATCCAACTTTTTATTTTTGGTGTCAATCATAATGTAAAAATTTGATTGAAATTGGAATAGTTTTGTTGTCTTCAGACATGTCTACAGATGAGCATTCATGTTTGTAGGGAAAATTGTTGTCCATTTTTGATATGGCAAAATTGAGTTTACTGTCTTCGCCATCAGAATAAATTTAAAAGAGAATAACAAAATAACCAAATTTTCCTTTATATTTATTCAATTCTTGACTCCATTAGTTGACATTGTACATTATATTTTCAATTGATAAATGGGGAAAATATTTTACAGCAGAATTGAAAATCAGACTTTTAATTTGTATAGATACTTTAAGTTATTTGTATGGATAATTTAACTGGTTGGAAACACTTCCCCTATAGCAAGATGTTCTTGCTAAAACGTGATAATCCCTCTTGAGTGAGAAACTAAACATTACTATAAATGGTTGTTTTGGTGTTTAGATTGAAAATGACACATTGTGTCCAATACTGAATAAGTGTGACACACACTTAACTTGGTGCAAATTCTTTCTATAAATTTCACAATGCAGTCAAAAGAATTTATTTTGATGTTGCTGCGTAAGAGGGCAGGATGCTGTAATCCAATGCATATCACGAGTGTTTTGTTTTTGATTTATATATGTATAAATTTGTAGTAGTATCAGACATTTTAGCACTTTTTCTGCCTTTCATGTGAAACACAAAGAGATGTACTCTCAGGTGTCTTTCTCGGTTGTACAGGATGTATTTACTCTTGCTAAAGAGGGATAATCACATTTTAGGGAAAAGATCTCGCTATAGGGTACTGTTCCCAACCTGTTTAAAATGGCTGTGCTACAGGCAGTCAGCAGATTGTGAGAATTTAAGGGATAAGAATACTCAGTATGTTTCTTGATTACTGAACCATATATTTATTGATGGAAAGTGTTTAGTAGTAATATTGTACTCAATTGATTAATGCAGAACACAAGAGAAACTGCACAGGCTATCAAACGTATGCATGTGAAGCGAGCCACCAAGTACTTGAAAAATGTCATGGCTAAGAAGGAAGTGGTTCCTTTCCGCAGATTCAGTGGTGGAGTTGGACGCTGTGCACAGGTAAGAAATGGCATATACTGAGTGGTATTCCTCCGGGACTAAATTTTCATGGATTTTGTGGGTACCACATTTCCAAAAATTTTATTCCATATATATGCAATATATATATATGTGTGTGTGTGTTTATGTATGTATATATGCAGTCTTCAAAATAGCCCATTGCCAGGGGCCTGGTAAAATCGGGAGCGGGCATATAGAAATTGCATAAGCAGAAGCCCGCCGGTTATGTTTTTTTGCATCGGACATCGGTCCACCTGAACTAAAAAGTTAAATTACTTTCTTTGAAGTACAAATAATATGGTCCTATTTACCTTATATCTCCCCATATATAAATCATTTAACAGCACTACCATTATAGTTCATTTTAAAACACTACGAAATATTGCAAACTTTTTCAATAAATCCGAATTTCCTCCGTTTTTCTTTTTTGATTAATACATGTTATGATGTAGATTTACTTACTGTATCCACTTCCTAAATCAACATGAGAGTTATTAGGTAAGGATAGTGAGTTATTTCTTACAGACTACTATATCTTTAGTGCATTTTGTGAAGAAGAGATCTTTGAAGTGTGCACATCTTTTTTTTGGAATCTAATTACCAGAAACGGAAATATTGTATACTGCATTGTATAAGGAGACATTAAGATAGATTATTTCATTTATATCAAAATTAGTTTGCTTTTATAATTATTATTAACACATGTATATTTAAAGATTAATTAATTTTAATTTATTTCACAAAAGGTTTTTAAAGGATAAAAATTTAGTGCAAAATTCATGTAAACATAACTCAATTCTGGATTCAGACCCAGGATAAGTCTATTGACATAATAGATACTATCACCAGGAATTTAATCACTGTGTTGTGATGTACTGCCATAATTAAAGAATAGCTGGGTCATTATGGTACTTAGGCAAATTAATCTGAACCATCATACAACTATTAAAACTCCCAATAAATTTTAATATACCATTGAATATACCTAATTTAACATTTTCATTAAAAAATATAATAAAAAGTAGCTAGTACATTATTACTCTATTTTTTCTGTAGTTAGTTAGAATATAATCACCCTATTTTATTTCCGATCGGGTACATGAAATAGGAATATATATTTGTTGGTCTGCAGCATGCATTTTGGGGGGGGGGGGATCTTAATATTTGTTCAGGCAGGTGAAATTGATAGAAAAAGATGCCCGATGGGCATGTATTCAATGAAAATTTTTGTGAAGACTGTTTGTGTATGAAGGAGATGACAGACCTTGAACTTCTTCACACAAGCATATTGAATCATGGAGCACATTAACACTCCATGAAATAGATGCCAGTGTGAAAAGGCTCAAAATACTTTAAAGAGGCATGGACACAGTTTTTGATTGATGGAAATTGATTTCTTTGTTATAGAAATTTAGATATTTCAGGAGTAAGGGGATTAAAAATATTTTTACAAAAGATGTTATTTGTATTTACATAAAATGTGGCTCACAAAATCACGCTTGTTAATGTGCATAGCTAGGTGAGAACACCATGATTTCTAAAAATTTGTTAAAAGTATTCAACATTTTGATATACGTTGATGATAAATCATTTCAGGGATTAAGCACAAGTAAGAAGGAACAGAAAATTTTTGTAATAAAAGCTTTTCACAGAAGCTGTCAACTGATAGTTAAGTCACATGACATGTAAACGTAAATGGGCCCCATGCCTTGTTTTGTAAATGAAAAGTTTAAATGTCTCAAACTGTCAAATACATCTTAATTTAGTTTTGTTGCTATCTTTTACATGAATTAAATTCTATCATATTATTAATTCAATTTTAAATTAATTTTTTGAACCAAAATTGTGTCTTTACCCCTTTCAGAAACTAGGAGACATTTCTTGTATTTGGGTCTTTCTGAGCTAAACTGCAATAAAGGTATGACATGGACGCACAAATTTGATTTTGATTGTTTAGGTCCACAGGTTTTGTTTTTTTTTTTAATAGGAAGAATAAACATTAAATTTGACAAATTTTGGTATGAGAAAGTAGTTTGATGACATTCTTTAGAAAAAATTAACTTTTTGTGGGATGTTACTTTGACATTAATAAAAAAAAAAAATGAAAAATTTCATCTATAAACATAGCAAATAAAGAAATCTGATAGATATTATTTTATTTTTCTTGCTAAAACAGTTAAAACAAAACAGAAAGAAAAAATAATAAATCTAACTAGGTGCAATTATAATGGTATTTACATGTTACCAAAAAATCCCAGGAAAAATATTTCGTTATTTCATGTGTAGACAAGATTAAAGATGACATAATTGGATCTACGGAAGAAAATGACACTCGCCCAACTTTGAAAACCAGAGATTTTTCAAGTTCAGCAAGACATATTAAAAAATGTGTCATAATGTTACAGATGTGATTTTTCTTATATCAGTGTCAAGTAACATCTGTAACACAAATACAATACCAGATTTCATCACATACTAATATATTTATGGAGAAAATGTGAGATTATATGCATCTTAGCTTAATTATGAGTAAAGGCAACTTAGAAAAATTGCTAAGTACATGTATATGTTTATGGTCAGCAAAAAGTAAAATTCCTGCATAGCTTGCTATGTACCTTGGTAAGCAACTTATTTCTGATGTTGGTTATTTTTCTTTGAGATAAATTACCTGTATGAACAATTTAATTACATTAAATACACCAGTGTGTAACCTGATGTTTATTTATCAATTTACACAGGTGTGTTTTGTACCTGGTACTGCAGTATAAAAACAAAGAAATTAAGTTTGGATTTTCTTACATATTAAGCTACATATTAGCACTACACTATGCATTAAATGCTATAATATAGCACTAAATTCTTTGTTATTGTTATTTACATCAGTGATACTCAGAATACTTCAAAACACTAGTATATTTATCTGTGAGACAGAATATCTCCGGTTCGGATGCAAGTTTTGCATGCTGGTGGTGAGATTTATCTGAGACAGAATATCTCGGGTTCGGATGCAAGTTTTGCAGGCTGGTGGTGAGATTTATTTGTGAGACAAAATATCTCGGGTTCGGATGCAAGTTTTGCCTGCTGGTGGTGAGGTTTTCAAATATTTTGTCCAATCGTGAATATGTTGTCCTGACAGTTGTGTATGTTTAAAAGTTGATTAAATGAATCAAATGTTAAAGTGTTACCATTAAATCATTCTCTGTTCATTGTTGGACTGAGATGATTTGAGGTTTTTTGTTTGTTACTGACACACTGTTATGGACGTTATTTGTGCCAAACATTTGACTGATTGGCAACCTGTCATCATTCTTTTCCTTGTAATGTTTGTACTGGGCTCAAATTATGATGACACGGTATGCAGAAAAAGAGGTATACAAAATTATGTGTGTTTATATTGAGTACCTACCTTGATACGAAAATAACCCATAACGTTATGTACGCAAACGTTTGACGGAAACACAACTATCCACCAAAAAAATGATGATTGTCATCTAAAACTATTAGTAGCATCCTAAAAATTATGTGTGTTTATATTGAGTACCTACCTTGATACGAAAATAACCCATAACGTTGTGTACGCAAACGTTTGACGGAAACACGACTATCCACCAAAAAAATGATGATTGTCATCTAAAACTATTAGTAGCATCCTAAAAACAATATTAGTAGCATACATTTTCACTATATAAATGAAAGGCAAGGATAATCAAACAATGTCAGTTAAAGTATGTGTAGCAAAGACAATCTGTGACGAATTTAAAAACTGTACAAAAAAGATATTCGATTGACCGATAGGGAAGCATGCATACAGTTCAATAGTTTAAAAAGAAAAAGGTATAATCAAATGGCATTTCATTTTCTATTTTTTAGATACATTTATATACTAAACTTCCACATAATGAACTCCTCATATACAGTTGGAGCAGTACTATTCACATCTCTCAAAAATTTGGGTTCTTGAAATGTCACAAAAGATGGTAAAAAAAAAAAAAATACCCCTTTTTACTTTTTTTTTTTAAATAAATATTTATCTTAAATACTAACTTAAATTAAAATATCTTTTTTTAATATTTATTCAATGTATGTTCTTTTATAATAAACCAATACCATGGTTGCTGAATATAAACTTTGAATGAAATTTGCAGCCAAACTTGGGTGGTTGCAGTTTAGCTCAGAAGGACACACTTTCATTTTAACATATTATTTGCATTTTGATAATTAAACCTGTGTTGCACTCTTTAGTTCAAATGTATTCATATGCAGTGAAGAATATACTTCAAAATATTTCAAGTTTATGAGATAATAACCTTAAGTTTTAGTTATTGAGAATGTTAAGTGAAAAAAAAAGGAGTGAACATAAATGCTATGTAATAACTAGTAGTGAAAAAGTCAAAAGGGGCGTGTATTGAAACATTTGTGTGCTTTGCGGTCATTAAAGGACCAATGTCCAACATGGTGCAGAAAACATTCTCACAGACTAAACCAAGTGCCCATGGGCTTCCTGCTTGTACTACATATCAAGAAATATGTATCATAGATGTTTAGTATTCTGTTTACTGTTTGCTAATCTGTACGTTTCCTTATTATAATTTTTCTGTAGGCTAAAGCCTTCAAGCATTCCCAAGGTCGTTGGCCCAAGAAGAGTGCTGAATTTCTGTTGCAGCTTTTGAAGAATGCAGAAAGCAATGCAGAATACAAGGTAACTAATCTCGAGAAAAATTGCGTGCAAGATGCAAACAATAATTAAACAGATTTGGAACTCTGAGCATTTTTTGATTGGTTAAATTAGCCTACTGATTATTCATTGTCAACTGGGATACTAGAATGTTACTCTATTATCTAGTATCACATTAAATGTGATATCGTTAAATATTTGTGCAGCACACATGCAATCAGATCCAATATCTAATTTTAGTTAAATTGATTTCTGAAGTTGTTTAAAAAATTAAAAACATAAACCAGTGTTCATGAAAGAAAAATATTTTAACACGAGGCATTCAGGCAGACAATCTGATGCATTTCACAAGATCTATTTAATCTTTGCCAGACCAAATGTTTTTTTTTTATAATAATTATTTGGAACTCCTAATCCATATTAACCCAGAATAAGCTAATTAGATGATTACTTACAAATTAGTTGTGTAGTTTATTCTACTCTGATTAAATAATACACTTTTAACCCAATTTGATGCTTTTGAAACATGAATGACAGGAGAAATAAGATGCTATGATCAAAATTGCTGATACAGACTGTTTAGAGCTATTATAATCTGCTGCCTTTTTGTGGAAATGCAGTTACTTCTGTCAACTGCCAATTCTTTCACCCATTTATGAACATATTCATTTTTGCCATAATGAACTTTTTTTTTGTTTTGGATCATGCTTGTCATTGCAGAGAAGTTTCCATCCCTCATTGAACAGTCTGTATCTGTAATTTTGCTTTTACTTAGACCCAGTTTGATTTTAGTTCACATGAGCTGACCAAACAGAGTAACTTGAACATTGGATCAAATTTATTTTCATTGGATTTATCCGACAGTATGGTGCTTTTGGGACTGAGTGCTAATTTAATATTTGATTTTAAACCCGTAAATTTCTCTTTGGTAAGCAAACAAACGACAGGCTGGAGTGACAAGTGCGCAAATATGTTTTTTATAAAGGCTGAACATGCAAGAAATCAATACAGTTGGCACACAGATGATGATTTCTATCTCAGGGACGTAATTCTGAAATAATTAGTGATGTACTGAGTATGATCTGATGTTTGCCAGGTTTAAGTGGTTATTTTTCATTTTTACCAAATTTTGTGATAACATTTTTTAAAGCTACTTTTATGGGTAAATTGATGCCTAGAAATGTTATGTGTTTGTAGAGTCGTATTGCATTTGACAAACTGTTCTCAATAATTATACCATTTAACATATTCTCGCCCAAAACAAAGGGGTTCTGTCATGTAAAGTGAAAGATACATTGCAATGATAGTCGACATTGCATTACAGACCTTTAAGCTTGATTCATGGTGGATTCCAAGTTGTATTCGTTTCAGTTCGAATAATTGTATAGCATGCTTTTTCAGTAGCGTCATCATTGTGGTTTATTTTAGCAGTTTGGCATCATGCTGCCAAATTTTCAGTAGCTTAATTGCACCCTAATGTGTCTGCAATCCAAATGCATATTTCCTCCAGAAAGATAACTTGCTTTGGTAGAGTTTTGATGCACAAGTTGTTTCCCTTCTTCCCAGAGAGCAGTGTGATAAGTATTCACCATTAAAATCTGATGGTGTATTAATTATCATTAAATTATTAATTTTTAATGTATCGTTAGATAACGAATACCAATTCAGCGAGTACAAGCTATGGAGTATTGGGGAGGGTTTTTGTTACCGAGAAAGAATTTTTTGGCACTTTCATTACATTTATATTATGAAGATTTTTGTAGTCTTTCTTGCCAATGATAGTCAGTAAACATGACTTATATTATTGAACAGTGATAATGCAAGAACTCATAAGAACTGATTTCATTATCTAGCTAAAAGAATAAAAATTTCATTTTTTAAGTGGATTGTAATCACACATATATTCAACATTGTTGGCACACAGATGATGATTTCTATCTCAGGGACGTAATTCTGAAATAATTAGTGATGTACTGAGTATGATCTGATGTTTGCCAGGTTTAACTGATTATTGTTCATTTTTACACTTTGACAACAAAGATACTTTCTAGACTACATGTATGAAATGTGATAAGGTGTAAATAGTCAAGATGTTTAGAATCTAGCAGTTTTGTAGTCAACAAACTGTTCTTTAACACGTATACAATCTAATGGTCCATTAATGTTATGTAGCATGGTGGTGAAATGTTATGTCACAATGTAGATATATTTTAATACAGACCCCTCAGTTTGATGTTTGTTTTATAATGGGTAATTTTGTTACAATTTGGTTCAAACATCAGTATTTGTAATACCCTATAACAGTTTTTGTCTCTGTTTGGTTCAAGTATCAGTTATAACAAATTTTGTTAAGATTTGATTCAAATATCAGTAATACCTTATTGCGATTTTGTATCAATTCTGTTATTCTGTTCAAATATCAGTAATAACGTATAGTAATTTGTATCAATTCAGTTCAAATATCAGTTATACCTTATAGTAATTTTGTTTCAGTGATTGGTTACAGTGTACAGGTTATATACCTATGTAGTTATTGACATCCAGATGATGATAATTTATGGGACGTAATTCTGATTACTGATGTACATTTATCTGATGCATGCCAATTTCAATTCCACCATAAAACTGTGAACTTCTAAACAATTCAGTTGTTTATTATTGAACTTTTTTCCCTTTTTTCTAAGGGATTGGATACAGATCACTTGGTTATTGAACACATCATGGTGAACGCTGCACCCAAGATGAGAAGGAGAACGTATCGTGCTCATGGTCGCATTAACCGTAAGCACTCAATGCTTCACATTTCACTTGATAATTATTAGAAAATTTATGTTATTTTATCTGATTCCCTGACTGTTATTTTGTACATGCAGTTAAGGGGATGGGTGGGTGGAGTGCTGTAAGAGAAGATATGTGTACTTCATAACAAGTTGTATTTTCCTGTTGTGTATATTTACAGCTTACATGAGCAGTCCCTGCCACATTGAGTTGATCCTGGCTGAGCGTGAACAAGCCGTGCCACGCCCAGGTGCAACAGATGATGAACCAGTCAAGAAAAAGGTCTCACAGAAGAAACTTAAGAGACAGAAAATGATGATGAGGGACTGAATAAATTATTATAGACTGGTCATTTGTCCTTCGTTTTTTGTACATCATTAAAGACCAAGGGGGAGGGGGGAAATGGCAGTACCTATATGGCTTATCAAAGATTACAAATGGATTTGTCAACCTTTAATATACACCCTTACCCTCTCCATTAAAGGGAGATTTGTGAGGGATAGTCCGACTGAACTGACAGGAAATGTAGACTGCTATGCTGCATACGACAGACAAAAATGCAATACAATTTTCTTTTTCTTTAGCTGAAGAAAATGTACTCTTTGATAAAATACACAAGGCCAGCATTATGACGATTGAAGATTTATGAAAACAAGTAATAAAGTTCTTAGGAGGAGAAGGGAAGTAATGAAATATCGAAGTTGTATTTAAATACCATAGGGATTTAATAAACTTTTCTGCAAATTGGGCTATTGACATGCACCACTTATACGGTGAATATTTTTTCCTCCGTTTTGGTCCACTGATGTTTTGTTGAAATGTATAAGCGGCACATTTGAGCTCCGCCTATGGATGGGAGCTCTATTGTGATCAGTCTGACAAGTTCCCAGACTTTATTTTATTTGGATTTGGACAACGGACATTTTATAAAGGGCAAGGTCAGAAGGCTGAATATGAAAAAAATGACCAATTGTACTGCAAATTGTTGATCTTTTGAACCGAGGTCACTTGGAACAGATACCTTAATTGAGAAAAGGTTCCACATTTCAACAGAATTTGAAGATAATTTTTCGGACAAATAATACGCAAACCTGTGCCTTTCGGACAAAGGTCATTTTATAAATGTAGGGGTCACTCAACATATACTTTGTATATTGCCTCGTATTAATAGGGTGGCCGAGTGGTAAGAACATCGCGATCAAAATCACATGGCGTCTCGCCTATAGTTGGCGCAGGTTCTTCGATCCTCGCTCGCGCCGATATATGTGAGAAGTTTGCCAGTTTATTTTCGGAAGGTCGGTGGGTTTTCCGGGTACTTTGTATCTGTGTCCTCTGTTCCACCAATAAAAACTGGTCGCGGTAGCTCGGTGGTTAGAGTGTTCGCTTCGTAACCGGGAGGTCGTGAGTTTGAGCCCCGCTCGTGTCATGGCCGCGTCAAACCTAAGACGAAAAATAGGTAGTGATTGCTTCTTCGCCAAACGCTCGGCATTTAGAAGTGAGAATCGCGGGTATTTCGGATATGACCTTAAAAAACGGAGGTCACGGTAGGCGTTGGCACGTTAAAAAACCCTAACTGCTACGACCCTGAGCGCTAAGCACAAGTCTAAATTTTGGTACTTCACCTACAGCTGGTGACGTCTCAATGTGAAAATTTCTCCACGGGACGTAAAATCAAACAACCTGTAAGTAATAGGCAAATGGCTTTCAAACAAACTTCACTCAATATACCGTTTGTATGAAAAAGTAGGAACTACAGAAAAGAATTCCTTAAAATATAGGAAGTTTAAAAAATAAATGTCTTCTATTATCAGCCTGTACATTTTATCCACCTCCCAACCCTTTAAATAGCCGTCAAAATAGACATAGACTCGCTTGTTTTGAATTTTCTGCCATCTGACAACCATGTTGACCTACTGACGAGATCTCGCGCATATATATATATATATATATATATATATATATATATGGAATGTGTTGACTAACTACTCGCTCAAGCCTCTGATTATTTCTAGCATTATGCAAGAAAAATAAATGAAAGTGTTTGTGCTTTCTCTGAGAAATCAGTTTATGGTGTTTAAAGAATATGTGAAGGTCAATGGAAAAAGTTTGTAATCTTTATTTTGTACGAAATCGATTGAAAATTGAGGAACCGTCGGTTTGTTTACGTTCTAAACACATTCCATATTTAGCGAGATCTTGTCTGTAGGTCAACATGGCTGTCGGATGGCAGAAAATTCAAAGCAAGCGAGTTTATTGGTCTATTTTGACGGCTATAAAGGGTTAGGAGGAGGATAAAATATATAGGTTGGTAACAGAATATGTCTAGAATTAGGGAATGGAAGGTATTTGATTGACCAATGCTGGAAAGTGGAAAAACACACCCCCAACCGTGCGCAGAAAATCTTGCGCTGTAAATTACACCATATTTGCATTACGGAAACTGCAGCGTTATGGTTAAAGACTAAAATATAAAACCGTAACGCTTCTGTTTTACAGCTAGTCAAAGGAACGGTGGGCGGGGGTGATCAATAATTTATCATTACATTCTGGAACAATTGCAGATTTGAACAAACAAAAAGTGCCTTTAAAATCTTGGATGTTGGAGCGCAGTGTAACAATACTAGTACTGATCTATCCAATATTTGCAGTACTGATGCCACTGAGAGCCTCCAGAACTTCAATTATACAGCAGTCATGCACAACACAATCAGGCTGTACGAGAATTTATCGCATTGGCAAACGATTTTTACAATCAATGCAATTTTTGGCAAAAATTGATAAATTAATACCAACCACAACTAAAATTAAATGTAAATTTCCTTTGGGTACATAATGGTTGGGTTACTGTCGTTAACCCTTGGAGTGTTCCCCTTACCAGTCTCTGGAAGTAGTGATCTTGCTTGTGTCTTGGGCGTAACATTTGATGAGGATGGGATTCGAGTACAATTTCCTTGAGAAAAGAAAGTGTGGCGAGGTTCCGGGACACGTGAATTGTCTGCAGAGAGCGTCCTAAAATACTCCCTGTTAGTTGGACCATGCGCACTCAAGGAACGAGGGATGACTTTACGTCCATGCTCTCCATGAGATGAAGACGAAGATTGGCAGTTTTTGGCCGATCGTACTCTGGAGATCTCGTTCGACCACGCTGAAATGTTTCTTGTCGGAACATCTGGGATGTCTGTGTGACAATATTGAGAGTTACTAATAGGACGTGAAATACACTGCAAGGCCGGTTTTTCCATCGTTACCTTTTGTACAGAAACGATGGATTCCATGAAATGCTTGTTGATAGTATATGAACAATGCTCCTCTTGGCCCTCCGTTATAACTTTGATTTCTATGCTGCTTATCTTCACTCCCATTTGAGACCCTTGACTTATTATACCTGTTGTATTTTTGGACTGAAAACTCATTTCTGAAGATCTTTCTTTGCTTCCAGAGCCTTCAACCGGTGGGCTACATTTCAGTTTTACTTCCTGGTTAAATTGTTTCCATTCTCGCCATTTCTTTATGTTTAATCGTACGCATATCTGTTAAAATCGATTAGTAAATATATTTGCGAAAAGTCCTTTTGACAAATGCATTTTTATATATCCAACCAAAATTGGGAAGAGAGAGAGAGAGTTCCACAGGCCCATCCATAGACCATGCAATTAGTTTTTCCTCGCACTCTCTGAGAGTAAATAAGATTTTCTAAAATTTAATGCATTATCTCTAGAGAACCATATTGGCCCCACCCCAGCATAGATCTAAACTCCTAACCCAGGGCCATTCAGTTTTTCTCAAACATGTCTGATAGTAGAAAAGATTAAATATATGTATACTATATTGCCATATTGACCTCACCCTAGAGACTGAACCCCTGACGACCATTCGTTGTAGCTCAGTGGGAGAGCGTTTGCTTCGTAACCGGGGGATCGTGAGTTCGAGTCCCGCTCATGTCATAGCCACGTTCAACCCAAGACGTTAACATAAGTAGTGATTGCTCCTCCGCTAAATGCTCGGTCTCAGTATGAGGGAAAAATTTTCAACGGGTCGTAAAACAAAAGAATCCGTCAATTTGAACCCCTGACCAAGGGGCCATGAATTTCACAATTTTGGTAAAGGGCTTCATGGACCTCAAAACCATGCATTTGGTTTTTCTCCTACATGTGTGGGAGTAGAGAAGCTTTTTGAAAATTTGGCATTTTGCTTTTTGGTCCCACCCATGAGGCGCTGGGGAAGCTTAGACATTAAATTTTACAATTTACATTCCTCTTATCCCAAAAATGTTAACAATGAGCCTTGTAGTTCTCAAGAAGTTAAAAATGGCACGACGACGGACGAAGACCAACGACAATAGGTCACTTGTATGACTCAAGCAACCTAAAAATTGATTTAAAACCATAATGTTTTTATTTATTTTTCTTTATAAAGTATACCTACCACAAACCAAACGGAAAACAAAACAAACAGGAACGTGGCTAGAATTACGATACCAATGAATTCAGCTCGGTATGGGCGGAATAGGGAAGCACCGTAGATACACATAGATACTACTGACAGCGTGGTGGGTGACAACAGACAGATGCATACTATGTCGAAAATTAGGCGACGTCTGTCCCCTCTGGTTCCCGGGTTAGACAGATACTGAAAAGATAATTGAGGAAAGTTCACCACAGCTACTTGCTATAAGATGCTATTGAAATATTAAACACGGTATATTTCATTCAGCGTTTGACACATATACAATTTTACCACATAAAACGGTTTTGGTCTTCTTTCCATGACAAAGTTGAAGTGACATAATTCGCACTGGGTTTTGTTAGAGGAACCCAACCACCTCTGAAGACAGGACACGTGCATTTGGCCGATGGATCCTGAACAATAGCACAGAGACATGAGTTGTTCCGTGTTTGACGTACCATGGCATATCCTACACACAGGTTCGCTACCACAACTACAATGATACAGAATAACAGATCTACATGTATTCAGAATAACACTAGCAGAACTACAACAAAAGCTCGGTGTATTACAATGATACAAAATTACACTAGCAGGACTACAACAAAAGATTGGTGTGTTATGTTACAATGATACAAAATAGCACTAGCAGAACTACAACAAAAGCTCGGTGTATTACAATGATACAAAATTACACTTGCAGAACTACTACAAAAGATTGGTGTGTTACAATGATACAAAATCAATCTAGCAGAACTATAACAAAAGCTTGGTGTATTACAATGATACAGAATAACACTAACAGAACTACAACAAAAGATTGGTGTGTTACAATGATACAAAATAACACTAACAGTACTACAACAAAAGCTTGGTAAATTAAAATGATTACAAATAACGTTTTCAAATAGCCTAATATCAAGATTACTAAAAAGTCGCAAAACGGCACTAACAGAATGGATTTTGTATTGGCTAGTTTTCATCAGCCAAGTTATTGTTTTCGATGTCAGGATTTCATATAAATCCAGGTTATCGATGTTAGGATTTCATATAAACTAAGGTTATCGATGTTAGGATTTCATATAAATTTAGGTTATCGATTCATGTTTGGTGTGCAAAAAATAATAATACAAAAGATATTACCTTGGACAGTGTTATACCAATGACTATGTCAGCAGAAATGTCGTTAGAGGTAGGGCAATGCTCGTGCACATGTCATCCCTCACACCATAAGCTCCTATGTTCTTATTTATTTATTTATTTTATTTACCATGTTTACATTATTTCAGTGGTGGATCTGGATATTTCAAACCTGGGTTTCTACCCAGATGCATTTCATACAGAAATATTTGTAGGAGGTTGTGTGCCTCAGAACATATGAAGTTTCAGCATAGTGCCAAGGTCAACAATATACTATGATATATAGATATCTAGATCTAAAGAATGCTTTGGCTACCCGACAGTGTCCATATGGTATTACTGGTGTATTTCAAGCTGTGTTTAATATATGGAATATTAATAAATTGTACATTGAGGATTGAGTATTTTAACAAATATCTGTTGGTGGAACCGACTACTGATCTGATCACTGTCAGTGTCAACACGGTCACTAGAAATAAGAACTTTAAAACGTTATAACACTGATACATGAATTTCATTACCAAGGGGTGCTACTGAGAGATAATCATTCACTATTGATATCATGGCATAAATATATACATGTATTTCAAACAGATCTATTAAAATCATTTTAATAAGCTTAAAGTCAGAATCCCTTAATTAAAGCATGGTGTGGTGTATACTTTCGTCCTATGATACCGCGGGTCGTACGGTACCGAGGTATTTCGCTTTTACATACATCAAGAATGATCCGCGTCATCTATCGGCGAGTTATTTTTAGATAATAAACAACTAATGTACACAATAATAATAATAATAATAATAATAACCTTTATTTACCCAGGATAACACAATTAGCATGCAACTAGTTTTCATTGTGGTCCTGCGTTAAAACATATACAAACATAGAATTAGTATTAGTTTTAATATATACATGTTCATACAGGTAGACATGGTTATATAAATAAGAAATAAAAGAGACAATAGTTGTCTCAAATGAAAAAAGAAAAAAATGTCCAGAATTTTGGAAAATACGGTCTTGAATTTAAAACGAGTGATGATTCAACATTTTTAAAGTCACTTTTCTTAATTTTTGTGCTTCTGCATTTTGGAATATTTTACTTCAATGCATTAAAATTGCTGAAGTTTATTTATTTTTCTTTTTAACTTTACCCCGATTTACATTTCACAAAATAACATCCTTTTTCTCAATAGTAGCACCATTAGACCGCTATTCGCTGCATTTTGTAATACCGCGGTATCGTAGTACCATCGTTTTCAAATGTATGTACAGATATGGCCTCACAATTGACTCTTTGTAAACAAGCAATTACATTTATATCTGTTTATTCATATGATTAAAAACAACGGTATATATGGTATTTTTAAAACATTAACAACTGAGTGAAATCAGGCCGACAGATATTAAAATGAATCGAAATCGTAACTGAAGTACCGCGGTATCATTGGACCCCGGCATACTAAGCTTATTAAATAACACATGGAGTCGAGCCTTATTTATTCCCTATTTCTTTTCTGTTCAAGTTATCAATTACCTGTGAAGACTGTTGATCTGCGTGCTTGTATTGGATATTTGTTGTTGAAGACTGTTACCAATATTTATCGGAAGGAGTGATTTTTCAGAGAGTTTTCCCACTAACTGTGACCCCGACTCCTGGTTGAGGCATGGATCGCTTTGTCCTTGATAATTTGTCGAGGTCATTGGATTTGATTATCAGCAGTCTCTCGCGATAGCAATACCTTACGATTTTGCATTCCCTGTGGGCTAATGATAATGAGAGCAAGAAATTTGTTGATATCGGGTGTATCGAATGTTTAAATCGTCTGCAAGCAGAATTACACAGGATGTAAATAATAGATACTAAATCAAAACTTCGTCCGGACCGCGTGATGTAATCCGAATATATTCATTGAGATCAATCGCACGTTTTCAGGCTTTTCTGGCAAGAAAAATAAAATTTTGAAAAAATCCTTGTCTGTATCACGATAATCTCCGTCTTTATATCTGTGATAGTATTGGATTTTTAATTTTTTTTATCACAGCTTCAAAATTTGGGAAATCAAATTAAATCAGTTTAGATACATTTGCACTTGTTTTTATCTATTCCAATATTAGAAATAGTTTTCGTCAGTTCTATATTTAATTCTGTCCGTTAATTGGTCTGAAATTTTCCCATGTGTCCGTGTAAAATTATGGGTAATGAGGTGTGGGAGAACAGAATTTAAAAAGACGTAGAAGCTACTACGTGCGTCAGCCATTATCATAAGTTATTTCTTGATACGATATTCCTTATCAAAGACTGAAGACTGCACAACACACTACTCTAAGTTTCTTTTACTTTTTCCTATCATTTTAATATTTCTATTTCATTAATTTAATTCCTTTCATTGTCTGCATTTTTAATAAAAAAAAACTAACAATAGTAAAAGTGGTAAGTGTGAGAGCATATCATAAATCAAAGTTGTATATTTTGTACAATGAATTCTTTGGTACTCATGGTTTATATCATTGCTTAACAGACATCTACCCTTACTACATTTGCTCGTGCACAACACCGACCATTTTGGTCAGACTGATCTATAATTAGGTATCTATTAGGTTTTATTTAATTATTGTGTTGAACTTTTCTGGGATTATATATATATATATATATATATATATATATATATATATATATATATATATATATATAAATTAGATACAAATGTCTTTCATGTTTATCAGAATTATATTGATTTCATGCTGAATTTACCAGTTGGGTCCCATATTCATAATATCTTACTTTCTCGTGGATCTTCATCGATCACAAATCTTGAACTTATTGAATCATTTTACTTTAAAGATAATGTATATAATAACAAATGTAAGTAATGATAATAAATGTAGGTTGTTTGAAGTCTAGTACTCTACAGACTGTTCATGAATTTGACGCAGGAAACACTGACTATTTCATGTTTTCTTTTCTTTTTAAAAAAAAAAAATCAACACTGGAATTATAGAATTAAAATATTGAATTCCATTCCAATTAATTGAATTCAAATCAATTAACGTCAATGATTCTGTATTAATGCATCATCACAATCACATCCTCAGCATCATATTTCAAGAACGGCGTGCTCACTGATTACAAGGCAATCTTGAGCGTTTTTCTTAAACATTGTATTTGTCTTTGACGTCTTGATGATATCACCACTATTCATGATTTCAGCTCGTTTCCTCTGAAATATAAAACAGAAGTTTGTGAAGAGGGAGCAATGTACTTCTTAAATAATCCTGTGATAATGAGAGATTAATGAAACATCTTTATAAAAGGACTTTCTTATATTCATAGATTCGCTGGGACGGGATAAAATCTTCCACGATATATACTTTCATATATATATATATATATATATATATATATATATATATATATATAGAGAGAGAGAGAGAGAGAGAGAGAGAGAGAGAGAGAGAGAGATGCAACAGTTCAATATGATGCTAAGGTGCCAAAGTTGAAAGTCGAGTGCAGTTACGCACATGCAATGTACACTTTGACCAGACATTTCACGATCCAGAATTTTTCTAAGGCAGAGGGGGACTGCATACATTTTTTTTCCGGGAATACATTTCGTACTTTACGAGTGAAAGTGCATAAGAATTGGTAAATGTATTTGTTTTCTATTAAGCTCGGGGGGAGGGGAGTTTAGGGGTTGGGTTGGTTTCACAACCCACAACCCCTACGTACGTATTTAATACTGCCCCTCACCATGTTTCATTGCATGGGAAAACACCAACGGAAATATTCTGTAGTATACAATGAAGATCGCTCACAAGAGACCATTATAAATCTCTGTTCAATAACAAAATGGTGATATTCATAAATCTCTGTTCAATAACAAAATGGTGATATTCTTAAATTTTATATATGCAATCTTCATAGGAAAAATTAGAATAATATCAGAATATTTCATCATTCGTATCGTGTAATGAAAATCTATTAAAGTGTTATACACACACACACACACACACACACACACACACACACACACACACACACACACACACATATATATATATATATATATATATATATATATATATGTGTGTGTGTGTGTGTGTGTGTGTGTGTGTGTGTGTGTGTGTGTGTGTGTTAGTGTGTTAGACACCCCCCCTTTTTTTTTATCGGTAACATTACATTGAGATCCATTCAAAAGCCTATGATTAATCGAGGTAATTATAATGATTTCATGTCAGATTACAGTGATATTTTTCCTAAATATAAACTTGTCAGTACATCTAAGTAAAGTAGCATGGTTGGTTATCACTTTGTGTAGGCATGTCATAACAAAATAACCCACAGGCAATTCAGGGGCGTGTCACCCAGTTTCACATCACCGCGATGCGATCCACTGCCATTTTCATATGCGAGGGATCTCTTAGGGGACCGCTACACTGGGATGAAATTGAGATAATAGGCACAAATGATTAATCTCAGAACTTTACAGAAAGGACGCTCCATCGCACATTTTTCCGGGTCGGCAATTTGCGAATAGGTGTTTTTTTTTCTTTTCTTTTTTCTTTTCTTTTTTCTTTGGTTTGTTTGTTTGTTTTGAATGTTGAAAAATGAAAAATGCACTGGACGCATTTATGAAAGCAATCCCTTGACTGACGTAAAATTTACTTTCTGGTGAAACAGCGTACATGCAACTAGGAAATTTATTTGAAGCATTCAGGTTTTTTTTGTTTTGTTTTGTTTTCCTACAGATTAAAATTTTTATCACATTGTAGAAGTCTACATCTGTCTCTCACCATTACAAATATGTAAGTTTAGAAACGTACATTGTATTGCTGCAATGTCTTGTTAACCTTGTACCGTCTTGTTGAACCCTGGAAAGAGATTTTATATAGTGATTATTAACACACCTGTCTACAATGCAATTAAATATTGTATTACATTTCTACATGGTAACGGTTAGAAAAAAAACCTACACTTAAAATGACAATGAGCGAGAAAAAAAGTTGGATAAAGCCGAACAGGCCGCAGAAGCCATAGAAGGCATACTGATCCACGTCACTGAGGGTGGTGGCGTCTGAAATGAGGGCGTGGGACGCTGCATGCCACATTGCCACCAGGTACAGAAACATAGTACATCCTATGATGTACCGATCCTGCAAAATAATAGTACAGAGTTTTCATTGAATAGTACTGACCCCCTATCGTAACGGAACAGGGGATGTGACCGGTCAGCAGGGGATGCTTACTCCACCTGATCTGGTATGTTCAGAAGTTTATGTTAGCCCTTCTCTTGATTTTGTTTTCTTCACTTTTTCACAGTGCCACCACAGAAAATTAAGAAATTGTAATTTGTTCATCAAAACAGAGTTACTACTAAAGCGAGGGCACATAGATATTATACAATTGGCATGTTGTAGGTAAAGACGACGTTTAGCTTACTGAGAAGGGAAGTATTCACGAAGTATAGAGGATGAAGTGAATATTATACCTCAAGAGTAGCTAAAAGTATCGCACTGATCGAGAAAATGTCAATAATTGTTTTATCATACGATTGAATAATTCAAGGATGAATAATACATCGTCATATTAACAGACTTCCTTTTGAAACATGAACAAACATATAATATCAGTAACACTTGTATATTCCTTTTAAATCTTATTGTTGTCTAACTGGGTAGTTCAGTGGGTTAACGTGTCGAATGCTGATTTATAGATCGTGAGTTCAAATCTAGCAGGGGGTTTGAATTTTTTTCAGACCATTTTCTTCTAAAACTGCAATAACTATATAAGGTAATTTCAAAGTTGTCAATTTCAGAATATTATTGTATATATCCTCCGCTTTCCACCCATATCAGATTTCTCAGGTGTGTTAATCCTCCTTAAAACATCAAAACTGTCTACTAGGACCTGCGAAACGAACCATGGGTGGGCATGTCAAAAGTTATTAGAGGCGCGTGTTATTGTTTATCGTATGACTGAATAGTTTAAAATATCGAATCCAGCTATTAAAACATGTAGAATTTACCAATCGATACCTGATCGATCAATGCTTAGATCTTAACTTATTCAGCAATTGTTATTTGAGTTTGTGGTGGAAGCCATCTTAACTTTCTTTACATTTAGTGTACGATAGTCGAAAGCGAGCACAAATGTGAAATTCCACTGAGTGACCAAAAGATATATAATAATCAATCATATCGATTTTGAAATATACAATTTATTTTTGACCCGATGTTGAGAAATCAAACATTATTCACCTCGAAGACACATGCAGGTGAATATAACGTTCTATTTTTCGTACGTTGTTAGATTACGGCCAATCAGAAAACACAGAATTATTAGAAGTCGTAATAGAATTTTATCGTTAAAATAATAGATATCAATTTACAGACCCAATGCAATCCATTAAATTCATTATGAAAATAACAACGTATGTTGGTGAAATATTTTAATATATCAAAAGAATCAAATACACCTGTATTACTTTGACTCATCTTCAGAATATTTTGGATGCTTTGCTTAAAAATAAATAATATATGTTATGCCTCGATGAATCTGGGATGTTTACGGTCGCCATTGTAATAGGTTACAAAAGTTCTAAAGTGTTTTCCGACAAAATGCCAGGCGATTTTAGTACAAGAGAAAATCATTTTACTCAATTGTTTTATGGTTCTAATCGAGGATTTTCAAAATTGGTTTTGGGATTAAGTTACAACCATATTTTAGAGAAAAGATCGACCCGCGAAACAATGCGAGTATGAAAGATGAAGATAACGAACCGTCATCAATCTCACGGAAAGGTGACGATAGTGAACAGTGATCAATCTCATAACTCCTATAAAGAATACAAAATTAAGAGTAGGGCAAATCCCTGGACATACCAGAGGTGAGATCATTTGCCTGAGAGGAGTAAGCATTCCCTGTTGACAGGTTACACCTGCCCTGAGCCCTATATCGTGATCCGGTAAGCGGAGTAATCCGTATAGTCAAAATTAGTATATACAGAACGGACTAAGAAGTGGTATGAAACACGCCAGACCTCATTTTACCCAATGACCGACAACAGAATTTGCGAAATGCTGACTTTAAACAAGAGTTTTGAAACTCCTGTAACATCAACAGTAGGCTGCCTCGATTATGTTCCCACGTGTATATATTATAACTGTGGTAAGGGAGCCTAATCTATGTGCATCTAGAGAACATTAAGCGTCCGTTTCTGGCTTATTCATTACTGACGATTGCCATGGACAGAATTCAACTAATCAATTAGAAGTTCAGTTTTACACCAAATGTACGTACCAGATGTGTCATGTAGGATATCTTGGGGATAACTTGGTTAGTGACGAATTTGAAGGTGACTGTGATGAGGACGAGCATGATAGATAATTGTAAACGATTTTCCACCTTACTTCTGTCTACAGCGAACGTGGCCAGAGACAGGGAACTTATGATGCACTGAAAAAGAGGAGAGTGTCACCCATACATACAAAGCAATAATGATAATATACAGTTTTAAAAATTGATGTAAAAGAAATTATGTCTAACGTGGTAGTAATATTGGCTTTAGATGAAATAGTTTTGCGAGACTTGCATGACATTTAAGGAGGGATATTACAACAAAGAAATTTAATGTGGATGAAAATTGGAGGATATGTACAACAATATTTTGAAATTTTCAATTTCAATTTTTATTTTATTTAGTCAAAAACGCAGTTTTGGAAGAAAGTAAACCGAAAAAAAAAATATTTAAAACCTCTGCTGGACTCGAACCCGTGATCTAGTACAGTTCAACAATCTTCATGCTAATCTACTGAGCTACTCAGCCACACATTGAACTTCGAAATCAATGGACAAATATTGGTGATAATTATATTTTCATTCATGGTTTTAAAGGAAGTCGGCCATTATGACGATGTAAATGCCTCCTTAATTGCCTACCATAAGCACGATGACGTTCCATACAAAGAAACCCGGCTTCCTTCCGGCGCTGCAGAAGACATGCATTCCTGGCTTTTTAAACTTTTTGTTGGCATATTCTTGGGTTAAATTTTTAGGGGTAAAGTGAACAAATTCATAAATCCCCCATTCTTGTTTTTTGGCAAATGTGTCCGTATGAACACTTGAAATTTCTCGATCATCTTCAAAAAATCCAAGTTCTGCGTCCGAAAGCTCCGTCGTTATGAAAATGTTCAGATCCTGTAAAATGATGAAAACATGCACGATCAATAATGATACGTGTAAAAAAATAAAATAAGAGTCGATGATGTAATTATATGATGCAAACGCTTGCATAGAAACCTGTATGTCGAAAGGAAACAGAGCCAATTCCATGCTTTCTGTGAAGGTTGCCACAAGTCGACTTTTCTCTACAATATGGGTTTCTCCTGATTCCTCCGTTTGCAAAACGCACCACTTATCATGACTTTTCTGAGAGATGGCGTTAGATATAAATATCTTTGGATTCCAGTAGGACGACCAGTCTACTTGATCGCCTCCCTGAAATATAGAGATTCAATCATCGTTATCATGTATTGTAAAACCTGAAGCCAAACAAAATTAATACCGTATAAATGAAAATTTTAGCGAGACACAAATTTGGCGATTTTTTCATAGAAATAGGTGTATATATTAATTCCAAGAAAGATACCTATGACCTACGATATGGAATAAGTTGTTAGAGATATTTAATGTAAGCGATCTCAACACCATCGCTGATAATGCCAAACTTTAATCATCGCTAAAGGTTCTGCTTATACGGTAGTTTAGTCTTACTAAAGATACTTTTTACACAGATAATTTAACCCGAGACCAAATCAAAACCGATTTCAAACGCTTTGTTATAACGGTTAATGGGTATATCCTCTAACAGAGATACTCAAATTGTAAAACTCTTATGTGACTGATAGTATATGGCATTTTAATTACCGACAAGCATACATTGAATTATGAACAATGTTCTGTTGAAACCCTTTTTCGTCCATCTGTTTGTATGTTTGGTGCAAGATAGACCAGAATTGGACATAACTCTGTACAATATAAGATAATAACTCCATATTTGGTGAATTAACAGGTATAAAACGTTAAAGCTTTATGAAAAAGACAGAGTGTATATATAATCTGTGAGAATTCTTTCGTACAAAATAGAGATTGTACCTTTTTACCATCTAGTCTGGGTTCTCTCCATCTTGCCTGATAGAACACGTCTGCTGCGAAGGTCTCCTTCAGAGTGTCTATCTCAAGAATGCTTAGAATGGATACTTTGAGATACACGTTCCTTCTTTCTGCATCCACAACGTCTTCGGCATGAACCTACAACAAACGTAATAAGCTTCCTAGATACCCACTGATACATTTCTCAAGCGCCCTCCAGTAGATGTATGTGACGCCCGCCAAATAATATAAAAGACCTGACGGCTGGCAAGAAGTTAGATGCCTGTTTTCATTTATTATCTGGCGGATCAGATCACCATATAACATTATGACGGGCCACCAGATAAATTAACATTTAGTGATCGCAAGATAAACTTACTGAAGGTCGACAGAAAATAGCTGGGCGACTGTGCACCATTAAATAATAATATTTTAGATCAATGGTCATCAAAAAATATTTATAGCCATTTTAATCGATCTCAATAATACTTGTGTACTACATTGCTTACGACTCGGACACCGGGCGCGCAGTGGTCTAGTGGTAAGAGCATTCTTTTCATGACCCGTAGGTCGTGGGTTAGAGCGCTCGTTATCTTGATCGTGTCCGACCAAAGGCGTAAAAATAGTCTGGTCCGATATACAGAAAAAAATTAACGGTATAATGTTTGATCCAGCATCGTGTTGTAACCTAATTTAAGTAAGCTGAATCTAAAAATAATATATGCTAGCCTTCATGCAAATGGCGTCAGGTATCTATTATTTCTACATTTTTCTTTGTTCTTGTTTCTGCAAAGGTCCATACATTGCAGATTGTCACATTTGCATCCACATTTGTTCTATAAAGGGTTGTACAGTTGCAAGTAATCCTCTGGAATAGGATCTATTTAAAGTCTTTAGTATCGGTAACAAACAATCATCATTCAACTTCCATCCATCTTAATTTGGGTTTACCAATATTTGTCTATGCCTGGTAGTGTGTTCGCTATTCATGAGTAAGACATCGCTAATTAAATGCATAGTTTTGGGGTTCTTTAATTTCCTTAGTAATAAATTCTGAATAAGTCAGAGGACATTGTGTATTGGTTATGTAACTTGCAGACAAACTTGTCACAGCCTGATCTGATCTGTTAATCCCACACCTCTTACATCTTCGAGAAATGTATAATTTTCCTGTATACCTCCACGGGAATTTTCTTTGAAATGCTGTACAAAAAAGATGTTTGTTTGTTTTTTACGTCCCGTCGAGAATTTTTCACTCATATTGAGACGTCACCAACTGTAGGTGAGGTACCACAAATTTAGACCTATGCTTAGCGCTCAGGGCCGTAGCAGTGAGGGTTCGTAAACGTGCCAACGCCTACCGTGACACGGGACCTCCGTTTTTAAGGTCATATCCGAAAGACCCGTGATTCTCACTTCTAAATGCTGAGCGTTTGGCGAAGGAGCAATCACTACCTATTTTTCGTCTTAGGTTTGACGCGGCCATGGCACGAGCGGAGCTCGAACTCACGAACTCCCGGTTACGAAGCGAACGCTCTAACTACTGAGCTACCGCGACCGGTTCGAAGAAAAAAGATGTTGTATCACAACCTGTCATTGCGTACAATACAACCAAATGATTAATATGTAACTTTGAAGAAGAAAAATTTCTACCTACAACAAAATGAGTAGGAACGTCCTTACGGTTCCACCAATTATCCTTAACTGTCTGTTTAATTCGGTAAAGAATGACACAAACAACAATTAAACATCAGTATCAGATGCTAATACAACAATAGATGTACAAGCGGCTACCTGACAACAGTGAATAGCATGCACAACTATTGTATTTTCTACCGCTTCAGGGGGCCTCCGTGGCCGAGTGGTTAGAGTATCAGGCTCAAAATCACAAAGCCTCTCACCTCTGTCGGCGCGTGTTCGAATCTCGGCCGCGGCGTTATGTGAGCAAGTTTGCCAGTTTACTTGCGGAAAGTCGATGGTCTCTTCCCAGTTACATTGCATCTGTGTTCTCTCCTCCACCAACAAAAACTGGACGCCACCAGATAACTGAAAAATTGTTGCGTGTGGCGGAAAGCAATAGATAATCAATCAATCAATCTACCACTTCATGTGAAGGTTTTGGAGCAGACACATGTAGCATATCAACATTGCATTTCACAGAATCTTCTTCCAAAACTCTCCAGCGTTAACGACTGTTTTTCTAATGGGCGATTGGAGAATTATCTTCTATAACAGGGCGGCAATATGTTCCTCGTTTTCGTTCAAAAACAGAAAGGCAAAAAAGGTTGTTGGAGAAGGGACGTCTCTATTTTCTACCACACTTGTAACTGGATGATGGCGTTTTGCCGTACGAATACGTGTTACTGATATCATCAATATGTTCCTGTATCTATCAAACCAAAACATCAATCCTATAAATGTTCTCTTTTCTGAAAAGAGGTGAAACAAATTGACCAACAAAGCCCTTACATTTTCATACTATTGGCTTAATGCTTTAAACCAAAGTCTGTCTATCTATAATCCCTGTCATTTCTGATTCGTGTCCCAATGTCAACAGACATCAGCACATCGCCAAGTATGGCTGAGTTTTCAGATCTCAATGAACTACTGAAATCGGCAGTTAAAATGACACTGACAGAAACTATCGCTTCAGTATTCTCTCCTAATCAATCTGCCGTCTAGCTACATATGCAAAGACAAGTCTTTGCAGTATGTTTCGGTCAGCCTTCGGAATAACTCGTACCTTGTATAAGTATTCAAATGTTAATGGACTATTCTTATTCAAAACCTGACGCAAAGAAACGTTTGATTTACCTGTTTCTTCGTTTCAAATTTAAAAATTTTCAAAAAAAACCTATCCAACAATGATAGTCCCACATGGTAAGGTAATTATCATCTCTGATAACATCTGTAGCTTCGTCTATTGTAACAACATTGATAAGCTGATATCTTTCGTAGGAAGGACCTAACACCCAGACCTTTGTACTGCGCAAAGAATTGAATTCTCAAACTGAATCAATGATGCGTCCCTGTGATGAGTATATCATCTGGATTTACACATTTCGGCTTTCTACTTAAATGTGATCTTGTATTGTGGGAAAGCTACCACCTCCTGAGGGCAGATCTCGTTATAAACGTCACGTGATATATGGAATATGGTAATAAACAAATCGCCAGTTCCTCGATTTTCTATCTCTTTCGTACAAAATAAAGATTGAAAACCCTTTTCAATGGCTTTCACATATTCTTTAAACACCATAGACTGATTTCTCAGAGAAAACACAAACACTTTCATTTATTTTTCTTGCATAATGCTAGAAATAATCAGAGGCTTGAGCGAGTAGTTACTCAACACATTCCATGTAAATACGTGACATTGTAGCGAAACTTCGTCAGTATGTTAACATGGCTGTCGGATGGCAGAAAATGCAAAACAAGTGAGTTTATTGGTCTATTTTGACGGTAATAAAGAGTTAGGAGGAGGATAAAATATACAGGTTGGTAATAGAATATGTGTAAAATTAGGGAATGAAAGGTATTTGATTGACCAATGAATCCCCAACCGTGAGCAGAAAATCTTGCGCCGTAAATTGCATCATATTTGTATTACGGGAACTGTAGCGTTATGATCAAGGACTAAAATATAAATCATAACACGACAGTTCTGCAGCTATTTTATTTCCAGTTCACTGAGATATATCGAATCGACAAATGAATGAAAATGATTAATATTATTAGATAAAACGTTGTTGATATATCATGTCGAGTTGATGGCCACAGCAAGACATTTTTTCGTTTCGTGTAGAAGCTTATGAATTCTGTTTCATATGAATATATAAACAGGTCAGGTAATAAAGTAGCACAATTCGTGCCCATGGATATTCAATCAGACTGTTGAAAGACCTGATCACCAAAGACTATGAAGATATTGTCAATGAGGAACTCCAGCATCTATACCACTATACCACTCGCCTTTCTTACCTGTACAGTTCCGCCATTCTTGACTTTGATCTGGATCTACTTGATTAAATGTTCCAATAATTCTTTTGACAGAACATGCCCTTGCTTAAACTCTTCACGAACTTCTCGAAGCACTTGGTAACAATCAGCAAGATACACATTCATAGTTTTTATGGTCTTATCAAAAGGGCCGTGGGCGATTTGAAAGGAGAGAATTCAAATATAAATCATATAATAACTCTCTTTCTGATTTTGAATAGAGACCACCACAACAGTACATTTGGATTACAATTTTCTTTTCTGATCATGAAATTTGACAGCATTAATTGAATATAGGATCCTACAGTTGACATATTGGAGCCATTGTTTACTTGCTCATTCAAAATGTTATTCAAAATTTGTGACTGCGAATGAGCCAAACAGCAGGGAAGACGAATCTTCAGAGAGTTTGGGCATTGATTTTTGTGGGCCATCACGACACGGCTCCCTTGTTTTTTTCCTAAAACAATTTGAGCAGCAACAGGCACAAGAATTTCACACTTCATTCATACCAAATATAATCTCCTATACACTTCATAAAGTTCATATACCGGTCGTGGTAGCTCAATGGTAGAGCGTTCTCTTCGTAACAGGGAGCTCCCTTGGGGATCCGGGTTAGACGAGGCCCTCAATACCCCTTGCTTGTCGTAAGAGGAAACCAAATATGGCGACACTTTGGATGAGACCGAAAAAAAATAAATAAAGAAGACCTATTCTAACCCGGATCTCACGGGAAACTTGGATAAGACGATAAGACATATGATTAATGTATATTAATATTTCACGCAAACATATGTAGATAAGTATGTTGACGTTAGCTAGAATTCCGAAATTTTAGTAAAATGAAAAAAAACCAAAAAACCGTTTAAACCTTTTATGTATGTACTAATATGCTAAACGCATGAGAAGCGTGAAAACTACAAAAAGCGATCAATGTTGAGTTCAAAATCATCTAGATGTTTTTTTTCTTATCTGGACAGCTTTTTATAAACCTACGCTTGCGGTTGACGTTAAACGTAGATCTGAATTTATTTCGCGTAGTCTTCACGGAGTTCAAAGATCGTAGGTCAGTGCTACTTTCTATTCATTTCGCTCCAATAAGTCCTAAATTCAATACATAATCTCCAAACTTAAAACATATCTATCGTCAAATAAAAATCAGCAAAAAAAAAAATCAATAGTGATTGCATAATAGATGAACTGATAACCCCCTCTCCCTACACACGCACTACCACCCTTTTTCTACCTGGCTTGGTAAAACATTTCTGGAATAAACAAACACGTGATGAGAAGTAAAATCATACCTTGTTGTCGGGATTCTTCGATACATGTATCCTATGGGGATTCATTTTCCACTGCACTATCTTACTGTACTTTATAGCGATATTGCGTAATTTTTCTGAATCTGCTGTACTTTAAGAATTATGTATAGTTAAACGCACACACAAACGTTAATGTTATTATAGTTTTTAAGCCGTTATTCAATATCATTTCGGACTTCGTCTGCCCAAATGAATTATTTTCGTTAATCTTCTTAGCCAGTAGTCTGATCCGAATTAAAAATCAGATCCGTCAATAAAAAGATAGGGTGTCAATCAGCTCCTTACATTCGATGAAATACACAAGTGCAAATTTGATTAAATATTAAGGTAATTTCTCGTAAGTTTGATTTTTTTTAAAATCACTATCATTGACCTTTCCAGACATTGATTGATTGTTGTTTCCTGCCACACTCAACAATTTTTCAGTTATCTGGTGGCGTCCAGTTTTTGTAGGTGGAGGAGAGAACCCAGATACAATATACACGGAAAGGGACCACCGACCTTCCGAAAGTTAACTGGCAAACTTTCTCATATATATCGGCGCGAACGAGAATCGAACCCGCGCCGGCTATTGGTGAGAGGCCTTGTGATTTTGAGCGCAATGCTCTAACCACTCGGCCACGAGACTTGTACATAGATTCACAAAATATAGAATTATATACACTTCAAAACTAGTTAGGAAGTTATATAAATAACTGTTGTATCTAACACATGACCATTTCCGAAAGCACGATGTTCCCGGTCCACTTCGCTTTCCAGAAAGCTTTGGGATATTATGGCTAGATTTTAATTGGCTCCAGTATAAAGCTCTCATTGTGATATAGGACAAGTTTATCTATTGTTTTTTTTTTCATCACTGTGTGCAAACCGATAACCCAAATGTATACATGTATTACAGTCATCAAAACATGGCAGCTGACCTAATTGGCAAAAGTTTTACATTCACGATTTCAAACATGCGTTACTAAAAACTTTCGTATTTTCGTATTTTGTATTTTCGATGTCATGCTTTGTTTTTCGGAATTCAAGCAAATTAAAGGATTAGCAGAATGATTGCCGTAACTAATAGTATCTAAAATCCGATATGGACGATGTTTTTAATTGCGCAATCTGTGAAGACATTCTAGGTGGGGGGAGTAGACCGAAAATCCTTGGCTTGAGAAGATGACACATGGCATGTATTATACATGTAAATATAATATAATTAAGATAATATCAATACATATGTAAAAGTTTAAATGTTTCAAACTTCTATTTCTATGACGGATCCAGGAACTTTTAAGAATTGTGTGTTACAACCAAGTTTTTCCGCCTAGGAAAGGGGGAGGGTGAAGTTCCCAAAAATGACATTTAAAAACATTAAACCAAAGGGAGGGATCCACCACTACATCTTGTAATCGCTATGGGTCAGAGTAACCCTTATGTAACCAACAAACTTCAATCACAAACACAATTCAAAGATTAAAGAATTTATTTACAGGAAAATTTACCAATAGAAATATTACTAAGTCAGAGAAGGTCTAATCAAAGTTCACAAAAAGTGCCCTATGTTGGTTTACCATCGATCAGAATTCACACACAAGAATATAAACTGTCAAAAATCAGCTGTTAAGTCCAATCCCCAGATGTAAAAATCCAAATGTAATTCTGTAAAGTGCTTATAGAATGCTTAACAAGTGATTATTGCCACAAAATGTTTATTTATACTAAAATGAAGCTTCCAGAGCCTTCATTTTACAACATAGATTACAAAATCCATCATCCTAACAGACATAGTTATAAAGAATCTTTCTCTAGGTCAAAGTTGTCAATCAAGTACAATGTATTACACAACATAATTTAAACATTTCGAATGTTTTTGCCTTTGATATCTTTACAAATTGTAATGATAGCCATTTCTTCATGAATGCGCTGCAGTTGTGAACAATACACGTATAATGCATCTTGATAAATATAGTACGTCTAATTTAACGACTAGGAATTCCAACAGAAATGAAAGTAGAATGTACATATAAATATATATTTCATTTGTGAAAATACATGAAGGTATGCAATGCAACGCTTACGCCAACTTATTTTTTTTTAAATATGCATAATTATTGGAATGCTTGCATGTACACATTTGCCATTCCTTTTAGACAGTGATATTGTTACGTAGGTGGAGGGATACTGATTAACTTCATGTGAAAAAATCAATTCTGAATTAAACTTTTCACCAATATACATGGATACTTTTTCTTATACTATTATTCATATATGAAACATGAAGAATGAAATGATTTCAATCAATATTATTTTGGGTCTTTACTCACCTTTTACGACAAGCAAGGGGTACTGAAGACTTATTCGAACCCGAATCCTCAGGGAAATAATATTGTTTATGAGTCAAGCAACTGGATGACGTTTTACGCAGAAAGCGATCAAACAATAAACCATGATGACATCAGTAGCGAGGACGGTGAGGAGGTAAATGATGTTGAAAACGGAGTACTACATACAGGACGAGATGACAGCGAGAAAAAAATTCACAGAAGAAAATGCTGTCCAGACAGTGAAGATGAGAGTGGAAACTATTCTAAAGACGGTGAAGATGAGAGTGGAAAACATTGTGAAGACAGTGAAGATGAGAGTGGAAGCTACTGGGAGGATAGCGAAGAGATGAGAACGATTCTAAGAATGAAGGCAAATTATTTTAGGGATGAAGATAAAATTATTTTACAAAGCACAGGCTGTCAAAACAACTGTACATGCATGAAAACATGTATAAAAGAAGGTCCAGTTGAAAGTATAAATTTCTTTTTAACGCCATGGAACTTCCCAGAGTAAAAAGACATGTTTAGTATGGGAATATTGTTTTGCAATGTTTCTGGTAATAGTATCGAAAGGATTTGTTTGATGTTTGTTGTTTTACGTCCCATTCGAGAATTTTTCACTCATGTAGAGACGTCATCAGATTTAGGTGAAATGCCACAAATTTTGACCCATTTATGGCTCTTTGTTTTAATACTGTATAATCGTATATACTTTCTAGTTGTATGACAATGCTGTGAATAGATGAGAGATGAGACGAAAACGCAGAAAAGACCACATGGATTTGTTCCTCTGGCCTGTGCAATGTTTATTACACTTCTCCCCAGACATTATCCATCCCCATCAGCGCAAACAAAATTCCTTGTGTGATAGTATGAATATCATCTTCTATATGTATTTATTCATTTTATTATTTTCCATTTATCGTTTCATTAATTACAATCTTAAGTTTAGATTGACTGACAGTTCTACTGCGCATCTGGATTGAGTTGGCTAAGTAAATAGTAATTTAAGTTCTTTAATTTCATTGGTCATTGCGTATTTCTTAATTCATTAATACTCTTTTATCTATGTTGGAGCAGTAATAAATTCTGATGATTTCTATCAAGGTAACATCGTTCGCATTTCATGGTATGTTATTTTTGTATTTGATTATGTGTTTCATTACCATATACGAGTAGAATTGATAAACGCATTTATTTTGATTTCACGTTTTCCACTTTATTGTATTTATGTAGTCAGAGTTGTAATGAGTATACGAGCGTGTAATTTAAATTACATTAAGTCTTAATTTAAATTATTACAGAACACATGCACCTTTTTCACAAAGTATCTGCTAAAACGTTTGCTGTGGGTAATTTATAACAATTAGCATCTGTCATGATTATCTTTAATCTGTAATATCATTTGTCCGTTATTGTAGGTGAGTGCCTTTATTTTCTACTGAATGAATTATGAAACCAACATCAAACTTCTTTCCTGCTCGGTTTCACTTACATCCAAAAAAGTATGGCTATTTGGTATTGACACTTGAGGATGCTACCACCAAAGAAACTGTCGTATATATTAGAACCAATGGATAGGTAAACGTAGCAATGTGGTGTACTAGTATATGTTATAACATTTGCACAGTTACCTACGCAACTGTAGTAATATTCATGGCCCGTGGTTCAGCGGTTCTGTAGGTTGGGCGGTGCTTTACGGCTGACATCGTGAAAACGTGTTATTTCTTCAAAGAAAACTTCTTGACTACTGGACATCAACAACTAGACCGAGTACATAATGTTAATGCAGATGGAAGCTTCAACCAGAATTATAAACTTCACAGCCAGGGCGTCAGGAGCTCGGGTGCTAGAGTAGCGATATGGCTCATAAAGTGAAAATGCGTTGTAATATATTTCGAATATCCCTAGAATGGGGTTATAGCTCATATGGAACATCAGTTTTGATATTTTATAATTAAATGATAAAATGGGTACTATGGACTCGTTGATACATCCAAAACGATAATTCTACAATACATTTAATAATACGTTTATTCCTCTACTTGAGTATCCTGTGGCTATCAGAAGTAGAACCCTTTGCTTGTCGGAAGAGGCGACTAAATGAGGCAGTCCTTAGGATGCGACCACAAAAATCGTGGCCTCGTGTTACAGCAGGTGTGGTACGATAAAGATCCATTCCTGCTTAAAGGCCTTAAGTGCCGAGCCTATGCCTAAATTTTGCAGCCCTTCAAAGGGAATGGTGACGTCTCCATATGAGTGAAAAATTCTCGTGCGAGACTTTAACAATATAGAACCAACCAACACAACTTCGTTCTTTTATTTTCAGGAATTTTATACTTTCACTAACGTTGATATTGTAAAAATAACTAGTGAACAGATTGAGTCACATCCGGTTATTGTATTCCAAGAAAAAAACCACAACAAACCCGATAAAATTATTGACGAAAAAGGTTTGTAATAAATGTCGTTAAAGAATAGATAAAATACTAACAATTCCATATTTCTAACAAAACCTATATTTTCCTGAGTAACGGAGCATTGATTTTGGTATTCTGTAATCAGATGATATGACAAGTAACCTGGACTGATTGAAAAGTGGTAATTCTATAATATTTTGTTCCTCCACTGACGTTGATTCTGGATCAAAAAGCTACTAAGTATTCTTCACCCTAACTTCGTGTGTCTCCTTTGTGTCTGTGTTGATTTGAATCATTCTGGATGCTACAAGTCTGAAACTAAAGTTGGAAATGCTAGAATTAAGAAGCAACAGTGCAGGTATTATACAGCATATTAATAATATATATATTTAACTCTTTAATGTACAATATTTTTCATAGAAAATTTCTACATTTTAGGATACTCTCACCTTTGATCCATATAATGAATCAAAACCGTAGCCTGGGGATGCAGTTGTAGTCTGTGGTTTATGAAACCATTCACATGATCAGGATAGTCCACCCAGAGACCATGGGAATCTCTCCACTGCCAACACCGACTAGAATTTGTGGAAATGTTTTTAGAACTGATGTTATTTTTCTGTATCGTTGGGATATTTGAAGCCATTTCTTTCTTTGTCATTGATTCGTTTCTCTTAATTTCATCTTCATGATTTGGTGTCATATTGACATCAGAAGCTGTTGCTTGCCTGACACCGGGAGAACGGTTTTGTTTGACATATAATGTATTTTGAAATTCATTTGGACTAATGGGCCTTGAAATATCTACAAAACGCCCCACATTTATTGTCTGTAAATCATTCCCGTTACTTGGACTAATATTCATTGGACAATGAAGATTTGAATGGAAGCCAATCGTGTTCATCGTGTGATTACTCGCTCGTGTCTTTGATTTAGATCTATAGAAATCTTTGGTTTGAGTTGAATCAACACTAGTTTCATTATGTAACATGACATCATTTGAACAAAGATTTGGTTTGTCATTCTGCCATGCTAAAGTTCCCATATCGCCTCCTGTGTTTGCGTGTCTCTCGTTTGGCTTGTTGTAGTTAGATCCCTTTGAAGTAAAATTACCTGCAAATTGCCAGTATACCTTTACATATTGAGATTACCAAATCTAAATGAAGTGGACATTTGGGCAAAACGAAGGCGTTAATGGTGGATTTATTGACGGAATACTAAAGGTTACTAACCGTTGAAATTGGTGTGGATTGAATCGGGCATTTTTATTGTACGCCGTTGTTCTGTTAGAGCTTTCTTCACGTCCGGGGAAAACGGGTCGCTGCAAAGGAACAGGAAAATTCAACGTGTAATCTTCATGCAATAGATCAAAATGAAGTTCATATTAACTTATTAATGTGGTACTACATATCAATCTACAGTTGGTATACTTTGACTTTGAAGTACATCAATCAACTAGTAATTTAGTTTGAGTGATAAACATGATGCACATCGATCAATAGGGTAATGTTTGTTTGTTTGTTTTTTATTTATAGTCGCCTGAGCAATTTTTCAGCTATCCGGCGACTGGAATAGGGTAATGTATTTGAAATTAATATCAATGTAATGCAAATCAATCTACAGATGAACCTACGTCAACTTACAAACAGGATGCAAAGCAATCATGTAAATATGATAATAAAGTTAAGTTTTAACGTGTTCCAAATATATGTACAAACAAGAACAATTCAATGCAAATACATCTACTCCTGATATACATGTACCAAACTTCAATGTCGTATTTCCCGTCGTATCCGAATCTGTAGTTACCCATCAATCCACTTGGCCACCGAACCTGAATGCAGATGAACAACGTTAAAACAACAAGCTTTTCCTCTAATTATTAGTACTTTCCTCTTTGAAAGTTTTTCAAAAGTAGGTCAAACTCGCAGGTAAAGGTAATGAAGTCAAAACTTTTGGTACCAAAGAAAATCTTGAATTTTGAAATATAAAACCATATAGGTAATCGTTTAAAAGTTATGGCCAAGGATAAAGTTTTTCAAAAGTGGGTGAAACACTAAGAAGAAGGTAATAAGGTCAAAACATTTTCTACCTAAAACAGGGGGCCTCAGTGGCCGAGTGGTTAAAGCATCGCGCTCAAAATCGCAAGGCCTCTCACCTCTAGTCGGCGCGGGTTCGATTCTCGATCACGCCGATATATGCGAGAAAGTTTGCCAGTTTACTCTCGGAAGGTCGGTGGTCTCTTCCCAGGTACATTAAATCTGGGTTCTCTCTTCCACCAGTAAAATCTGGACGCCACCAGATAACTGAAAAATTGTTGAGTGTGGCAGAAAACAATCTACCTAAAACAAGGTCTTAACAAAAGTAAATACAAAGTTTTTACGAACTAACAGGCAAACATCAAAACTATATGTTTCTGAGTATCCGATTACGGAGACCTAACAGATGCACATTATAAGAAAATATTGTAATAATTTAACAGTCAAAATCTGGAAACTTTAACAGCAATAAAATATACACTCAGTTCTTTGCATTGTACTTGGGTTGATTATAGTTAGTAATGCGTGGTCAAGGCATTAACGGCATTAAAATTGACTTGCAAATGTATGCTTTAAATATGCACAATTTAACTAGTCAAGAAAATGTCAGCAAATCTACAAATCTATGGTTGGTCAAGAGGGAAACCTTGAATAAACCTCCCAAAGTTAATAAAGAGGTAAACTAACTCTGATGTGCACACACACACACACACACACACACACACACACACACACACACACAGAGAGAGAGAGAGAGAGAGAGAGAATTTGTATCAATCGGAGAACTTTTAAATTCTTGATAATTTAATAAAGATAAATAATGTAAACGATGCCGTTATTAATGGATTAACATGAGCAAGCAGTGCAAGTATAGCCCTTTAATAGGAAAACTAACGTAAACAGTGGCGTTATCCTTTACTCTGTAAGCTGTCCCTATAGAATCTTCTCTGCCGTCCTGTTGCTCCCATTTCCAGTCAGGGCCTTATAGAAATAAAACTTTCTTCAATAATATATAATGCTTTTATTGACTGCAAATTAATCAACTAAAAGAGGAATAACACTAAAGTTTTTTTTACAGATGAAAAGTGGAGGATATGTACAATAGAATTTTGAAATTGAAAACTTTCAAATTTGCCTCATTTAGTGAATAAATAATATTTCAAAGTAATCTGAAGCTTGTTTAAAAACATGCCACACTTGAAACAACGATCTACAGATCGATAGTCGGACACATAAATGTTTTCCTTCGTGACAATAAGATTTGAAAGGACAAAAAATATTTATTTTTTATTGTATTTCGGAAAGGAAGTCATCCATCATGACGATGTTTTATTCCACTTCAATGATGCGAGTCGTCGTGAATATGGCCTAATCGCCATTAGATTTTTCTGATAGAATACTTACCTATCTTTACTAAACACCCAACTGCAACAAAACCATCAACAGAAATCCTTGGTTTATCACACACAACAATATCATATACACCATTTATTCCGTAGTTGTACACAAACCGATCCCCAGCATCCCATTCCACGAGTACTACACCAGCTGTCAAGAAAACAATTTTATTTATGCACATTTTAATATGACCATCTATGATAAATACGGTTTAAGCAAAGAACAAAAACTCATGTTTTTAATCAAAAGGAATGCTATAGGTACCTCAAATTAGCACTAAGGATATCAACACTTGTTCTGTTTGCTTTTGACCTTGCATTTTGTGACTTTGATTTTGATTTACCTTGTTTTGTGTTACTCTGGCTTAACTTCTACTGCATGCCTTTGGCATTTTGCTACATGTCTTCGACTTACCTTCTACCGTGTATCGTTGACTTATTGGATATGTTTGTCAACAGACTTAGTAATAAGGTAGTCACTTATAAGGAGTTTAAAAAACAGGAGGGCTTTATGAGAAAGAGACAGCTCAATGGTTATCAAGTATGCCACAGTGTGTTGAGATTACAGAGGCAATGCAAAAATTATCAGATATGAATCGAGTTACCAGCACAATGAATCTGGGAAAGCAGATATCCAACAAAATAGCAAGGATATAAACGTTGTTCGAGTTCTTGAAAGAAATTCATTTTCACTGGGCATTCTTTTTCGTGACATAGAAACAGGAATGACATCTGTTGAAAAGGTTAATGTAAATTTATTAAGCTTTTAAAATTGAGGAAAACAGATCGTCATTCATAGTTTCAAAATCAGTTGATTAATGTGTATTTAAACGAAACAAACAGGGGATCACTTTAGCTTCCTAATCTAGAGTGAGGTTTAAATGTGATGAGGTTTCAGTTGCTCCACCACTTCTATTCCAAAGTCTCTTGACTGTAGCAGGTAAAATGTTGCCACCCTCGGTAGCTTTTGTCAAGTATGAACTCTGTAGCAATTCAGCATCTTCATTTGAAACAAATGGAATGTTGTGACGAGCACAGAGGCATCATAAGCACATGCAATATGGAATACTGTTGATTGTTCTATCGACGAACTAGATGCTACAGATGCAAATTATGTGTTAGATGGACGGCCATTGATCCATATATTTCCATGGTCAAATGGAGTAACATTTGGACACATTTGTGAAGGATACGCAAACGTTATGGAATTGCCGTCGTAGTTTTTGATGGGTATGCATGTGGCCTGATTACAAAACATCACAAACACACATGCTCGAATACCCAAAGGAATGGAAAGCGCCAAAATAGAAATCAAGCAGTCGACTTTTCTTGGAGATTTGCTCGTAAAGTATTGTCTAACACAGCTCATTTCTACAAGTTCAGTCATTGTCACTACAGATGCAGCAGAGGAACACTGCAAAAGAACTTTTTTCAAGTGATAGAGCGGACTTAAGAAGAGATTAAGTTGTATCCTTCAAACTGGGGCTGTATTTTCAGAATGCATGGACTGAACTGTACAATTGCTTGCACTGACTGTAAGGCAACAGTTGTTCGAATTTGAAGATGTGTCATATTAGAAAATAGATTGTCGTGCATGCCTGTTCTAAAGTTACTAGTGTTTGTGAAAGGGCACTTGTTTTGTGTTATTAAAAATGCTTACAGTTTATTTTAACATATTAATCTTCATAGTTTTAGCTCAAAGGTTTAGAGAAGAAAACTAAATTTTGGTATAGAAAAGTTTAGTTGTGCATCTAGACGTTTTATTCTTAAATTTGTGTTTGATCAGTGTCGTATCTTTTAATATCAGCTATTGGTTTTTGAAAGGGAAAGTTTCCCTACCTAAAATATTATTTCTTCATATATATTGCCAAACAAAAATATGCATTGTCGAACAGTTCTTAAAGTAAACACTAACCTCATTTTTTTTTATTGGGAGCCTCAAAGGATAAAAAAAATGAGTTTTCTTCTTAAAAGTTCAACATTTTATTAATAAAAAAGATTTTTACCGCAAAATTACAGCTAAGGAAAAAATATCTTCTGCTGTCGAAAGTTTTAATCGAACATTTAAAGCTGGAAATTTGAAATATTAGACGATTTTCACTGTATGTCACATGAAATATAGTTTTTCTTCTATTTCAAGGTTTTAGCCATTTTTATGACAAAAAACAACAACATAATTTTACCCCCAAATTTCCAATTTTGCATTGAGATTCAAACGCCAATTGCTGTTAGCGTCAATAATCAGTATTTCATTTCTGTTGCAATTAGTTCCAAGTTTTGCCTAAATATTGCTAGATTGACTAGACTATTACCTTCATCTCCATGTCCAACTATAGTTCCATATCCCTTGCTGTCCTGGTTCTGAAATCTCCAGTGGGGGCCACGACAAACTCTTGTACCAAGACAGGGGACCGTGGAATATTTTTCTTTAAAAACGATATCATCTGCTTCTTCGTCCATTCTATTTTGGGTTCGAAGAATTCTCTCTCTGTTCTGTATCAATTCGTGTATGATATCCTGAAAATTATAAATAAATTTCATCAAGCAATTTGTACCCTGAAGAAAGCATTATAGAATTTAATCAGTGTTCAGTCAGAAAGAAACAGGCAGAGTATGACGCTGTTCAGCATTCTCACTATTGACAGAAAACTATGGAAATGTAAGTCTATAAATGTTACAAGTAAATTATTACTTATTAGGTTTGTTACTGACTGTCTACAGAAATATGTTGGGTTGTTCAAGTGCATAGAAGGCGAGGTGACGAGTTGTTCAAGTCCATAGAAGGCGAGGCGAAGCGTTGCCGTCTATGGATTTGAACAACCCAACATATTTCTGTAGACAGTCAGTAACAAGCCGTGGCTTTTATATTTCAAACATTTCGAGACTGAGGAGGTTATTTTACATCACTCATAAAAATAAGAACTTCATTTCTATTCTATTACGACTCAGAAATGTGAAACCGATCATTTCGCTATACAGCTACGAAATAGGTCACTTCGTGACATCATCGTAGCTTCCGAAACAGAATACATGATTTTGCTGTCGAAAAAAAAAGAAGCGAAATTATAGGGACTAATATTTTGAAAGCTATTTCAAGTATTTACTTTGATGTTTATGGATTATATCATTGCACTGTAATGATTTAATCGGTTCGGAATACAGACAACAGACTGACATTGCCATTTTGTTTTTACGTTACACAGACGATTGCTTTGTTGTTGAATGTCGATATATTTCAGCCACTTATAAATTTGTTTGTAATATACATTAATTATTTCTTATGATAGTGAAATAAAGTTATCAGTTATTCATTTTAAGGTTGTATATAAAAAACAGTTGTTTTAACGCAGTACGAAACATCTTATCAAGTCAAAGACAAGAAACGGATACATTCTCAGTAGGTATTACATTTCAAAATTATATATCAATTTTCTTGTGATAGTGTATTATTTATCACTGTTTGACCCAATGGAAGGTTGTACATATAATTTGCATACTCTGTCTTTAGATAAGACTGTATACAATGTACAATACGCTCTAGCACACAATACACACTAGTATACAATACACACTAGCATATGATACACAATAATATACAATGTACTCTAGAATACACTACACTAGCATGCAATATACAATATTATACAATACAAAATATAATATATATACAATAGTATACACCTCCCACAATGTACAATGCACATTAGTATATAATACACATTAGCATACAATACACAATAGTATACAATAAACACTTGTATATGCAATGTTATTGATTATGAATATATATACTGCACAGTAGAATACAATCTACACTAGCATATAATATAAACTATTATTGATTGATTAATTGATTTGTTTTACGTCCCGTCGAGAATTTTTCACTCATAATGAGACGTCTCCAGTTGTAGGTGAACTAACATAAATTTAGACTCATACCCATGATTCTCATTTCTATATGCCAAAATGTGAGTACTATGTGGTATAAAAATTGGATACTATGTCGTATAAACTGAGTAGTATATAAATGGACACTACATGAAAACTATGGTTTCCATGATCCGGAAACTGTGCGTAATCTATGTGGAAACTTACGAAAACAAATGGTTTACGCAGGGTTTCAGTTTGGAAACTTCAAGTTTACAAGGGTTTACTGAGTGCGTAAACTTAGGCCGCCCCCGATTCCAGGTGGTTTACGCAGCGGAAACTTGTTGAAACGTTAGGTTTCCGCAATGTTTCCGCACTGCTGAAACTAGTTGCCACCCCAGATTTACGCAAGATTTATGCACAGATTACGCACTACTGAAAATGGAATGCCATGTACTATATAAACAGAATACTAGGTAATATAAAATGGAATATTAAGTGGTATAAAAAATGGTATACCAAATCGTCCTCATCGAATGTCTCATCAGATATTAGGAATTCGGCGACAAATCCCAAGTTGTTCCTTTCAATCTTTTTTCTACTTGCTCTCTTGGAAATAAAATCCGCTGCTACCTGTATAAATGAAATAAGGTTTAACTTTTGACCATTAATTCTAGATTCCATAAACAAGACTGAATATACTACGTAATATATGTAATTGTCAAATCAAGAAAATAGAAATTTACATGGTGGATAACGTAACGTCCAAAACACTTTGCTTTACAAATCTCCAACACTTTTCCTCCATTAGAGAACGATGATATTGTGTGCAATAACTCCTGTAATATAAATTTGTATCACAAGAAAAATAACATGAAAAGGCTAAGATAACAAGCTGTATTCAATCTCGCAATTCTTGTAGAAAATACAACCAGAAGGATGGGCTAACTGGACCCCTGGTCATACCAGAGGTGGGATCAGGTGCCAAGGAGGAGTAAGCATCCCCTGTCGACACACCCTCCGTGAGCCCTACATACCGATCAGGTAAACGGAACAATCCATAGTCCGAATCAGTGTGCCAAGAAGGGACTAATAATTGGTATGAAACACGTCAGATATCATTTGACCTAATGAAAAGTTGTATTGGCAAACTAGACCGTTATAACGACCATAAAATTTGCGAAATGCTGACGTTTACAAGAGATTATACCAACCCCTGTAACATCAATGTCTTTGTCAGTCACCTACCTGGATTTAAAAATTGATCATATGCAAAGCAAGTTCTTGCATATCGAATCAGTTGGGAAATAAAAACACCATATACAGGTGATGATGGTATATTGTCAAATAGATAAGGAAAGTTAACGATGGAAATATTGAAATCATCCCGTTTGTCATAAAGGTAAGTTGTTAGTTTGTCGCCAGCATCTATTTTCAGTAAAATATCTAAGTACGAAGCAGATGTGGAAAACTCTGTAGTGTCTTTTATTTCAAGTTCACTGAGATATATCTAATCGACGTATGAATGAAAATGATCATTATTAATAGATAAAACGTCGTAGATATATCTAAATTTCAAATTAAAGGCCAAAGCAATAGATTGTTTCTTCTAATGTAAAAGCTTCTGCATGAATCCCGCTTCATCAGAATATAAAAAACGTCAGCTAAAAAGGAGCACAATTCGTGCCCATGGGTATTGGAGCAGACTGTTGGTTGATTGATTGATTGATTATTTATTGCTTTCCGCCACACGCAACAATTTTTCAGTTATCTGGTGGCGTCCAGTTTTTGTTGGTGGAGGAGAGAACCCAGATACAATGTACCTGGGAAGAGACCACCGACCTTCCGCAAGTAAACTGGCAAACTTGCTCACATAACGCCGCGGCCGAGACTCGAACGCGCGCCGACAGAGGTGAGAGGCTTTGTGATTTTGAGTCCGATGCTCTAACCACTCGGCCACGGAGGCCCCCGCAGACTGTTGGAAGACCTGATCACCAAAGATTCGAAGATATTGTCAATGAGGAACTCTAGCATCTTTTTGATATCAACTTCAGAGTGGAGACAGAGTGGTGTTTAAAAATAGTATTTGGGATGACCGATCACTAGATATGAATATTTCCTTTTGCCAATTTTTGTTCATGAAGCAACTGTCTGTGATGTCAAAAAGTCTAGTCTTTAACTTATCGTCAAGTATGGTCGTGTAAAGTAATGTAAAATCGTACGCTTTAATGTTGTTAATTTGAGAAAAGTTTTGTGACCTCAAATTTACTAAGTTCTTTAGAAGTTTTAAGAATCCACATTTGATTTACACCACTTCTGACATATGTAGTGGCACAGTACGTTTGAAGTTTCCCCTTCACAACAGTTAATATTTTCGTGAGGAGCAAAGATAGGGGCTTGGTAGAACATTTCCTGGATCCAGCAATGTATATGTTTTTCTAAGGACTATTGTGGAGTTTGGGGATCCAGTATAGGTAGGGTAACTCATATTCATCCGTTTCATTGACTGGGATATTAAATGTATTTGAAACGGAAACATGATTTTGAAGAATTTCTTCATTTGAAAAGGCAGTTGTAGTATAAGTGCGATTACTAAGTGTGGAATCAATGCAAAGTTACCTTAGAATGCAGTTGTAATAATAGGCCTTACAAAGAAATACAATATTGTTGCCAGCTTTGTCAGCTGGAACCAAAACATATTCCTCATGCAACCTATCTAACTCTTTTATCAGTTCTAGTTTACTAACCACAGAAGGATAGATGGTACACAGTTTGTTTTGACATGTCTGATACGAGATTTCAATATTCATCTTATACTTTTTATCCATTCTGACAAGGTCTCAAGTTCTTTTTCGGATTTAGCCCATCGTCTGGCATTATGTTCGATAGAATTCATAATAGATATGACGTTCTGTCGCCAATTGAAAGACCGAGGTTTTCTTAATTTAGGACCTTTTAAAACAAGTAATTTTAGGTCTTCATTTTTAACTATACCAACCTTAACAGTAACGACAAGTCCAGTTAGATAATAGTTAAAAGCAGAAAAAAAAGAACACGCAGGTGAATGTAGTATAAGATGGTCTATATCTAGGCACTGGAAAGTTTGTTTGTTGTTAAAAAGTTTGGATGCAATAGTGGAATTATATCTGTTGGAAATACAAGGTGTAGACGTGAATTTGAAATGCTCTGAAATACAAGACTGACTTATTTATGACGAATAATGTTGCCTATGTTGACGGTATCAATTCTTTGTTAGTGAATTTGAGTTTAAGGAACTGGCGACTAAATTCGGAAGTAATATCATCCAAAACCCGCCGTGGTTTAACGAGCCTGTGGTGGGCAACATCCATAATCATATATCTCAATGATCTATTTGATTAATGTGCACATATTCATAATCATCACCAGTATTCAATTTACTGTTTTAATTTTGATCGCGTTGTAGGCTTCGAAATCCAATTAGCCATGATATATAAAGTCAATTGAAAAGATATCTCACGGTATGCAGTGTCTATTCAACACACCATGCGAATTTAACTGGCAATTGTCTATATCCTTATTCTTTATTGGAACACCGAATGTATGTATTTGGTCCTTGTAAAGGTTTAGATCAAGTTCACAGAGCACTTCCCTGTCAGGTTACCGAGTTTACACAGTACTAGGGACATGGAACATAGATAATATCTAAAGGCAAACAAGCACCATGATGATAATAAACAACGATTGCATAGTGTAATAGATGGGTCTTCTTTTCAGCATTTCTTGTGCGTTTGGGAAGGGATGGCCTTTAGATACATATTTTATGCATTATGTTTGAATTACAACCCAATTTGAAGAAAAACAAATGTACATTTACTGTATGTTGTAGAAAGTTAAATTGCTGAATTTTAATGATTTATTATTGTTCATTGACTGTGTTGGTTTAGAGATTGTTTTATTTTTATTGTTTATATAAGGTCCAGCTGTATTATGCTTTCTACATGTTTTCTATGAATGTAATGCAACCTACACTTAACAATCAATGCCTTAATTAGAATGCTTACCAATGAGAAATATTCCATAAACCGCTTGAGCTGTCCTCAATTTAGTTTAAATATCCTATACATGTTTATTTGAGATATACACAGAGTTAAGTGCATGGGGGCTGCCATTGCATGACATCATAACAGTGAAGTTGGCGCATTAATATGCAAACTTACCTTATACCTAATAAGTGTTACTGCTTAATTACGGATACACATAAATGATAAGATTTATTTGTGATTCGGTCTTTCATTGTTGTTGTCATAACAATCCCATTTTATTGCTATTTAAAAAGGAACTATTTTATTCATGCCCAAGGATATATTTTCTTTCTTATTGGTAGTAAGGTCACAAAATATAGTGCGGTGAATTCAGCATCAATTGGAATGAATTAACCAGACAAGTTATTCAATTATATCTATTGAGTCATTTAATATTACTATGTATACCATTTTTGTTGCAAGTTGATATTCTTATTTCAAACGTGGAGATAAGTTTTCCCTGTCAGGAATTGTCAGGAAAATTAAATAATTTGATTGGCTAATTTCTAGCTGCTGAGACTATATAAGAGAGAAAGAAGCTCAGGTTAGATCAGATAGCCTTCACAGTGTCAGGAAAACAAAAGAGAAAAACTTTGGTACAAAATGAATTTGTGATCATGGTCATTATAAAGAAACTATTTATTAATCTTTTTCTATATTCAATATTTATACAAATTATAATAACTTGACAACTGTAGAATCCTGACAATTGAAATCCTGACAATTGCAGAATCCTGACTATGGAAATCCTGACAAATAAATTCCCGACAACTGAAATCCTGACAATGAAATTTGAAATTCCTGACTTGATATTATTGAACAATAATATTATAACTATGTAATATTTAATTACTGACAGCAAGTATCCTAGATGTAGTTTTTCTTTGCTAGAGTTATTCCCCTTTTATTCCCCTCCACTCTGCAATGCTATACTTATTTTATTCTTTTGAAATCTGGAGCTATCTCCCACTACTCAAGGAAGATTATGATTATATACTTTCGATGTGAAGAAATTAAACATTTGATCTGTAAAGAACTTGAGACTTTGAGTGATGAGGATTATTGGAGGCCAGGCTGTTACAATAAGTAACAAAGACGGCTATCTATCAGAAAGATGTATTAAATAATCAGCTAAAGATTTATGATCCGCAAGTTTGGTGTAATAAGAAACGTAGATGTACATATTTATCTATATAAATGACAGAATTTCTCAATGTACATTCACATATCTTTATTGATTATCCAGGTACCCCATATATATGCAATTTGATTCTTTTTGTATACAAACAACGGACAACCTATAAAAAGCAAAATGTATTGAATTTGCAAGTCTTTGGTTTGGATCGGGCTTTAATGAATGTTTGACAAACGTGTAGTGGTAATCTATTTTAGCGATCTTTGGATATCAAGGCAGTAAAACAAGACTAAAACTATACAAGACTCCAATGGTGCGCAGAAAAAATTGTGGTGTGAATCGTAGGTTTTTAAAAGGGATAGATCTCCAGCTCTCTAGTTTATACCAATGTTTTTCAGAAAGGCACGGTTATGTGGTCTCAGCAATATTTGTGTGTGTGATGGAAATGCACGACAACTTGGTTAATGTATTCGTGTTTTGCCTAAATAGTCATAAGATCAAATATCAAAAGTAGTGGTAGAACGCCTACTGGGGAAGAGATACTACGCGTACTATAACCAAATTTCCACTGGTCAAACATACGCTTATATTAAACAGCATATGCGAATGCATAACCTTGAAACAGAAATTCTTGAAGCTTGTCAAGGAATGTAGCCATGCATGTCAGAGATCGATCCTCATTTTATTTTACTTACGTAATTAGGGTTTTCTCCGACTGGAAAACAGAAAATCGGATGAATTACTCCTATTTGGTAGGTATATGTACAGAGGGTTGCTGTTAACTGTATAAAGAGAAATATTTCATTATTTCCATCCCGGTAGTCAAGAAATACCTTTGGCAAATATAAAAGAGAACATGAGAATGATATGTTGAATTGATAGTTTTTTCTAAAGCTATTCTTTCAGTAAAATATATACAGAAAATCGCACATACTACGCACACTCCGTTCTAATGATAGTAATTTGTTAGGTCAGGTGACTTATCGGTAGTACTATCTACTATTACTGGCATTTCTATATGTAGCTTGTCGTCCGTCGTTAACTTTTGAACATTTCTAATCTCATCTTAGAAAATACATAGCCAATTGTCAACAAATTTGCAGATTATCATTTGATAAAGGGAACACAAAGGGACTTCTCTGTCTTTTGGAAGCCCTCTAGAAGGGACTGAAAGCTCCAAAAACTCTTACAATGTTGATCCTGAGTATCTAGCATAAAACTAGGCGCATAGTTATACAAGGAAAGTGTCTACCAAAATTGTTGATCAGAAATTGATATCTAAGAATGAGGTTATATGAATAATGCATTCAATATTTGAATACTCCTATACAACCAAAAGCTAGAAAACACATTAGGTTCATTGTCAAATTAAGCATAAAGTCATCTTCTCAATTATAAAATTCTGATTCTAAGAACAAATTATGTGCATAGTTATATTCTGCATATAAAAATCTACAAAAAGTGTGAAATCTGGCTATTTGAATCTATCAATAAATAGTCTTTATTATTAGATACAATGTGCTTTTTAATTCAAGAAAAGGTCCTTATGAATGTATTAATTACTTCTGGCATATTTATTACAACATTGCCTTTATCTTCAATAAATGTCACGAGAGAGAAATGTTTGCAATACGGTAAATGATACTTGCACGATCATTGGGTGTTACATCCGCCTCGCTCTCACTGGCATCTAAATCGCTGAAGTCCGTTAATTTGCCGTCAGTGAAAAGGACTACCCGCGGATGTAAAATAAAGTCTCCAACGTGTGAGCTGTGAGCTGTAAATAGTGCATCAGAGCTGTGATTACAGAATGTGATGGTTTCGTTTCTATTAAAACGGAAATTGATTGAAATCAACGTATTAATTAACATATTCATAACTATAAATTGTTGTTATGATAAAACATATATTTCTCATTGTTTCTATTCATAATCTATGACATCAAGAAATTGATATGATTATTCTGTTTAGGTTGCCACAAAATGTCAAACTGTTGATTCAATATAGCACAAAAACGACAGTTTGAAAGTTGTTGATCCATTGCCATAGCAACCTAAAGAGAAAATAATTGATTATTTGGTTAGTTGTATATTCGTTAACGTCCCACTCGAGAAATTTTCACTCAGATGAATACATCACCATTGCCGGCGAAGGGCTGTAAAATTTAGGCCTATACTCTGCGCTTACGGCCTTTAATCAGGAAGGGATCTTTATCATGCCACACCTGCTTTGACACCGGGCCTTGGTTTTTGCGGTCTCATCCGAAAAATAGCCCCATATTGTCGCCTCTTACAACAAGCAAGGGTTAGTGAGGACGTATTCTGACCCGGATGAATTTGAAGTTGTATGAAGTTGTAGGCACTATAAATACGTATATATTTCATTGGAGCAGTATATTACGTATAAGGTAACTGTGTTAGGCAACAGGAAGAATCCATATAAGCCATCTCCCAAGGTGCCAGGTAATCTCCACATAATGATGTACACGAGAAATTATAACATATATAATGATTGATAATATCGGAGTATATATGAAATAAAAAGATAATATATAATTCAAAATACACACGTATAAAAAGGAATATAATTACTTCATATCCATACTAAACTAACAAAAAGTTAAAGGCCTCTCTTTTTTGTGTCAACATATCCGTTATCTGGACGCATTCCGTCGGAGAATTGAACTGCTTCATGGAGCATCTGAATGATTTCCACAAAGACATCAAATTCACCTGTGAATATTCCCCAGAAAGAATTAATTTCCTGGACACTTCAGTAGTTAAAAACCATAGACGCTTATTACACCAAACCTACAGATGCGCACCTATATCTGCACTACAAATCCTGTCATTCGAGACATATGATCAGAAGCATGCCATACAGTCAAGCACTCCGCGCCCGCAGGATCTGTTCCAGTAATGAGGATTTAGAGGAGAATGGAACTAATGAAGACCATAAAATCTAGAGGATACCCCACGAAGCTTCTAAATGTAGCCGTTAACTCAGCCCGAAAACAAACACCGGACCAACTCCCTATGCGTAAAACCGGGAATTCCCAAAAATCCATTTTGCTGGTTATCCAATACCAGTGTGCCTTGATGAACTACCTTCCTCCCTACATGATCAGGAAATTCTAATTTTTTTAATAAATATATATAATTATTATTGTTTATCTACGATATATGTCAATAGCCCCCTTCTCTTTTTAGTATGATTGTTGTTTATTTTCTTACGTCATAATAGAAACTCGTACTATAGCATGACGTCAAATCTGTAAACAGAGCCGCAATTTATACGTTAGCCTGTTAAACTGTTTTATCGATGTTCTGATGAAGGTCACCTAAGGCCGAAACCAGTAAACCAAATAAAGTTTCCATTCGCATTTCCTTGGATGTTAGTTTTCTGTTTATATTTCTCAACTAACAAAGGAAAGAAAATCGAAAAAAAAAAGTTTAAATAAAACCAACAACAACAGGTAAACGGACAAATCCGTACTCAAAATGAGTATTTAAAAATGGCTGATATGAAAAAGTCAGACAGCATTCGACAAAGTAATATCTTGTGATACCATATATTTTGTAAATAAGATCATTTTAATGACTAGAATTTGCGACATTTTGACTTTACACGAGACTGTTGAAACGTCTTTAACATTAACTAAATTTGTCAGTAGCCTGTCTCAATATAAAATTGATCATACTCAAAACAAGCTCTCGCATATCAAATAGTTGAGAGACATAAACATCGTTTGCAGTTAATAATAAAATATTACTACCTAAATATGGGTAGCTGACCATAGAGAAACTGAAGAATCTCGTTTGTCATAAAGGTGTCTTATTAATTTGACATCCATGTTCAATAACATTAAGTAAATATGAAAGACTGTGGCTTTCTTTCATTTCGAGTTCACTGGGTCCTTAATAGATAAAATGTCGTCGACACATGTATATTTAAATGATAAATTGAATGTTATAGCTAGAGAGTTTTTCTCCTCACAAGAATACAAAAACAGGTCAGCTAATAATGGAAACATTCGTGCCCATGGAAATTCCAACAGACTGTTGGAAGACTCGATCACCAAAGAATACATAAACAATGTTAATGGTGAAATTCAGCAACTTTTTCATGTCTACTTTATAGTATTTTTCCGAAGAATGACAGTTGTGTTAAATATTTTTATCAGAAAACTTGTTCTTCAAATCATCGTTAGGAATGGTCGTGTAAAGTGTTGAACAGTCGTACGTTTTAATACTGTTGATTTGGAAAAATTTTCGTCATATATATATATAAATATATATATATATATACATATAGATAGATAGATAGATAGATAAATAGATATTGTGTGTATGTTTGTGTGTGTTTGTGCGATTGAGATAATACCTGCTCCTTCGAGTAGTCCACCAAGAGCCAGTAGGAAGGCAGCGGTCAAAGGAGATGGTCCGGAACATTCCAATTCTTCTACACCGGTATGTTAAACAGCAAAAAAGAAGCATAACAATGATACATTCATTCGTTTACGAAATACATTTCATATTTGAAAATCCATGAGGGTCTGAACTGCAATACTTTATGTCAGCATACTTTTCATGCAAAGAGCTATTTCTTGTGTATTTACATTTTACTTCGATTTCAGTCGGAAATCCCAGCCATTATAGTAGACGAACTGTATTGATCAAGATTCATGAGCGCATTGTTAACAACTGCAGCGCGTTTATGAGAAAATTGTTATCACTAAAATTTATAAAGATACGAAGGTTATTCGATATGCAATGTGTATTGTACCTCAGTGCGAAAACGCTTTGCACGATTTAGTGTATGATGATATTCGTGAATAGCTCTATTCAATACAATTCCAACGGTATCAGCACGAGTCTTCAGCTCCACATAGCTTTAAACTTACAGTCATTTCAATAGAGCCATTCGTTGACCACTGTTGTAAAAATGGTTGGGAAATGGATTTGATTTGAACATATCTTATTGCATAGATGCTGTAACAAATGGATTAGGCAACATCCATGTAACAAAATATCGACCTTCCGATAGCAAACTGACAAACTTTCTCACATATATCGGGGCGAGCGAGAATCGAACCCGCGCCGACTAGAGGTGAGAAGCCTTGTGATTTTGAGAGCGATGCTCTAACTACTAGACCATGGAGGTTCCTGAATGGGGGAAGTTTAAGGGTCTGATAAGGTATTTTATGAGACAGTTCATATGTGGAGAAACAAATTTCTGACTGGCACAGAGTCCGTCAAAGATGCAGCGAAATCTGGCCGACCTGTGACTGTAACAGGAGAGGCAAATGTCTCAAACGTCAGGGAAATACATGAGAGTGATGACAGGTACACGACAAGTGATACTGCCAAAGCTGTTGGCATATCGCTATCGTGGGTGCATTTCATTTTGAAGCGTATTTTGAAAGCACAAAAGATTTCTGCCAGATGGATACCGCTTATATTGACAGACGACCAAAAACGAGTATGAGTACCCTTCAGAAATGGATTCAGAAATTGAAAATATGTATTTCAAACTGAGGAGAGTACTTTGAAGGAATGTAATGTTCATTTCACTATTTCAATCGAATGCTTTTGAGATATCGTACAATACACATTACATATCGAACAACCCTCGTATCAAAGGTTGGATGTATATTGTTTAACATCCGGCTCGAGAAGATTGATTGATTGATTGTTTGTTGTTTTCCGCCACACTCAACAATTTTTTAGTTA